>JAVXUP010000574.1:0-412432 GCA_033070095.1 Escallonia herrerae
ATATATATATATATATATATATATATATATATATATATATATATATATATATATATATATACATTCTTTGAAAAAAATTTAGGCAACGGATTAAAATCAAGCATACTTCAAGGCAGTTCCAACTCTAAAAGTGAAATATATTAATCACTTAAATTTCCATATAGAGGCCACATATGACAAAAGTAATTCTGAAGACAGTTAAGAGCGTGTTAGGATGTAGCATTTCAAAGTACCTTCCATTTCAAAATCCATTCATTTTAAAGTTTACTGATTTACAAATTTATGAAATTGTTAATTTAGCATTTGGACGGTTTTGTAGAAGCAATGGTTTATATGTAGATTTA
Organism: Escallonia herrerae; assembly: GCA_033070095.1. Taxonomy (NCBI): domain Eukaryota; kingdom Viridiplantae; phylum Streptophyta; class Magnoliopsida; order Escalloniales; family Escalloniaceae; genus Escallonia; species Escallonia herrerae. The sequence goes on from JAVXUP010000574.1 coordinate 345, forward strand.
CATATGAAAAGTTAAACTCAAATAATTTGATGGTTTTTGGATACAAAGTTATGAAAGAGAGTTTCCTTTTTAAATGGAAGAAGGTAACTAAAACTATTGAGACAAAAAAGAGTCACTTTCTCTTCACATTTGTGGAAAAGATTTGCCAAAGAACTAGTTATCTCTATAGAAGATTTAGGACACCAAATTTTCTTTTCAATTTCCTCATAAAATTTGATAAATCCATCGCATTATAATCCAAATAAGTGAAATTTTTAAATTCTCTATAAACTAAAATTTTCAGTTCAATTATCTCATCCAAACACACTCTAAGGTCTCACTAGACGCGGATTTGATAAAACATGGTCATATTTATAACCATGCTTTTGGTAATGTTCATGGCATAACCTTACCTTGAATTGAAGTCCAAAAAACTATCCAACGAATTCCGTACAGAATCCGGCCTGCATTGTCAGCTAGCCTGGCAGAATCGATCCACTTCAGTGGTAAAAATCAGCAAGATGATGCCGGATAGAGATCATCGGAGTCTTCGTGTTCTATTCTAAGAGCCAAGAGGCACCATTTCCTCAATCTCCATAGTAAACTTTCAGCTCTAAATCCTCGACTCAGCCGTATCGTTACCAGAGTTTTTCAAACTACCCAAAATTCCATCAATCAGTCTGTCCTTGGAAGGTTTCTGCTACCGAGCATAGTTTAACGCTGGATTTTCACTGTTGACGCCAACTCCAGATGATGATGACTGTTTTGTATCATTTCCATAGCAATCCGTCATTGTGTTTGTGCCCTCTGATGCAACCCTCCTACTGTACCAATTATCAAGAATCTGCAGTAATGAGCTATCTTCTTCGTTTACTTTGGGCTTCCTTTGGCATTCTGATACTGACGAGGATAATGTCTCGTCATCTGAATCCGAGAATACATCATCCGACGGGAGTTCATAGTCATTACTTGCCTGTCCAAGGGCACCTCTGTTTTTTTTACTTTTCGACCCTAGTTCCATTCTGCTCCTTTTGGGAACTGTGCTAGAAACTGGTCCAAGTTCCTCCCATGGAGATTCAAGATCATCATCCTTCCTTGATGCATCTGATAATTCACCATCAGAAGAAGCCGCAATACCACTGACATTATTCCATAGCAAATTGGGATCAGAAACATCCAGGCTGGAGCTCTTCCAGACTTTCCTAGCAGGAAGTATGCAACCAGACTCTATCTTCACCCCATGCATTACCTGCAACAGGTTCACCAACTTTTGATAACCCAGCATCTGCAGGTCCAGAGAATAGCCATATGTATCAAGGAAGAATTTCCTAAAAGACGCTGTATTGAAACCTTCAGGGTATTCCTTCAAAATTCCATCCACAAGCTTCTGACAGTCTGCCATTATCTCGCCTCTGGACTTGCTAGAGAGTTTATTGTCGATGGCAGGCGGAGAAACTTCAACATTAGAAGGATTCTGGAGTCTTTGCTTTCCACTTTCTGGTACTATGCGAGAACTTGATTGCAAAGATGTGCCATTGAAAAGGGAACTCAATCCATTTGAACTAGAAGCATTACTGAAAGAACTCTTTGCAGCAGCATGAATGACTTTAAAAGGAAAAGTTTGCAAGGGGCACTCTTCCACCCATTTTTTGTCTGAGATTAACAAGTCCACAAGGTGAAGAAGATCATTTTGACTAAGAGTTATGAGAACAGCAGGTCCTTGCTTTTGCAGATTCTCTGCCATCTGCTTTCTGGAACAAACCCCAATACCACAAGAAAAAGACTGTTGCTCTTATTAAATAGGCATTTAAAAATATAAACAAACGAAAGAAACAAAAACCTCAGGAGCACGTTTAACACCAAATACCCACCAAAAAAAAAAAAAGGAAAACAAAAGAAAGGAGACATGAAATTGATCGTAAGATTTGCGGTAACATAACAGATGGATGGAGATTGCAGTTGCACTCTTTGCCTAAAGCAAGTGCTTATGTTAAGAATATCAAGCAAATAAAATCTGGTCTAGTATATGACAGGTGACAAGTTCCCAAGGTAAAACCATATAAAGGCCTAAAAGAATCTAACATGGGTTTGCTGATATATAACTAATGTAACGTAAACTATTCCCATGATTACTTATTGTCAGTAATTCGTAAATTTAGCAGTTTCGATTTAGTTAAAATCCACAAGAAACAGAGGGAGATACTTGCTTGCTGGAGACCAGCAAGAATCAGCACATGCATAAGATGAGTACAACTAGAATGCAGTAAACTTAGCTTGATGATCGGCCGCACATTTATAGAATTAGAATTGAGGGCATTTGCAAGAGGTTGGGGACTTGGGGTTGACATCAATTAAGAAGAAGGCACGGGGAGAACTGATTGAGACGGTGTAGACAATCCAACGTAGCCTTTGTAGACCCCCAGTGAACAGTGTAGCATGTGCCATGTTCAGGAGAAAGAAAAAGGTAGAGCTAGACCAGCAATAACATGGAGCAAAGCTGAGAGAAAAGACATGATTTCATAAGAGTACATGGCTTAGGAGACACAAAAGCGGAAGAAGAGGATCAGGAAGCTGACCCCATTTAGTTTGAACAAAGGCTTATTTATGTTGATAGGTCAGCCTTGTAAGTGTTAAGCTATTTAAGCATGATCAGAAACATTATTGTCAAAGAAATCACCCAGTTAAATTGAGTTAACTCAGAGCCAAAATATAGGTCACGCACCAGGATTGAAGCCAAAGAAATCTAGAAACTAAAAATTTGGTTGGAGTTTGGGCGACCTTTTAGGATCCGGCCTTCTCCCCGCCCATATCGTGCAAATAGATGTAGATTAAGAATTGCTACTTCTCTACTTGCGACCTTTTAGATTTTATAGCTTTGCCTACTACAGAACCACAAATAAACAGGAAAAGAGCAGGGGATCTCCTCCATGCCACAAAGGCGCAAAGTGAAAACAGGACTCCAACTGCCTATAGAAAAATCTTCTCAGGTTGCTTTTATGCAAAAACATAGATAGTCATTGACAACGGAAATAGAATTTAGATCGTTCATGGTCCATTATTACGACCTTGGCAAAATATACCACCATCATCTTTATGGTTTGCCATTAAGTTCATGAAATTCACGTGTATATATGTTGATAAGTATGTGTCGAAAAGTAATTTACTAGTTAATTCTGGATCCATTTTCAGTGGCAGCAGTAGATAATATTCATAATCAAAACAGATGGCATCCAATGCATGCCACTTAGTACTTACTCACCATGGTCAAACAGTACTTCTGAGTTGCTCTTTTGATAACCGAGGAAGAAAGAAGAGTATGCTACGGGAAGCAGTTCTTCTTTGCCTCACGTGGAGCATTTGGATGGAGAGAAACCGGATAGCTTCTCAGAATGAGGAGTTGGCTTAGAGTGTTTAGAAACTGTCTTTTGAATCTTTTGCTCCTGAGAATCTTCTGGCCTTTTTCAATAGATCCACCTTGTAACTACTTTTGGTGCGTACTGTGTAAATGAGTTTGGGCCCTCTCCACGGAGTTGGTATATAATCAGCTACTTGTCAGCAGGAAAGGAAAAGAGATAGTATGTTTGTAGCAAGATGCCTACATTTTCACCAACCACATTGAAATCATCTCAATGCCTTCATTACCACAGCCAAACCACCTTAGCTACTCACTGTGTCCTCTAGTACTAGCTCTGGCTTCTCATTAAAGCATCCATTATCAAACTATCCTCTTAACACAATGGGAGCCTCATGCACTAGGCCTTCTTTCTCTATTTTTCCAAGACCTAAACTCGGGTAATCTTTTCCATTTTTCTACACTAAATACAGCTGCTAGACCAGAAATGCTTTTGGCATCAAGATGACCTTTTACCGTTAGTTGTCTTAGAAAAGGTTAGTTGTACTTTAATAGGAACATCAGCAAAGCACGAGAGTCGAGCATCTAGTCCTCCATCCAACTCTAACCATTTCAAGCTCAACCTTGATGAGAATGATCATTCCAACATTGTTCTGACACTTATAGAGTGGCTTATGTGTCTTGGGAACCAGCGCTTCATAAGGAATCTTACTGACAAACAAAACACATCTTTGATGTCTCCATAGTTTTTCTAAATGTTTCAAGAAGAAATCATTTTTTTTTCTCCAAGATAAAGAGCAGACATTTTCACACTTTTTCCATGTTAAGCTACAAATTCTTTTAGCATATGCAAAAGAATTGTCATGGAAAAGAAGTGTCCTTGTTATGAGTACACTGGTCCACAGTACCTCTGGCCCGCAAAGCCTGGCCCACCCTGAAACTGAAGGTATGTGGGTTACGTGATTGGCCGGCTGATCAACCAGGGCCCTCCTTCCAGGGTCATCTAAGAAGCCAAGTCGGGTCCAGGTCTAAGCAACCCAGCCCAGCCGGACCTCACCTCTTCTCTCCTTGAAGCATCCCCTTCCATGTAATATTAATAGTCAGATACATGTATATATCCTGAGCGCGACCAATTCAACCGTTCCACTTTTAGTCCTACTGTACTGCAAATATATCCTTAGACCTTTTAGCCCTCATAGATTTTTCAACAAAAAGTTAAAGAAAATTTTCTTTCTTCCCAGCTTATTTCTTGCATTACTTGAAGCTTATTCCTTAATCTGTTCACAGTTTGATTTCAGTAAGTTCTCGCGACAACATCAAATATATTGTGTAAAAATAACTACGATCTTCATGTTTTCTGAAAAGTGTTTAAGAAAATAAAAGACCTAACCATCAAAGAAGCTACTAAGAGATTTGTTGCTCTGCAGTTTGAGTTCACAAAGAAACTATGTTATGACCACATCTAAACTTATCAACATTTTCAATTGATGCTTTTTAATATTAAAGGAATAATGGGAAACAACAACTAAAGGTCAGAAGGAAATAAGTCCAGTAAATCACAATATAACACAACCAAATGATAACAGATAAGACAAATAAAGAACCAGGTAGCTAGATAAAGCAAGAGCTGACTAGCAGATTATTCTACAACAGAAACTAGAAGCTGTAAGAATATGGATGATGAAGCATGTACCTGGTCCTTGACTGAAATATAAGGTTTGAACCTTTGGGTGCTTGTATAAATGATGCTACATCATTCCAGAAAGATTCTCTTGTGAATATCTCCTGCTTTTCAGCATCAATATCTATCTGGTTCCCTTTTCGACTTTCTTCTTCTTCACTTGGGTTCTCCCTCATCTCCCTGCTTCTCCAAAACTTACACCAGTTTATAATCTGACTGAAATAGCCAGGACCCTCTTCAGATTTGCCACCATTGAGTTCAGAGTTCCTAATGATATTTTCATCATTAATGTTTTCATTTCTATATGTAGGAAATGAAACTGGACCTCCTGGTCAGCACATGAAGGTGCCGATTTCACAAACTTCTCGTTGGTTTCTTTACTCTTCTCAGGCTTTTGACTGAGCATAGAACAATTTTCTGGCTTGCCACACGTCTTCTGCTCAGAACTACTGTCTTTACCACCAAACCATTTCCTCCAGACCCTACTGAAAAATCCCACTTCAGAAATAGGTTCTTGGTTGTCCATGGGATGCATATGAGATCCCATTGCTTCAGCTTTGCTCATGTTGTCAAAAATTGGAGGGGGATCCGGCACTTTTGGTGCTTTGTCTTCCCTACGTTTAGATGTCCCCTGGACCTTTTTAATAGGCTCTTTTGCATTTACTTTGGCATCTAAAGAAGTTGATGGCTTCTCATGCACAGTACTTCTGCAAGAAGCATCCCCATCATTTATCTTAGGAGAAAGAGCAGGGGCCGGCTCAGCTGGGTCTCCTGTATTTGTAGTACACCCTGTACTTATGCCCAGACTGGACTCACCTGGTTCAGGAACTTTTGATGCAGCGCCACGTAAAAAGAACTGGCCATTAGCTTCAGTTTGAATCTTCAATATGTGTGGCATTGAGAACAGGAAGCGAGATATCCGTACAAGTCTTTATCTATACTAACATTACTCTTTCCCAGTTCTGAACGAAAATCAGTGATGGAGATTCCTTTCGGGCACGCCTTCAATATCTTAAGAATTTGCTTCATGACCACCATTGGAACTGGACGCAACTTAGGCTCTGCAACTGACTCAGACTGCTCCTCAACCCTCGGACAAGCTGGCGCCTCGGTACTTGCAAAGGGGTCCTCAAGAGGAGCCTTATAATGGCCATACCAAGAACCATAGGGACCATCTGGGGGTTGGTTAAAATGCTTTCCGGTAAGGTTTTCGCCTTTAACCAAAGCATTCCACTGCCACATGATACTTGAAGCACTGCAAAGAACCCCGGGGCACTATCTGGACTAGCAAGCAATATATTGTAATTGTTCATTCTTAAGCGGTGTAAAATGCTAGCAAAATCTGTCAACAGAAATTAAAAAAAGATGTGCGGGGGGAGGATTTTGAGAAACCCAATACATAAGGTCTACGAGAAGAGACCTATCAGCACTGTTCTTCCCACCTGCATTCACAAACGAATTTGCAAATTGGTCTGATTAACGCAATTAAAAAAGGAGATTTCCTAAATGTGAGAAGTACATTGGATATATATATTTCTCGTGGGTGCACAGTTGGGAAAGTTCTTTTACAGATGACACTTCCATAATCAATCAAAAATGTTAGAGGAAGTCATGAATTACAGTGCCACCATTCAGACGTCATAAGCTAGACTAAAGTTTGTCTGTTGCCTTCTCCACCGGCAAAACAGCTTTAACACCATTAGGATGTCAAGCCATTTGGCTCATGTATTTGTTGAAGGAGCTTCATTTGCCACAAGAAGTGTCAACAATTCACAACAAATCAGCAAATGCATTGGCCAAAAACCTGGTTTCGACGAGCTAAGCAAGCACATAAATACAAGGTATCACTACATAAGACAGTACATTTAGGTGGAGTTCAAGTAAAATAGTAAACTTGTTATTCTATGTCATTTATGTGTTAGTGGGTCATTAATCTCATGTTAGTGGTGCATGAGTTTCAAGTGTTATGTGCTAGTGGAAGTACTGGGTCATTAGTGCCTTTTGTAGTGGATGAATGGTGTGGTTAGTTCATGGCCGTGAGTTGTGTAGAGATCAAGTGGAATGAAAATGTGTGTGCGGTCTCTCCAAGTACTCTCCATGTCCTCCTAGTTTGTGGGTGTGTCTGCCTCTGTGTGTGTCTTTAGTGGCCCTTTCTCTCCGAAAAAACAAAAACATGCAGGGTGGGGTTGTTCATTTTATCTTTCTTCAAACTACTCAAATGCAGGATCAAACAGAAAAAGAAGCAGGCGATGAGCTGAAATGTCATCTAATAGAACGGGTCTGAATGAGAAAGAGATCAATCACCGGAAAATTGATGCAGTCAAGGTCAAACTTGATAATGCATCAGTAAATGTGCACAATGCGCTTCTACAGCTTGGCCAGGAACAGCCACAGTAAGGGTTTCTAGTGTGCGGACTGTATTCTCTCTTCTGCTTCAAGGAAGGGGGCAGATCAGAGCCAGCCACTTCAGATTACAAGAAAATAGAAAGATTTTTCTGTCTCAAACAAATGCCTAGCTATGAAGCTTTTGCACAACCCTAGAATCGTGCCGCTCAATTAGTTGGAGTTTACGCACTTCTCGTTACTGATACTAACTTGCTAAGATGGGATCTAAGTTGACTGACGCGTTTTAATAGGAGACGTATGTAGCCTTTTGCAATGGCAGAAGACAACCAAATCATTAAAAGGAATTTGCACATGATACTTTATCAGTGCCCCAACTCAAATAATTAATGGACAGTTCAGTACAGGAGGAGAATATAGTTGCAACAGAAACCCATATTTGCTGTATATGTTTCAGGAGGAAAGCTATCTCAGGATCATAGCTTGAAACCAGTACATCACCCCTCCAAAAGGAAAACGCATAACGCACGCCATCAGTGAAATACATTGTCATACGTATACACATCTGTGTATGTATGTGTGTCTGTGTGTGTGGGTTAGGGTGTGTGCGCACGCTCAAGCGCGTGTTTTTTCGTGTGTGTGTACGCAAGGATACAATTTGTTCCAAGTAATGCAGTGTACGAATTTTGCTAGACGGAATTCTCTCAAAGTACATGCTTTTTATGAGGGGATCTTTCTGACAAGGTAGGCATGCCTTGGTGATCTCTTCCTCTTTCTAGCAAGACCTCTACCTCTTCCTCTGCAGCTCTCTGTTTCTCAGGTTCATCACATGGGTATGGACACATGGAGGGAAACTTATAAGGACTATCATGAGCTGCTCAGATAAGCTTGAGAACGTATCATTAGGTGAGCAGAATCCGTTTGAACACCTTAAATAGGAGCAGCCACAGTAAGGGTTTCTATTGTGCAAACTCTCTTCTCTCTTAGGTTTCAAGGAATAGGACAGCTTCCTAAAGCTCAAGTCTTCTTGATTAGAGCGAGTTGGTTCAGATCATGAGAAAGGAGATGTTGACGAATCTGGTTCTGCCTATACATAGAAGCACTGAGGGGGTTTGTAGCGTTTCATCTCACTGAAGCAGAGTTTGTGATTCCCATAATAAATCTTCACAATGAAGGGCAAGTTTGACAATGGGTCATGTTGGTCAAAGAGGAGTTGTACCTGACCTCTCCGTTTACTCGTGCTGCCACCAGAGAATATGTAGCAGAATGGAGTCTTGAAGTTCTAACCATTGGAATTGCTCATAAGAAGAGAGCTCTCCAAAAATCATATGGCACGCTCGAAAGTAGAGCGTATCTATGGTATTGCACTGAGAAGGCTGAGTGAAGGATGCATCACACAACAGATAATAAGGAGAGATCTAATCCATCTTGTGGGGACGTGGTTGATTAAAATTTGAAGTCCACATTTCCATTGCATTCTGGGCGAACCAAGCTCACATTTTTGGCCAGGCTTCTTTTGGCCATGGTTTGGCTGTGGGACAGGATAACCTAATGGGCTCCTTTAATTAACCTGCAAATCAGGCTTAGGGAAAGTGCCCCAGGTTTTGAGTTGTTGCCTGTAAATTGGAACAGTAGCAATATTACCCCCTACACAATCTTCCCTAAGGAGAAGATTCTGATGAGCTCTGGTGACTTCCTAAGGGTCCAATTTAACATCACGCTGCTTCAATGTTTGCTATATGCAGTGAACTGCTGCCCCCGGTTGGAAAGATTGTTTATCTTCAAAGTAAGCTGCCACTGTGTAAGCTAGCTCTGGGTTCTGTGCGATTTTAGTTTGCAGCTGCAGATCCCTTGGCTATTTACTTTAGCTGACAGCTGGGATCCTTGCCAGGCTTACTGATCTGGGGAGGGATTCTGGATTGCTGCATGCGGTCAACAAAGCAAAACATTTTCATTTCTCTTTCTTTCAGGCTCAGAAATTGGACGGACGCTAATGGTGACTGGAGTTCGTTGGTGGGTTTTACTGGGATAATGGAAGCTTGTAGCAGTTCTTCTCCCCACAATACAGCTAGATATTTCCGGGACTGGTGGCTCGCAGGATAGTTTTTAGGACCATTAAATTACCACATGGTCTAAAAGGTTAAGCTAGCAGAATAGGGCCCGACAACATAGATCATGTGTAGCACTCCCCCTCATGTGCATGCCCCCAGTCCCACGTAAGGAGACGAACAGCCAAAGGTGCTCACATACGCGGCGGCGGCGGGGGGTGCCAAATGCATTTCTAGAAAACCCAATACTTGGCCAAGCCACTGTGAGGATTAACAGTTTCAGTAACTTACAAGCCAAGCAAGGGTCTTTCACAAAGGCCCCAAATATGTCCACGGGCTTAATATCATAACAGATAGACCTTAGACATACAAAAACTCCCAAACATCTTGCTGTATACAGCACCAAGCTCTCTACAGAAGATATAGCCATGGTCCATAAGTGGGACACGAATCCCACTAAGAAAAACAGATACACAAAATATGATCACCGACTGCAACATTGCCTCAACAGTCTACCCCTAGAACATATCTCACAATTTGGGTCTTCAACAAGGCAAATGGGTGACACAACACAAAGCATAGAGTAAAGTAGGGACACCATAAAGAAGACAGACGACTTTAAAAGTACATTGATACTAGTTGTCACACAGTGGGCTGCATTCGGGAACAACAACCGTCAAGATATTTATTGAGAAAGCGCGTCCTCGTATGCCTAAAGTATTAAGGAAAGAAGTAATAACAATAATAGTAATACTAATAACAGAATCTTATTTCCACCATTTTATATGATTTTTCTAACATCTTTGGTTGTTACAAATGACCTTAGTAATTGTTAGCTTTTTAGCAACAAATGAGGAAGTGAGATAGCATATAAATTGGTAGGAATAGTACCTTCCAAATAACAATAGCAGATAATAATAACCCGTGTGATAAGGTTTGTATTAATAAAGGCCACCAAGAAAAGAATAGAAAGGTATATAGAAATGATAGAAAATAAAATGAGGGATAAGATCATATATATATATATATATATATATATATATATATGGCCTACAATGAAATAGGAGGCTGAGATTGGAATATTGGGCTTGTCTAAAAATAGGAAAGATTTAAGATTCGGGGGTGGGGTTGTTGGGGGGGATGGGTTTAGTTCTGACAAAATTTTTGTAATTGCTGGGCTCGCGAACCTATTAATAAAGTGGGACATGCTGACATGGAAGAGAGAGAAATGTTAAAATCTAATTGATTAGAATTGTCTAATAGCACCAGAGGTTCAATGCTTCACAATTCTCATAAATAGCTTTCAGCTGTTTAGCATCAGACATCCAAAATTGCACTACTTCATGACTAATCATATAACACAGATGACAAAAACAAATTTAAACGCAGATGTTTGGTCTCTTTCTGGAGCATCATCATTTTTAGCACCCGAACTGGTCAGTGATAATGTCTAGCATTTTTAAACTAGTTCTTTTGTCAAACAGAAACTGGGAGGTGTATTTCACTGACCCACAATCAGAACACAATAACAGTTATACTTTACCTCACCTCACCCAACCCCATTCTTCAAGTTCAAAAAAAATGTAGCACTTTTTACTAGAGGTAAAATCATTAGCATTTTTCAGAAAAGGGCCAGCAACAGCATTTTATTAACGTCTAGGAAAAAATGAAACCAAAAATACAGAAAAATAGGAAACGAAGAGGTCGGCTGACGTCTAGTTTTTCAGAAAATGAACATTTTTCATTGGCAGCAAGCCCGTTTGACCCAATTTATTGCCCTATTTCAGTTCAATTCCATATGGTAATGGTATACAAACCATTCACATAACATAATCATCTTACAACCAAAACTTCATTGTAAAAACCTAAAAAGGTAAACGAACCATGAGGGATGTGAGCAATGTTGATCCCGGTGGAGGAAAGGGCCTCCTGGTTGCCCCTGGAGAGCTGGAAAACGTCACCAAAAGCCGTAATCTGGATGGGCCCTTTGATCCCATTGGCTCTAATAGCAGCGGTAATGCTCTGGGCCACCCGAAACGCGCTCATATCGGACGGCAACGAGCAGTTCTCGAAGTCTCACCACACGGAAACCTTCACATTTCGGCTTTCCTCCTCGTGGCGCCGAGATGGGTACGAAGAAGACCGAAAGAAGTGGAATTGGCTCGGAGACGTGGAGAAATGAGCGATTTGGAAGTGCCCATTTAGGGGAATTTTAGAAATGTTGACAGGGCGGGAGATGAAAGAGATGATGGTTCTCGATGAGACGGGTTTCATGGTGCATGGATGAATTGGGGATTAGGGTCAAATTCAGGGTTAGGGTTTAATTTAAGGGGTTCTGGGGTGGTGATCGAAGACGGAATGTCCTTCAAGGGTGGCGGTGGGAGGGAGGGTTTATGAGGAAGGAGGGAGGGGACGCTAAACCCTTTTCTTTTCTCAACGAACTACAACACTTGCGAGTCACGTGATTCCTTCCACGAATCTTTGTTTTATTTTTTCTTCTCTTTTTATTTTTCTGTACTTATTATTCTCTCTGTTCTGTATAAATTGATCATATATTTTTTTTAAATCGTCTCATAAAATTTGCTCACTGAATTAAAAAGATTATGTTGATATTTTTACATATTTACCATTTTTAATACTTCATTTTTTATTTTACATGCGGTGCACATGAACGTTCGCACGTGATAAATTAAGATTGTAGTATAAAAAAGACATAATCCCGTGTATTCTGTAAATTATGACAATCAACTTTCTATGGTTCAAATATGCAAGTCAATTTGATTGAAGTAAAAAAAAATTGCTTAAAATCAATATGTATATGTATGAGAATTGTTTTAAAAAATCATTATGGATCCATCTAAATAATATTAATTGTCTCTCAACCACCTTCGTCGCACATAACTTATATAGAACGTAGGTATACCTTGATTTTATGTTAATGGTGACCCATCTTCTTGTGATGGTCTTACCCACAACTCTTTTGAAGTAAAAATAATTATATTTTTATAATGTTGCGTTAAAAGGTGTTTAACAATCAAAAACATAATATTTATCTTTATGGAGCATCTATATAGTCATAGTTTTTTGACTTTAGCTTTCAATTTTTTATTTGTTTTTGACATTTATATAATAATGTAGTCCAATTTGATGAGCACAATAATTGTCAAGAATGTATCACAATTGTCCTTAGTCACCTTATTTTATAAAATAGTTTTTGTATATAATTTGGGAAAGATATTAGTATAAGATTATTATCTAATGCATTTACTCGTTCGGATTTGCTGCAGTGAAAGGTTAGTAATTTCGAACCCATAAAACATGCAAATACACGAATATTTTTTTGAATTAATATTATTACTAAGATTTTTCTTATTGAACAAAAAAGAATTATGCGTTACACACGAAACAACAGTTGTGCTATCAATAGCTACCAATCTCATTATTGTAGTTTTTGCACTTAAAAATAATTTAATTCACTCTATTCTCTTTCGGGTGACATTAAAACTGATATAAAGTATATGTTTTTATTATTTTAAGTTAATTTCTGATTGCAAAATACATAGAACTGTCCATTCATCTAATACCCAATTAGACATTGCCTAAACTGGTAATGGTAGTATACATAAAGGTAAGTAAGAAGTAAAGTCATAATAACTTTCATAGTCATAAGCAGAATGTATTATTTTCTTGTAACAAAGACTGAACATGCTTTGAAAGTGTTCATCTACATGCTATGTGATACCTAAGTAAATAGAATGATAGTCATCTTAATTAATCTTTATTTTTAAGATTCATATTTCAGAAAAGCGGGTGAAGTGGAGTCACCCTTAGTTAAAAGATTCATTCGCAGGGGATGCAGCTTGTTATGGATATTCATGTAAAGGAGGTGATCGCAGGCCAATTAGTATATTGATCACAAACATTGAGCGTCTTCTCTTAAGTTTTTAATTTTGGAAGCTCACAGTTAAATCTCTTTTGAAATCAATTGAAAGACATCACTCTTGAATTTTGAAGAATTGCAAGGAATGAGGATTTTAGAGAATTCTTCCTGTGGAAAGTCTCAAATCTGTCCCAAATTTGAGTATGAGGTGAGAGCATAGATATATGGTTATTTGACGTAGTTGTGGAGTTAATGCATGCTCCTGTAAGAAGTGCTTTTGGTCAAACGAAACACAACTTTCTTTTTTTTTCTTCTTCTTTCGATTAAAGGTTATTTCTATTCCATACAGTGCAAAACATATACATTTTCAACAAATATATACAATCCCAAAAAAAATACAACTGGATCCAAAATAACTGCTCATGCTTGTCTCTGTTCCTTTCCTATAAGCATCACCTTAATATCAATCCCCCAGGTATTGCAATGTTCATGGTTCAAACTTGAAGCTGAAATCCTCCTCCATCTACGTACTCTGTACCTTATCCATTGTTGTATCACATACATACATCATTGGACAGTTTTTGTTTCGTTTAAAAGATTCAAGCATTTTTTCTTGCCATATTCCGTGGATGATTGTAGTCGCAGTTAGTTTACCAAGTCGAGCTCTAAAACTCTTCCTTCTGAAGCATCTTGTAGTAGTGTGTTAGACTTGATGCCATGACAGTAGGGGGTACTGTCACCTTCATTCTGTCAAAATCTATTCTCCAGAATTCATTCTCAAATAGACATTTTGTAAAAAAAAAAAATGATTCTCATTTTCTAAGTGATCGAAGCATATGACACAATTGTCATCTAGGATCCAAGTTTTAATCTTGCCCTGGTTCTTAGTTCACCTTTGCACAATAGCCATGATATTATTGAGCACGTGAGAATCTGCCCAATGAACCAGATGAGCTTCCATTAGGATCTGGGTTGGCTTTAGTTCTTATCCCTTCTGATGCACTTTTTATAGTGAAATTACCACTTGCATGCAGAGTCCATATGACTTTAACAGGTAACTCTGTGCTAGGTTGAGGTAAAGTGCTCAAGAGAGAGTTTGTTGCTCTTAAGTCATTGGATTTATTCAATATCATTGTCCATTCACACCCCCTGAATAATTTCACTCACTTTAGTTATGCTATCCAAACCTGAATCATATATGATTCTTAGACCAAACTGCTCAACTAGATTTTTCTCATTCAGCCATCTATCCATCCACACCCATATGGTTTTACCAATCCCCCACTTATACTGTACAAACTGGCTAAATTAATCTCTGATTTTTAAAATTTTGCACCATGTCCATTATAACACCACATGTGGTTTGAATATCCAAAAGTGTGCTCTTTAATTATGTAAGCATGGCATCATTTGACCCAAAGTAAATCTTTCTTATGAGCCAAGTTCCATAGGTGCTTGCAAATTGCTGCTTTGTTCCATTCTTTTAATGCCCAATCAACCTTCGTTTTTTGGAATGCATACATCTTTCCAGACAAACTTTTGCTCCAGTGCATCTCACCTCGTGGCCATGCCATATGAAAGCCTTTATTTTCCTTTTAATTTGTTTTATGATCCTTTTAGGAAGGATGAAAATGGAGCACCAGTATATTTGCATACTGCACAGTACAGAGAGAGCCAGTTGTAATATCTAAGCATATTAGAGGACCTTTGTAGTCCAACTTACAATTTTCTTAGTGATGCCAAAGAAAGTGGGTTTGCAGTCGACGTGGAGGTGCCACAAGGAATGTAGTTCGAGTCAGATGCCAAGTATGTTAATGCGAGACACAGCAAGGGCGGAGACCCAGGGCTTCCCAAACAGAGCCTGAGGGCGGCAGTGCTGCGAGGGCGATGGCGCAGAGTGAATACACGATGACAGTCACAGTCCGATGCTTAGGTCCAGAGTCAAGGTCCGATATGTTTCTCTCTCTAGGATTCTAGAGTGAGAAAGTGAGAAGTTTGAGAATGTCCAACCTGTTTAATGAATTCTCAAGACCTCTATTTATAGAGGTTGAGATGATGATGTCACAACTGACACATGGTGCTCCCCAGGAGTGATACATCACAAGGGGGTCCACGGGTGTCGATGCTCCACGGACTGTCGGATCGCATATTCACCTGGCCTGCTCCTCACAACATCGCTCTTTCTGTCTAGAAAGACTGGCTCCCACAGCGTTAATGTGGCTAGAGAAACCCCTTGATCTAGCCACCAATCCAAGCCCTTGCAGAGTCCCACAGGCCTGACAGTGGTGGGAAAGACCTGAAGCCCAACTGCCAGGCGGACTAGGCGCGATGCCCTCCAAAGACCTGCTCCCTTCTCGGAGTGACCCGGGGGTCATAGTCCATAGGGGTGCCAATGCAAGCCCGAAGTGCCGAAGCACGTAGGCCAATCACGAAGACACCCTGACATAGATAGTGTCCTGGAGGAGTCGCCTATCCCGCTGCGAAGGGTCCTTGTGTCCAGAGCACTAGGAACAGAGCCCCCGGAATGAAGACGGTGATAGGTTTATGATAGCGAGCCTATCCCGCTGCGAGGGGTTCTCGTACCGAAGCACTACGAATGAAGCCCCCCCAAATGAATACGGGGATGGCTTTGTGGTAGCGAGCCCATCCCACTACGAGGGGTCCTCGTGCCAGAGCACTACGAGTGGAGCCCCCCGAAATGAAGACGGCGATGGCTTTGTGGTAACAAGCCCATCCTGCTGCGAGGGGTCCTCTAGAGCACTTCGAAAGGAGCCCTCCGGAATGAAGACGGCGATGACTTTGTGGTAATGAGTCCATCCCGCTATGAGGGGTCCTCGTGCCGGAGCACCACGAACGGAGTCCTCCGGAATGAAGACGGCGATGGCTTTGTGGTAACGAGCCCATCCCGCTGCGAGGGGTCTTCATGCCAGAGCACTACGAACGGAGCCCCCTGGAATAAAGATGGGGATGGCTTTGTGGTAACGAGCTCATCCCGACGGAGTGAGTGATGTGTCAGGCGCACTGTATTGTGACAATGAGCCAAGGGGAGCGACTGTATCAGTAGTGCGGCGCATGGCGCTGCGAAGTGTTAGAGTGTAGCGCCCGGGGCACAGGCTACGGGGGTCACAGAGTGACGTCTGGGCGACAGGGTCACGGAGTGACGTCCGGGCGACAGGGTCGTGGAGTGACCTCTGGTCCCTTGAAGAGTAGTGAAAATGCTAAGTATGGAAGCCAAAGGCCAACCCTTTGGGGGAAGGCCAAGGTCAACCCTTGGGGGAAGGCCAAGGCCAACCCTTGGGGGAAGGCCAAGGCCAACCCTTGGGGGATGCTAAGGCCAACACCAGAGGAAGGCAGAGGTCGACCCCCTAGGGGAGGCCGAGGCCAACCCCCAAGGGGAAGGCCAAGGCCGACTTCCTTCGGTAAGCGCCAAGGTGCGCCGACAGGCTACGGGCGATGTGCAATAGTCAAAGCATGATGAGCAGTCGCATAAGGATGAGTTTTTTGGTGACGAAGTCACATAGAAAAAGTGAGAAGTGCACGTGACTTGAACGTGCACATTTTGACCGGTTGGAAGCGTTGAATATTGCCTATTGTTTATGCGGATGTGTCATACAGAATGGGACCCCCAGTGGGCCTTTGGGTGCGACCAAATAGGTTGGGAACACTTAGTAATTCTCTCAACTAGGCCTTCACAATCTTTATGTTGCAACTTTCTTGATCTTAAAGGCACACCTAAAGTAGGTGACTGGAAATTTACCCACAGGAATGCATACTATCTTTGCCAACGTCACAACATTTGTTGTGCTCACACTAACCGGAAAAATGGAGTTTCTAATCAAGTTAGGAGATAATCCTGATAGCATTTGAAACTCATCCAAAGCTTGTTTGACAAATCTGAGAGTGGTCTGATCAGCTTGGGCCAACAACAGGTCATCTGCATAACATAGATGATATATCTATAGATCCTTGCACTTTGGGTGGAATAGAAAATCCTGATGTTGAGCATAGCTTTCCATAATGCTATAGAAGGCTTCCATTACTAGTGAAAAGAGATAAAGAGAGATGGGTCTCCTTATCTTAATCCTTAAAGGTTGCAAGTATCCATCCATACTCCCATTAAGGTTTATAGAGAAGTTAACGGTTGACTTACACTGCATAATCCAAGCAGCAAAAGTGTAAGGAAATTTTATGGTTTCCATAACAGTCTTCAGAAAATCTCATCCAATAGAGTCATAAGCTTTTTGTAAGTCAATTTTCATAACACATCTAGGGAGTCCACTCTATAATAGTTTCTGACTAATTTTTGCATAAGGAGGATACTATCAGCTATGCTTATGTTAGACATAAAAGCAGGCTAATTCAAGGATTGAAGTGGCCTGACTTTCTTGATTCTAGCACAAAGGACCTTACAAACACATTTGTATATCACATTACAACATGCAATTGGTTTGAGGTCTTTCATTGTGTGGGGATAAGGTATTTTGGTATTATTGTTGATGGCAAAAATAGCTTCTTGTACTTCTACCTCACTAATAAGGGCACATAACATAAATTGATCCTCCTCTTAGACATGCTTAGTAATTACCCTTTGTAGTCTAGCTCTTGTTTGAGGTTGTGAAGGAACAAAATTTCCCAAGAATTGAAAAAGGTGCTTAATAGCAACTTGATGTACCTCCTTTGCTCCATTCACTTGAATTCCATCACCGGTAGTTATAACAATTATTCTGTTATTTGCTCTGTATAGCTTCATTTTCTTATGAAAATAAGCTGTATCGCTGTCTCCAAGGCTTAGATTTTTAATCCTCCTTTTGATAATAAAAAGCTTTCTCTACTTGAATGAAAGTGATAATATTGTCTGTGAGCTCTTTTTCCATTTGGATCATGGTTGGATCTCGGGGCTTCAAAATTTGAGTGTGTATCACTTGAAGCTTCTAAAATTTTCATCTGCTCTGGCTAAAATTTTCCTGTAATATTCTTTATTTAAATCCTTCGGCGAAGGTTTCAATTCCTTAAGCTTGGTTTTCAATTACTTACTTTCCATCCACCCTTTCTTTCCATTTGTTCTACAAGATTTGTTCAAACTTGCTATGATTCATCCAGAAGCTAAAAACTTTAAATGGTCTTTTACCTTGATATTGCTCCTGCACGATGTTGATCATTATCAAAGCATGATTAGAGATTCCTAGGGCCATGGTTTCAACTTTGGTATTAGGATGGGATTTCATCTAACCTTTAGTATCTTCTCTGTTACTACACCAGGTGTAAAATAATCCCATGGTAGGCACATTTTCAAGGTGTGTATCAAGCATACTACTATTAAACTCATCAATGTCTCTTTCATTAAGACCAATGCCACCATATTTTTCCTGTTCAGATCTTACCACATGGAAATTACCGATCACTAACCAAGGGTTTTGTCCAATGATGATACTATCCTGTGATAGTTGTTGCCATAGAGATCTTCGTTTCTCCCCTTTATTATTTGCATATACAAAGGTTGTATAAATAGACATACTTGAGCTTTGGGTACTCACTCTCCCAGTGATGTGCTCACTAAATTTATTCATCTGTATTCTTTTGCTATTTTATCCCTCCATAGTCTTGGCACCCCTAATGATTGATACTATAGTCAAAGTGCCATTCTTTATTCCATTTGGCTTTAGTATTTTGAATATTTCCTTCCATTACTCTTGTTTCCATTAATCCCATCAAACCCACCTTGTGGTTTTGAACACTTTCTTGACATCTCTTTGTCTCATAGAGTCATTAAACCCCCTGATATTCTAACTTGCTATTGTGGTCATGTCTTTACTGTTCCTTTTCCTCTAGTGCCGCTATGCTGCATCAACTGAGTTCTAGGAGAGCTTTGTATCTTGTTTACAGAACTATTTAATCCTTGTAGCATTATATCAATGCTAATTCCTTCCATACATTCAGTAGAAGCCAACATATAGAAGCAATTTCCAGTAATAAGCATGGCAGGCCTTGGTTCTGATATTATGCATGTAGTGCTATTAGATCTTCCTATAGCTTTATCACTCTCCATATCAACATTTGATTTAACCTTTTGTCCCCATATTTACTGAGGCTGTACCTTTTTGTACATTTGGCAACTTGTCCATAATTTTTGCAGTGTGTGCAGTTTACTGGCATCCATTCATATTCTACCTTTGATATATTATCAAGTTCCCTAAACTTTTTAGGGGTACAACATCAGGCAATTCATGTTCTACATCAATCTCAACACAAACCCTAACTATGCCCAATGTTTCTTTCATAGCAGTCATCTAATCCATGAATAAAGGTTTCCCAATTTTGCTAGCTATCTGGCTTATCATTTTAGATGACCAGAACTGAAGAGGAATTTTTGGGAATTTTATCCATACTGGTACCACATTTAACCCTTCTTTTTCAGGGGACATTGAATCAGTCTATGGCTTTACAATAACAAGTTTGTTATCAAAGAACTATGGCCCTTTCTCTAGGATTTTTCCTATTACTACAATGTCCTCATATCTTACCAAGAAATACCTTATTTCAGTAAATTGAGTGAGAAATCTCCAAATTGTTTCCATTTTTTTAATCCAAGGAGCCTTTCATCACATGAACAGGGGGCCTTGCACCAAGTACATAAGCAACTACGGTATTTTTCTCAAATCTTCAGTTCATCCTCTACTGTGTATTCAACGTCTGTGTGACCACTAATTTCTTGGGGATGTACAAATTCCAAACTATTCTCTTTTAGAATATCATGATTTGGTCTTGTAACCGAAGCATAAGATTCTTTTGGCCCTAATTTGATTTGTTTTGTATTGGCTATTCCAGTCTTCGAATTAAGATCTTGTACCAAGTGCAGAGGTGGAAATTCCTTCGACTTACTCGCTAAGGCAGTTTTATCATTCTATGTATTAGGCCATATGGTGGTCGTTAACTTGCCTACATGTCCAGCCATCTCAGCATCCAAGATTGACTCACACGCTTGCGGCCCATGTGCCCCCAATTCGGTATCTTCAGCATTTAATGAATTGGAGATCAGATTGCCCAATCTTTGTTTGCCCATAATTCTTGTTTATTCTTCTCTTTAATTCACCATATTTATGTTTGAGTGTTGCCAATTGCAATTTTAGCTGCTTAATCATTTCTTGGAGAATATGTTCTTCATCAAAATCATTATTAGATTACATCTCCATCTCAGGTCGGATGTCGCTAACATTCTTGAATTGCCCTAAGGATATAGTACGATCATGATCCTTAGGTAGGTAAGTTTCCTACTTGATGCTCGTATGAGTTTTTTGCCACTCTTTCCCTATGAAATTGCCTATGAAAGTATCTTTGAAGGGCCTCTCAGCCTCGACGATCTCCTTCAAACCACTGCCACTACTGTCGTGGCATCTCTCAAATGTTAAGAAAGAAGGAGGAGCTTCTCCACCTCTTAATGAACCATCAAGATTATTTCGTTCAATTCGTGAAAAAGAGTTTTACACGCGTGATGTGTATGTAAAAATAAAGTTAATAATATGAATTTTGTTAAAATAGTCAAGCATCACATATAAGTAAATATTGTAACATTCTGCGAAATGAATTTTGAATTGTGGAAATCAAACACGTCCTTATAGGTAGGTATTTACTATTTATGTTTTTGTTTTGTGTTTTCAATAATTTTTTTATTATGCCAAGCTTGACCTATAGAATTTATTTCAACTACATCATTTTTAGGTAATTTTAAATTGTGTTAATCAAACAGACCCTTAAAGGTAGGTATTACTATTTAAGAATTTTATTTATTTTGTGGCACCTTTTAAAAATTTTCTTAGAATGATACATGTCATTATTTTAAATTTGTAATTACGTAATACCAAAAAAGGTCCATACTCTTTATATATAGCAGATACACTACAAGAAAAGACGGATTCAACGACGGAATTTTAGCGACGAAAGGTATTCCTTCACTAAAACTCCTTTCAGCGACGGATTCGGTCGTCGATAAAAAGCTGTCGGTAAAACTTTTTAATGACGGAAGTATCCGGCGGTAAAAGTATTTGACAACGGATTTTACAGAAGAACTTTTATCGACGGACCAAACCGTCGCTAAATATATTATAGAAATTTATAATTTTCAATGATTTTTAAAAAACATTTAAGGGACAGAATAATTCCGTCGGTGAAAACAGTCTTTTACCCGACGGACTTTTACTGACGGCATCGTCCCGTCGCTAAAAGTCCTGTCTTAAATCTCAGATTCCCTTTCTTTCTTTCCTTTCTCCCGTTTCTCTCTCTGTCTTAATTGTATCTCACCGGTGTTCCACCGGCGTTTTTACTCCGGCGAGGACATCTACAGCAACCCACCCCCCGACGTCGCGCCACCTTCAGCCCCAATTACTTAGCTCTGTCATCCACGGCCACAACCTGGGTTTCTGTGCCACTAAGCGCCAAACATTGCCACCGCTCGTCAAAACCCTAACCAGCTGTTGCACATGACCATTGGTATGTTCATTCATTCATTCATCCCTCGATTGGTATTTCGTGAGTTGGTTTATACATATTTACTACTTGGTGTCTGAGGGTGGCGGAGGGGGAAGGAAAGGTAGGGGTGAGGGATGCCTGATTTTTTGTGTTCTGCACCGTAATGCACGCCTTCGCTGCCCTACATCTTTTCTTCACAATACATAACATTGATGGTGGAATAAGAACCTACTATGCTTGACCACAAGAGATTATTAACCGTCTTCAGATATTATCTTTATAATTTGTTGCTCCCCTTCACTTGACTCTCTTCTCATCAGTCACTTTATGATCTATTATGTTTGGCTATCCCGTTTTTGTTTCTATTATGCATTGACAACAAAGCTTTAGATATCTATAGGCAAAAGGGTGCGAGAATAGCTTAAAAGATCGATCGTAGGTTCTTACGTTTGCAACTAATTTAATACTCCTGGCCATGAGAGAGAAATAAAATGGTCATAAATTGTTGACTCTTCCTCTGGAGTTTCTTCCAAGCACACATTGACTTCCCTGTTCAAAGTAAGGTCCATCATTGTTTCTTTTTTTTCCCTCATTTACCAATCCCATTGCACTCTCTATTTGCATGTTTTATAATGTTGAACATGTAATAACCTATAAAGTAACCCTTCAAATTAGTTATTATAAGTGAAATTGAACATGAAACATCGGTTTCATAACTCTTCACACCATTAACCTTAATAATTATGCATTCATACATTTGTGGGGGCATTGTTTGGATCTGGAGAATAGTGTTGGTTCATGTCTCTTTTAGTTTAATCCATGAGCATGTTCCCAGGTTGTCGGACCAATTCCATTGGCTTGACATCTTATTTATATATCAAACCAAATCAAGGCAAAAGACAACAGTTATGACTCAGTGAACTCTATCTTCATTAAACATATCTGCCTTCATTAAACATATATTGAGCCTTAGGTTTCTAATAAACAGAGCAAACCTCTTCTTCTTTGAACCATCTTGGTGTTGGCTACATTAAAAAGATACTGTTAAACCCTAAAGAAAGGTGTAAAGCAAATTGGTCTGTGCATGCATGTTGTCTTTTGTGTACAGAGAGAAACTCAAGTCCTAAAGATTGTTGTCTATTAAGAATCTTAGGAATATTCTATCTCCTTTCACTACTTTAACTCCAAAGATTCCACTCTATTACTCACCATAAACTGATCTGGATCTTGAATCTTGAACCTTGGAGAATTCCACTACATTTAGTATTATAAACTGATCTGGACCACCAATTGTTCCAAGTCTACCTTGTAGCAGTATTTGATGAATGTCATATTAGGGCATCTTGTCTAAGAGACCCTTTTTGGTACAACTTTACATCTTCCTTTATATTTTTCCAAGAGATGCAATTTAGTTTGAATCTTTACTTCCTTAAGAAAGTAAACAAAGCTTTTGTTTACTTCTACTTAGAAATTGGAGGATGAGTTTTGCTAACAAAGGGTTAAAGCCATGCCTGTTAACCTAGAGATATTTTTTACCGTACTTTTTCATTTTCAAACGATTCATTTCCTTTTCCTTATGTCTCAAAATAAGAGACAGAAACAGATTATAAAAACATTTAAGGTTCTATTTTACGCTTATTTAGCATGGAGACGATGAAGGTTGGTATCACATCGGTATTACTAGAGGGATTTAAATAAAAACTAGTTGTTGCATAAGATTTTGAATATTTAAACGGTCGAGAGAGGAGAGAGTAGTTTTTTTCTCACAATAAACCTACATAATTAAAACCTCATGATTTTTTTTCCATCTGTGTATGAGAATTAGTCAGGCCCATCCAAACATCCACCCAGGGCTCTTTCAGGCCTTACTACAACCCGCACACAAGAATCTGTAAAACCAAGTAATTTAACACTATCCCCTTAATAGTATTTCTAAAATCACCCTAAGAATTTCTTCAATATGTCTCTAATGATTTTCCTCCAAGAATAACTAACACAAATCATAGAAAATCTCATGCAGACCTAAGTTCCAAACAATTCTCAAAACATAAATAAGATAGTACTACAATTATATCCGACTGTTAACAATTTTTCAAAAAGGGCTTAAATCCCTGACGGTAATCTCCTGCGAGTCCGTCCTCATTTTCCTCGTGGATTTCAGTTTCATCTGAGTGCTCACTTGAAAACTTTTATAAAAGAGTGAGCTTGGGAGCCTAGTAAGTACACACCATGTTCCTAAAGTAGGTTTTGGGGATTTCAAAACATGCCATGGGTTTTTTCTTTTCAAAACCAGGAATTCAATGTCACCATAACAGTATATTCTTCAAACACACGCACACACAAATGCATGCATGCATGCACTTGCACCGAAAGAATCTCAAGCCGGAGTATAATCATCAAGAAAGCTCATTAACATCTATCACAGCTATTCACAACTTAGTATACTGCAGTCAGCATATGGTCCTGCTGACTAGGACCCAGATTCTCTCCTCCACTTGGGATAAACAATATTGTGGAAGTAAGAGTGAATCATGATGTAACAGTATTGTGCGTCAACGTATGGTCCTGTTGACCAGAATCCCTTGGTATATTACGGTCAAAACTTGGTATATTGCACTCAACGTATGGTTTTACTGACTAGTACCCAGAATCCCTCCTCCACCCGAGATAAACAATATTGTGGACGTAAGGGTGAATCACGATGCAACAGTACTGTGCATCAACGTATGGTCTCGTTGACTAGGACCAAAATCCACTTTCCCCCATGGATATGAGTATATCAACCGATATTAACCTTTTTACACCGTACCATGCACACATGGTTCTCAAAGAACACATCACATACCATGGAAATTTTAAGTCAATTTCTCATCAACCATTTGCACAAGAGCAGAAGTATAACAAACACTTTAAAACTTTCATTTGATAAAACAACGTATAGATACAGATACATTAGAAAATAGGTTGTATGAAGGAACATGCCAGGAGTACTTAAATGGATAGCTAAGCGTTCTTGTTCTCAAGTCTATCCAAACTCTTGTCTATCATAACCTAAATAATAAATCATCGAGATGTTATTTATTGTTGTTCAATTATGCTAAGGTGCAGAATTTCCCTCAAGTGAGTGAAATTACCAAAATACCCATAGACTTGTGTAAATTTACTTATTTACCCCCGATGCCAACGTACCATTAATCACCTAGAAATAACCCAAAAGCATCTTTTTATACAACTAGGTGGGTTTTTTGGACAAAAATGGCCTTTTTGGAAGTTTTCCATTTGGAACCCTAATCCACTCCTTAAATTGAGCGCTATAGATCCTATTTCAAAAGTGTATAAAGCTGGAATGCTGCAAAATTTCATATGCTCAAGCATCTCATTAAGATCAGATCGCTGTAAATTTTTTGGCTCAAAATAATTTTGTTTACTATGCCAATTAATTGAAAAACTTATTTTCAAAATAAAATCATTTCTGTCCCTTTGCATGCCCAGAAAAATCTCAGCAAATTCTACATTAGGTAACAGGGAGTTTCAGTTTCACTTTGCCCAAATATGCTCAGTAAGGGCTTAAAAAGTTTTGGCAATGGACTGATGAATAATCTGGAAACAGTAATTTTTAGCAAATCCTAGTTTTTTACATTAAACGTTTTGAGGTAGAAACATGATGAATCTTAGAAAACTCAAAACTACAAAGTTAAAGTATACTTTCCTAGGTTTTCATAAATATAAGGGTCACAACAATCCAATGAGTAATGACTTCTCTATAGCAAACACTACAAGAAATAAGGCTTTTAGCGGCAGGAAAATCCGCCGCTAAAAGCCTCAAATCCGTTTCTACAACTTTTAGCGAGGGATGTACCGTCGCTAAAAGTCCCTTGTATAAAATTATGTTACTAAAAGTTCTGTGACGGAAATTTATATTCCATCGTATAATATTGAACTTTTTGCAATGGATTTATTTATAAATTAGCGACGGAATTTCCGTCGCTAATTCTGTTTTACGTATTTTAATTTATTTTCTTTTTTGTGAAATTAGCAACGGAATATAATTTTTAGCGACGGCGTATTCCGTCGCTAAATTAGATTTTTAATGACGAAATATTCTGTCGCTAAAAATCATAGAATTAAGTACACTTTTGGCTACATAATTAATCCGTCGCTAAAAGTCATTTTTTAAAAATATTTTGTTTTAATTTTTCTAATGCCCAATCTTTTAATAAAAAATTCAATCCTAAACAACAACTCATAATCCCTAAGACACAAACAACAATGTATAATCAACTCAAGAAAATATTTATATAAAAAAAACTCGTAATGTACAAGTCGGGAACCGAATACAGCCGGTTAGGGGAGGGGAGAAGATCCAGTACAAGCTGAGCGAGGGGGGACAAGCTAGGACCGGGCAGGGGGGGGGATAAGCTGGGACTGGGCACGAGAACGGGCTCATCAGGGGTTGTCGATTCATGGATCTGGATCCGGCTGATCCGGGGCTTGCTCGGCATGTCCAGCAGGGATGCCTACTGATCTTCCTCCCTGATCATCCTCAACACCACCTTAGCAATGCGCTGGATCTCTTCCTCGGCCAATGGATGTGGAGGAGCCAGTGTCTGTGGAGGGGCAAAAGGGGGTGGGGACGATCTTATCACGGCACGTGCAGTAGTGCTAGGCAGGCCGCGTATGCAGCCTTTCGGCCGATTGACGATCTCCAGTGTGTCCAGCCATCGCTTCAACGCCCCAGTACTCGCTCCCGTACTAGTGGACGCTGATGGCTTCCCGGACTGCTGCTCGGACCCCCTTAAGCTCTTCATACGAGGCCTACAAAAACAGTGATTTAAAGATATGTTAGGGCATTAATTAATGCAACAAACATTGAGGATAGAAAGACAAAAAAATTAACAACTTAAAAAAATTGACTTACATCGATCAGCCGGGCAATATCCAAAACATAGTCGCCGGCTCGGTACGCATCGTCCTTGTCCTTCTTCCGCATGTGCATCTGATTATGCGTCAGAGTTATGACCTCATCCTCATCTAGATCCGGGTTCTGGACCGTATTCATGTGTCGGACAATGTCGTGTGGCACCGATCCCCCGTGTGCGTCAGATCGTTATTCTGTCTGTTCTAGGCCTTGCTCTTACTCTTGGCGTCCCAGCCTGGATCCACAGACCACCAATCTATTATCTCCCCCCATACAGTCGGAGGTATCCAATGTGGGGGATATGTCTTCATCTCCATCATCGGGGCACCCTTGGGCAGCATCTTCTTAGCCCAGTCTCATGCCTCGTGGAGCCATCGACAGTAATTGTTGTCGATGTAAGCAAAGAAGGCCTGCCGCCCCAGTGCCTGCTGATCAGACGAGTCAAACGTGAACCCCTCCTATAAGGCATTAAATAACACAAATTAATTTAGAAAAAAATCTAATTAAACAAATACTATAGCAGAAGAAAATACTTTCAACGTACCAGCCACTCCTCCCATAGGGACTCCCTCACAGCGACATTCCAGTCCTTCCAGTACAGGCGTGGCTTGAAAAATTAGCCCTTCACAAGAACGCTGATCTTCGTCCTCGCCTGATTCTCTAGGATCCTGCCAAAGAAGTAAATAAATAAATTAATACAATTTATATATAAATTAACACCATAAAATTTTAAATATAAGGTATGATATAATTTTTTTTACTTACAAGCCTTCATGGGTGAGCATAACTCTCTATTTATGCTGGGAGTCGATGTGTACCTCACGTGTCGGGCCGCGGCCTCGTCGAGATCCTACAAAATACAGACATGAATACAGTTCAAATATAAGAAAACGTGAAATGTATAGAGTTAACTCATCAAATCAAGGGTTGGATGTTACTTTTTAACATATTTTTACACAAATTATATGTTGGTTGATGGAATACTTTGGACTCTTTTAACTTTCAAACTTTATAAGTCGGACTTGAACCCTAATATAAGTGACAAAGGACCTTTAAGGAACTGAACTTCCTATGGCAACCCAAACGATAACATCGTGAATTAGTAATTTAAATAATACAAAAAGGTAAATATGTGGTGAAACCTTAAATAGATTATCCAAGGTGGCCTTCATAACTCGTTGTTGAAATCATGCTTTCATAAGCTGACCGCTTGATTACATGAAATAATTATATTCAACATGCATGCAAGTCAACCTCAGGCCAAGAGCCGCCTCATCCAAATATTAGATTGTTGTTGTTCTATGCTATAAATTTTAAATCTAAAAATTGGCTGGCATTAATATCGGATATGCATGACTAAAGTGGCTACACTATGTAATCTATCAGTTGGTTTTTGAAACTTTAATGATCAGCTTGCTTAAGCCACTTAAGATGCCAACTCACTTGTCGCTTTTCTCTAATACTATCTCCCCCCCTAATTAATTGATCTTATTTGACTTGCATGTTGATTTAGGATATGAATCATATATTATGAGTTCCTCATTCTATCACAAGAGAGAAAATTAGAGAGAGAGGGAAGAAAGTGGGCCAGAAGAGAGAAAAATGGATTGGTGGAAGATTAAATGTAGAGAGAGAAATAGAATAGAAAAAGTGTAAGAAGGGTAAACATAGAAAAATACCTGTGAAATCTTTCTAAATTTGGAAAATGATCAATCTTTTTGGAATAGTCCAAAAAAGAAATATGATCAATTTTTTAAGGACGGAAGGAGTACTAACTATGAGAATTACATCAATGGCTATTGAACTCCGGGTTGAATCTCGATTTGGCCATTTTAATTCTATTTAATTTTGGTCATTGATTATTTAATTTTACCAATCAAGTTACCTTAAAAAAGTCAAGCACCAAGCATATGTGACATGAGTTTCATTAAGTGCTCATCTGCCTCTGGATGGGCTTAGGTTCCAGATACTTTGGTAACTCTAGCTCACATTACTATACACTCCACCAATTGAGCTCTATAAAATGGTTGCTAAAGCCATTAGGCTATCACATTAATCCTTTCAAATCATTGCCTGAAGTCTTAAGTACAGCTCAAATGACTTTTTTTGGCTGCTTAATTATCAATTTTCCTTTAATTCTTTTGTATCAAAATGTTTCATTTCTTGTTATTCAAGTTCCTAGCCCCTCTACAAATCTCACGTGAGGTGCAACTTTACAATTGCAACAGTTATGAATGTTAAGCAATATTTTGCGTAATTTGAAACCCACAATATTGCGCTAAAGATAGCAAAACTTAGCTATTTTCAAGATTGTCCCATGTGTAGCTGAAGTATAAACGCATGATATTTCTAATTTAAAATTATAATAACATGACCAATTGTCTCATGATTGTGCGGTTATTCATTCCAACAAACGAAGCTATTGGTAGAAGGCTATGCCAACAACCTCGAAAGCATCGACTTGGCCACCATCACCAACTTCAAGCTTCTGGTTCCTAAATAGCATCCTCCTAGCTTTCATGGAAGCCTTAAAGCCATTTGTTGGCCGACTATATGTGCCGATCAAGAACAACAGAATAACTGAGAAAGGCTGATAAATTAACTCGCCCTTATGGCCCAAACAATACAATAATAAGCATTTACATATGATAGAAAGTAGAAAGCAAACGGTGAATGCATATTAAGCTCAACGCAAATTTGGGATAAGGGAATTTGTAAAACTCCAAACTTTGGGAACCATTTAAATAATCATCCGTGATCCGAAAAATAAACGGGCAATAAATTTGGACAATTCGCGGGCATTAGTAGAGTATCAAAGCTTAAAATAATTTTGGGACAAAATTTAATTTTTGAAAATTTGGGGGCATTTTTGTAATTTTGGAAAAGAAAAAAAATACTTTGGGGCCATAAATATAATTAATGTTTTTGGTGATAAAAAATAATGAAATGAGTGACAGTATGTGTTTTAGGGACATTTAACTATATTAATGGAGGTTGGAATAAAATTTGGGACTTTGATGTAATTATACAAAAGTTGGAAGTCTTTTTGTAAATATGTAAAATTTGGGGTCATTTGTGTTATTTTATAAAAATGATTTAGAAACCATTTTTTAAGTGTTTGCCACCACCTGCTAGCTTAAGTGACTAAGCTAATTAAACCATTTAAGAATGGTTGTATAAGTGATCTCGGGTGAAAGAAGTGAAGGAAAAAAGAGAGGAGAGAAGCTGACCAAACAAAGAGGAAGGGAAGAACAAAAAAGGAAAGGTGAGAGAGAGTTACCGTTTCGAAAAGGAACAACAACCAGGAAGAAAAACAGAACGTCGAAAAAAAGGGAAGGAGAACAGTAGAACAAGAGCAGAAAAACTTAGAGAAATCAGAGATAGATTGAGAGAGAAATTGTAAGGGGAACCTTTTTGTTCAATTATGTGTGTAATTTTTATTCTCTGTGTGTGTGTTTGCCGTAAGAAGAGGGGGGACTTCGGGTATGATTTCAGGGGAATTGTTGTGTAATTGTGCATGTTCATGGGGGTGATTTTGTGTTTTGAAAGAGGATAAGAGAGATGGCAGAGGGCTGTGCAGTGTGCATGTTCTTGAGAGGGTGTACGGGCGTGTGTATATGTGATAATCCGTGTGTATGGGTTGGTATAACTAGGTGTAATTGTGTTCAAATTATGTCAGTGGGTGTTAGTTAATCCATGTAGGTGTTTTCTAGTGTGTTGCGAACAAATTAATGGGTGTATGTGTGAGTTGGAGCACCCATGTGCTGAAGGTGGAAGAAGAGAAGTAGGTGTAAATAAGGTGAAATAATAGGTGTGTGATCCAAATAGTAACTGAAATTGTCGCTAAAGATAGGACATTAAATTGGACAGTTTTTTATGAATATATAACAGGGATCAAAATTAGATAAAGTCCGAAACAGTAACCCCTAATATTTTTACATGACGTACGCTTGGGAATGTTTCGGGAATTTTCAGTATCCGTGAAGGATGCTAAATTAGGATATCAGTAACTAAAATTATCAAATTATTTGGCATAGAAAATTAAATTATTTTAATAAGAGAATTTTAGGTAAATCTTATTTCACTGATATGTTTCATATTCTAAAATTTCGTGCCATTTCAGGGCCGATAGATATTTTTCGCGAAAGTGACCTTTTAGCGCTCGGTCCAAATACCAGTTCGGAATTTTCCTGACGAAAATTTTCTAAAATACTTTTTAGCCCAAAAATAACTTCAGGATGTTAAAAATAGTGATTTAAGATGTTCTTGAGATTTTTCCAGTGCCGAAAAATCCTAGCGGTATTTTGGTAATTTGTCACCCCTAGGGGATATTTTGGTAATTTTACCTAAAAAGGGTAATTTGAGATAAATTCACATATAGTGAGGTTGTTTGAGTGATTTTGCCTACATAAAGCGTATTTTGGCGATTTAAGTATGAGAGGAGGTATTTTGGTAATTTCGGGGTATTTTGGTAATTTGATCTAGTAAAGGTATTTTTGGGTAAAATTGCGTACGGTAAGATTATTATAGCGATTCTACTTATGGAAAGACCGTTTTGGTGATTTCCGAGGGGCATTTTGGTAATGTTATAACCTAAGGGCATTTAGATAATTTACATACCCGGTGAGGGGGTTCATTTTGGTAGTATGCGTGAGTGCATAATAAGATATAATATTGTACTGTAGGCTGTGTTCTAATGATTCGATTATTTTATTTTGGGTAAAGTTAAAGACTTTTCGGTTAGGATAATCTAACTGCGAATCCAGGTAAGGGATTCTATCTGGACATTAGGTTGGGACTTTCATCCGAACTCTTATTTTGATAATTTGTACTCGTAAGTACTCCTTTGGTTCATTTATGTCTAATGTCAAACTCTAAAGTATGTATTGCTTTCATCATGTTATTACCCAGAAAATCGTAATATTGAATCTGAATCGATTATATAAAAATCTTGTGATGCTTGCCTGTTATTGTATGCTGAGCAAATTTGACAATTGTTTGTATCTGTTCTTTCAAATTGTTGTGCCTAAATTCAATAATTATTCGCAATTTGTGATTTTTCTTTTGAAATTTTGAATGACGGCTTACATCAGTATGTTTATTGTTATTGGAACTTGAATTGATTTCAATGATTTGAATTTATGTTAACGCTCACTTATATTGTTGATTTTTTTGTTGACTTAGGCATCCGCTTTGTGGGGGGGGGGGGGGTATATTGTTGGATTGTTACTGCTTCTTATGGGAAAGCAGGCTAGTTCCTTGACCGATGAAGATGGCTAGTAATTACATTATGGTACATCATGCATGTTTACGACTTTGCCTGAATAGCATCGCGACCGCCCAGGATCAACGTTTATTTTTTTTCTTTTATCTGCACTATATATTGCCGTGAGTGTTACGGAAATGACTAGAAAGTATTATCTGAAATGATTAGTGCTTGTGTTGAAATCCCTTGTGAAATCTTCATTGTATTTTGGAAATGATGACTTTGGAAGTGATCTTTTAATGATCATTTTGGAACTCGTCGTGATTGTTATTGTTATTTTTGTATCTATTTATGATGAATTTAAAAATCATTGAGCTGTTCAAATCATTTGAAGTATTTCAGAAATCATTGTCGATTGGATTCTTTGGAGTCATTTTGTAATTCTTTTGGTAGTCCTTGTACGACCTTACTGAGCTCTTAAAAGCTTACCCTTCGTTTGGCTCCCTTCTGCAGGTGATGATCAGCTATAGCATGTAACACCCTAAAATTTTAGAGGTGCTCAAAATATTACTGGTTGATTGAGGGAAAATTAATGATGATTTTAAGTGACGATTGGGATTGAGATTGTCGTGCTTGTTGGGTGTCTTCACTCAATTGTGACATCTCGTGCTTATTGATGACTCAGTGTTGATTACCTCTCTGATCGACACCTTGTGCTACCTATCATTGTCGTGCTTTGGTTAGCATTGTCGTGCTTGTTAGGTGGCACAACCTAGTCTTGCCACTCCTGCTTCGTGCCTTGTCGTGCTTTGGTTAGCATTGTCGTGCTTGCTAGGTGACACAACCTTGTCTCACCACCTCGTGCTTCGAGCCTTGTCGTGCTTTGGTTAGTATTGTCGTGCTTGCTAGGTGGTACAGCCTTGTCTCGCCACGTCGCATTTCTTTCCACCTCGTGCTTCCTAGAAATTTCTATAAATAGGCCTTTGATCTTTTCAAATTACTTTAAGTTATCCTTGACTTTCTTGAATAGATACATAAGGACTTATTCTGAAATCTTGCTGTGATTATGGAAGAGGAATCATAAGGACAATAGTTATCCTTGACTTTCAACTGTGATTATGGAAGAGGAATCATAAGGACTCATTTGGAGGAATTGTTTAAGTGGATTCTTCATGATTTAGGTAAGGAAAATTCCAATCACTATTCTTTTATTCCACGTGGCTATTTATTTCTCAACTTTTGTTATACTCCTAAAAAGTGTTGTTCTGAAATCTTGCTGAAGTGCTTGTCTTGTTTAAGAAATATGTCTGCGGGATGTGGCTTAAGTACTTTTGATCAATGATAGTGCTCCAGTGATTTGTCTATGTGCATGGTATGTTATGATACAACTAAGCTTTGGCGGATCCCTTTGAGGATACCAGAAGCAAGATGCTGAAGTGGTATGTTTGATGTGCAACTTGGATATTGAATTGGTTTACTAATTGTTAGGGGTACTAAGCCATGGTTGCGTTGACGGTTTGACTGTCGAATATATTAATTGATGTTGAATTGTTTAGCATGTTTGATTCTGATATTATGGTGCTATGATTATTCCACATACTGGGCTACCCAGCTCACCCCCCACCATTTACCCTTCAAGTGCCGATGATTATTTTTGTGAGCACATGAAAGCGGGGATGTGAGCAGGACATGCAGTTTTGGAGTTTTAGAAATCTTGTAACCTATTTTTAGCGTAATCCGATGGGATACTGTTATAATTTTGTCGATGATATTGAAATAAATGGTTGGCGGCTCGGGTCGTCACAGTTGGTAACAGAGCGATACCTAGGCTTGAATTGCTTAGGTTAGCATAAGCCATGATAGGTTCCTTGGCCTTGGGATAATTATGAGCTGAATTTTAAAGTTGTTAATTGATATTTAAGGTTAGTGAATTTCACGGACGAAATTCCTTTAAGGAGGGAAGAATGTAACACCTTAAAAATTTAGAAGTGCTCAAAATATTACTGGTTGATTGAGGGGAAATTAATGATGATTGTAAGTGACAATTGGGATTGAGATTGTCGTGCTTGTTGGGTGTCTTCATGCAATCGTGACATCTCGTGCTTATTGATGACTCAGTGTTGATTACCTCTCTGATCGACACCTCGTGCTACCTATCATTGTCGTGCTTGAACCTTGTCTTGCCACTCGTGCTTCGAGCCTTGTCGTGCTTGCTAGGTGGCACAACCTTGTCTTGCCACCTCGTGCTTCGAGCCTTGTCGTGCCTGGGTTAGCATTGTCGTGCTTGCTAGGTGGCACTACCTTGTCTCGCTACGTCGTGTTTCTTTCCACCTCGTGCTTCCTAGAAATTTTTATAAATAGGCCTTTGATCTTTTCAAATTACTTTAAGTTATCTTTGACTTTCATCAGTAGATTGACAACTAAAGAGTGAGAAAAGACGATTAGCCTCGGTTATGAAAAAGGAATCATAAGGCCTGATTGGGAGCAATTGTATAAGTGAATTTTTCGTGATTTAGGTAAGAGGAATTCCATATCACTATTCTTTTGTAGCACGTGGTTATTTCTTAACGTTTCTCGTACTCTTAAATACTGTTGTTCTAAAATCTTGTTGAAATGCTTTATTTTGAATATTGATAAACATCTTGTTTTTGAAATATGTTCAATGTCTCTTCATTCTTGAGCGCCTTAGCCTCCTTACGACAAGATTAACCTCAAAGTAATGACTCTAATCTTATGCCTCGCCTTACTAAACTCTAATCATATGCCTGGAAACATAAAAGTCTTTTTTTCTTGTTTTCACCTTAAGTCTATTCTATGAACTGTATCATTGCTACTTGATGGACTTAGTATTGACAGAGTTCACTTGTTACATTTTGCAGTTCATGTTTTGGCCTAGGTTTTGTTACTACATACGTTACATGAATTCCGCAAGAGTGTTCGGGTCGGATACATGTACATGTTTCAGATTCGTCTAATTTTTGAAACCTAAGACATGCTGACTCAACAAAAGACTGCTCGCCATGATTATACTTTAGTCATTGCCTAAGGTAAAATGGTATCTTAAGTGATGCGTAACAAATGACTTACTATGAGATACTATCTTGATGGCATATCCTAAGAGTTTTGTCGAACACATGCCTCGTACCCATGTCTGTGTGTATAAGATGAGTACTTCATGCAACATAAGAACATGGCATTTAGTGGAATATATACGTTTGATTCCCCCATAGCTAGCCCTCAAAAAAACCCATTTCTTCTAGTTGATTGGGGGCTATCCAATCACAGCATGTCTCTTCCATTAAGAAAAATCCTAAGACCAGCCACACCTATGTAAAGGAGTTTTAGACTTCATATGTGTTTTTTTGTCTTGCTAGTGGGGCGATAGTAAGTGCGAGTCCGAAATCCTTTCTCCTTTCTTCTATTTCACTTCCTTTCTCTTCTCAAATCCTTCTTCTCTCT
Organism: Escallonia herrerae; assembly: GCA_033070095.1. NCBI lineage: Eukaryota > Viridiplantae > Streptophyta > Magnoliopsida > Escalloniales > Escalloniaceae > Escallonia > Escallonia herrerae. Next base: position 35,674 of record JAVXUP010000574.1, read on the forward strand.
ACATGTGAGATGGTGGTGATTTGGATATAGATCCATTGGAGGTGGTCATTTTGCAAGCCTTCAATCATTCTTAGAGTAGAAGATACGAATGATTTTCCTTATGCTTTGCATATGGCCTCCAAGGTTTAAGTTTGTTTGGTGGGTTTCTTTCTCGATTTTAGGGATAGTTTCTACGTTGAACAATTTAAAGTAATTGTTGTTGATGTGAGTTATGAGAGTTAGGTGATTTCTGGAACTATGACATCTGAGAGTGTGGATTCTGCCTATTCAGAGTCACCGCATAGCCTAGCTCAATACGGGCTTCTTCTAATTCTCGATCCGGCAGTGGTAGCTCCCCAACAACCTTTATGGGTGAATATGCTAACTCGTAGAATCTTTGATACTCGACAAGTCTTTGGCCAATTAATTCAATGTGTGGCCAATAAATTTTGGAACTTGCAAGGTAATGTGATTATTGAGCCTCTTGGAAGTTTTTTTGCTTTCCATTTTGCAGTTCGATCAGATATAGAGAGGGGTGCTTCGGATAGCCCGTGGATTTTATGGGGAGCTCTACTACTCTTACTATGTTGGCAACCGTTAATGGCAACTAAGCAACTTGAGTTTAATTTGGTAAATTTATGGGTACAGCTGCATCTTGTACTATTGGAGGTACTTTTCGATGACATGGCTGTGCTCCTAGGTAATCTGCTGGAAGGTTGTTAGAAATTGACTTGTCACCAATTCGGCAACAACATTGGGGCTATTTGCGGGTGTTTGTCCGAGTTAGAATTGATGATCGTCTTATTCCAGGTATAGAACAGATCATAGTGTCTATCATTGAATATAGGCTAGAGTTAAGAAGCTATTTCATGTTTGTTATCGATGTGGGGTGCTTATCACGACCCGGACCCACGGATAGGCCCATGAGCGAGATCTATGATAGGCCACAGGCCCATCTGAACGTCCACTCAGGGCTCTGCCAGGCCTTACTACAACCTTTACACAAGAATTTGTGTAACCAAGTATTTTAACACTATCCGCTTAATAGTATTTCTAAAATCACCCTAATAATTTTTTCAATATGTCTTTAATGATTTTCCTCCATGAATAACTAACACAAATCATAAAAAATCTCATGGAGACCTAAGCTCCGAACAATTCTCAAAACATAAATAAGATAGTACTACAATTATATCCGACTGTTAACAATTTTTTAAAAGCGGCTTAAATCCTTAACGGTAATCTTCCGCGAGTCCGTCCTCATTTTCCTCATGGATGTTTGTTTCATCTGAGTGCTTACTTGAAAACATTTATAAAAGAGTGAGCTTGGGAGCCCAGTAAGTACACATACCATGTCCCTAAAGTAGGTTTTGGGGATTTCAAAACATGTCATGGGTTTTTTCTTTTCAAAACTAGGAATTCAATGTCACAATAACAAAATATTCTTCAAAAAAACACACACATACGCACACTACATATATGCACTTGCATACATACATACATACATGCATGCATGCACTTGCACCAAAAGAATCTCAAATCGGAGTATAATCATCAAGAAAGCTCATTAACAACTATCACAGTTATTCACAACTTAGTATACTCCGGTTAGCTTATGGTCCTGCTGACTAGAACCCAGAATCCCTCCTCTGTAACACCCCAATATTTTTAACGGATTAATAATAAAATAAAATAAAAATTTAACGGCGAATATATTTTTAAGCATCCAAATTTTTAATTAGCAAATTTTAACGACATTGTATTTTTTATATACTTAGCATTGACGTATATTTTTAGTAACGAATTATCTACCTTAGCATTCAAAATACGTTTAGCGACAAGTAAAATTTTATTTTTAGTATCGGTGCGCTTATTAGCGACGATTTGTGAAACGAGATAGCTTATCAACACATTAATAATTTGTTTAGCACATAAATTATTGTTAATATTTACTTTGGACCACTTTGCGATAATAAAAGTTTCGGGTAAAAAACAATTAAAATAACTAACGAGAGCTTAGGGGGTTTGTGGTAATATTTTCAACTTAGGGTTTTACTATATATGTGAATAAAAGATGATAGGGCAGCCGTCCTATATTCATCTCTTCCGTCTGGCCAGTTTGAGAGAGAAAGAAAGAGAAACGGAGAGGGAGGGAGATAGCAAAAGATCGAAAGGAGAAGGGAAGAGATCGAAGGGATTATTTTTCCGGCGATCTGGCGAAGTTTTCCGGTAAGGCTCCTTTGAAATTTATATTTCTTATCTATGCATGTATCGTGGGATTAGAGCTGAATATAAATGGGTATTGCATGTTTAGTTTAAGAGGGCTGTTAAAGGGTTAGACTTTGGGGGTTTTGGGTTGTGTGTGTGTGAGTATTGTGAGATGCCGAAGTTGCTGTGAGGATATAGTGGTGTTCAAGTGCGTGCAAGTGTGTGTGGTGAAGACCCAATGTGTGAAAGAAGGTAGTGCAATGTTGGTGAGGCGTGCATGAGTGTGTACATTATGTGTGTGTGTGTGTGTGTGTATGTTTGACAGAGGGAGAAAGGCCATGGGCTGCCAAAATTGTTGCAGAGTATACTTATGGTGGTGCGTAGGAGTGTGATTGTGTGAGTTCATTTGGGTCTATATGAGAGGGAGAGAGGCTGAATACAGTCATACGTGTGTGTGTGTGTGTGTGTGAGTTGTGTGAAAACATGTGGGTTTGCACAATCTGTGAGGTGAGTGGGCAGTAGAGTGTGCATATAAAGTGCTGTGTTGTGTTTATATGTATATGTGGGTGTGGGTGTAAAAAGAAAAGAAAGAAGAGGGAGATCACGGCAGTGGGTATGTGAGGTGTTCGAGTGAGAGTTGTTTGAGTTAGTGGGTGAATAATGAAGGATGCCAGTGTTACTAGGCAGCTGAACTGCTGCTGGGTTGTTGACATCAAGTGCTGCACTGCCGCTTAGTCTCGAAATAATGCAGTGGCATGTAATGGGCAAAGTGTGTGTGTGTGTGTGTTGTGTAGTGTGGTGCATAGGTGTGTGAAGTGTATTGGGGGGTCTGTGCATGTGTACAAGTGTGTTTTGTGAGTGTGAGATGGGTACCTGTGTGGGTGTTTTGAGGGGTGCTTGAGTGTGTATGTATGTGAGTGAATATGTGGTTATGTGTTTGGACTGTGTGTATATTGTGTGCGTGAGTGAGTGTCATGTGTGTGTGTTTATATATGACAAAGTGGCTGTGTGTAAGAGTGCTTTATGGGTGAGTGTCATGTGTTGTTTTGGGTCTGTAGATGTAGAGAGAAAAGAAGCTGTCGAAATGTGTGTGTACACAGGAAGCGTTAGGTTCTTTACGCTCATTGGATAGTGTATAGTGATTATTAGTACATAAAATTTTAAATTATAATACCTTAGACAATATTAGAATTTCTGGTGAAATTTGATAATTTTTTGAAATCATATGTATTTTTGATATGTTTTGTAAACTTAGATTTGTAAAATTATTTTGAAGCCTTTAAACCCTGAAAATGTTCCTGGAAAAATTATAGTAATGTAATTATGGTATAAATAATACTCAGTTTAAATTTTATGATTTTTGGAGTTGATTTGCTATGGTTTCCGTATCGCATTGTTTTTAGCAAAATGAAAAATCTAAAAATAGTTTTTATGTCTTTTAAATTGTGATTTAAATTTATATAATTTTTATAAGTATTCTAAAGCTGTTATAAATATTATGGGACTTATTTTTCAACTGGAAGTAATTATGGTAATTATTTGGTTTTTATTGTATTTAAAGAAATTATTTTAATTTGAAAATATTTAAAAATTCAGAAAATTCATATTTTGACTTTTATAATGTTTTAAGCTATAAAAGTGTTTGTTTGTAATTTATTATGAAATTTGAGTATCGTTAAGCATTAAAGAGTGCGAGATTTTCGATTAGGTTAGCCGTGTGAGGGGTCCGCTTTGAATTGCTCGATTTCGGAGTTAGAAGTGAGCACGTGGGCAGGTATTCGATATTAGGTTTATAGTAATGTAACATAGATTATGTTCTAACAAATGGATTGCCAATCTAGGTTTATTCAGAGAATCTTGATCGAGGTTGCGTAGCATTGTATAGCTTGGACCGAGGTAAGGAATTCTATCCGAACCCTATTTTATTATTCAGATTTCAAATGCTTATGACAACAGTTTTACAAACTAGATTGAATGTTGCTTTTTATTGATTGATGTAAAAATATTTTTAAATTGTCCATGAAACCCTAAATTGAGCCTTATAACGATCCTTTGGAATTTTGTTTCATCTCATCTTGGAATCCATTGTTCATTTGATATGTTTATTGATTGCTCATCATAAAACATTTTTCAATTCTATTTATTACTTCTCAATGTTGACATGAGTTAGTAACTTGGGAGCCATAAGGATGGTCTGTTTTGTTGGCATTATAAGGATGGTCTATTGGATGGGTTTAACTAGTACCTAGATGGACTAGTTAGTGTACATATGCATATGTAAAGTGATCGAGCACTGCCGGGGTGGCTTTGCTTCTGTACTGCTCATGTTCAATGTTTCATGTTTATGTTTTATTGTACTTGAAATGTTTTGAATATTATCCGTTCATGCTTTATTATGCGCGAAGTGTTTCAAATGACTATTATTTAAGGGATTGAGTTAAATACTCATCCCTATGTTTATATCGTATTGTAGTGATTTCATCGAAAGAAAAACCTCTCAAAAAGATGTATTTGGACTTGAATGTAAAAAAAATCGTTCATTTTGTTCATCCCGATCTTTATCGAAATGCTATCTTTTTATTGAAAATACTCTTAGAAAGTTTTGTTTGACTCTATATGAAAAATGGTTCGAATCGTTTTTGATGTTTTAATCTTTGATCAACCTTACTGGGCTCTCGAAAGCTCACTCTCCTTTGCCTTCCTTTTCACAGGTGATAACCAGCCGTAGGTTACCTGAACATGGATTAGAGGGAGCGAAAGAAAATAAATTTAATTTTTGATATTATTTGTTAGAACCCCTGTGCGGGTAGTGATTGTTATCTAAGAATTTTTAGACTTAGTTGATGCATCATTTATGACAGTCCACGGAGAATATTATTTGATTTAAGGTTTAGTTGCTCTGATGACTGATCATCTGGTTATGAGATTATCATTGTCTTAGTGTCACTGATTGATTGAGCGTTAACGTTCCGAAAAATTTCGAGATGTTACATCCTCCACCCAGGATAAACAATATTGTGGACGTAAGGGTGAATCACGATGCGACAGTACTGTGCGTTTTGGTATACTGCGATCACACCTTGGAATACTGCGGTCAGTGTATGGTCCTACTGATTAGGACCCATAATCCCTCCTCCACCCGGGATAAACAATATTGTGGATGTAAGGGTGAATCACGATGCAACAGTACTGTGCGTCAACGTATGGTCCCGTTGACCAGGACCCAAAATTCACTTTCCCCCATGGATATGGGGCACAACAACCAATATTAACCTTTCTATACCTTACCATGCACACATGGTTCTCAAAGAACACATCACATATCATGGAAATTTTAATTCAATTTCTCATCAACCATTTGGACAAGAGTAGAAGTATAAGAAACACTTTAAAACTTTTATTTGATAAAACAACGTACAAATACATATATATTAGAAAATAGGTTGTACAGAGGAACATGGTAGGAGTATTACCCCTGACAATTGATTAAGATAATTACCTATTTTGGGACATGATAATATCCCAAAATTTGTAAAAAAAATTATAAAAATTCAAGGGTAAACTGGCCGGTTTTCGACTAACCGACCGGTTAGCTGACTTCTGTCAATCTGTGATTTTATCACTCATTCTGATATATCTCCAAAGTTGCAGACTGGCATTGCCAATCTTATCAGATTCTGTGACTCAGAGCGCTATAAAAAGCGGTCTTTGTTTCATTCTTAGAGATCCATAAGCTAATTCTCTTTAGAGCTTGTGAGTCATTTCTTTGTGAAGTGACATATTATCTCTCTCGAGAATCCTAGCCATTCAAACTACTCTTAAAAAGTCATTATGCTATTTGCATCGTGGATTCTACAAAGAACATACCGAGTTGTCAAGGCAAGCTACAAGGCAAGGTAATCTTTACTAGCTTTTCTAGATTATAAGATCATATAGATTGTCTCACATCCCCATGATCACATTTCATTTTAAAAATCACAAAAAGAGTCTTTTTACCATTTTCTTTGTCTAAAATTTGACTTTGTTGTTGAGTTCAAGCCAAAAATCTAAAATTTACTTAGGTTGAGTCTTATCATATTTTACATATTATGTGTTTTGAGAATTTGTAATTAATATTAAATTCCGCAAAAAATTACAGCAATGCTTTTATAGTAAAAAGACAGCTCAGTTTAAATTTCATTAATTTCTGAGTTGATTTAGTACATCAACCTGTATCGCATTTAATTTAATGAAACGAATGATTTAAAAATGGTTTCGGTGCTTTTTAAATTCCAATTTTAATTTTTGTATTTTTCTTATATATTATAAAGCTATCATGAAAATTATGGAACTTTGATTTGAGTTAGAAGCATTAATTGTTATTTTTGGGCTTTTCTGGTATTTAAGAAAATTGTTTTTAAATCAAAAATTCAGAAAAATTTATATTATTACTTTGTATGGTGTTTTAAGGTACAAAAGAATTTTATAGTAAGTTAGTATCATTTTTGGAGTGTCTTAATGTTTTTCAGAGTGTGCGTGGTTATCCGTTAGGTTTAGCCGTTTGAGAAATCTTATTCGTTTTTGTTTACGTTAAGAGTGTCGGAGTGAGCAACGATTAAGATTTAGTATTATATTAATAGTTGGTGATGCTAGGTTGAATTCTAATAATTAATTTGCCCATTTAGGTTAACCCGAGGTTTTGAACAAGGTTGAATAGCAGTGAGCGCATAGCTTGGACCGAGGTAAGGGATTTCTATCCGAAACCCAATTCATCAATTTGTCCTCGTATATATTTTTCAAAATTGCTATCGAATTTCTCTGGACTCTATTATATTTGTTATGAGAATGCGTTATTTGCCTTTAATACCCTTAAGCGTTTATTAAAAATCATACTCGATGCTCTGTGTTTATTTCTCATTGTGCATCGATTTAATCATTGTATTATCGTTTGTTGTCATTCTGCATATTGACATGAGAATTTGCATCGAAGTGTTTGGTGGGAGTTGGAGGATATTGGTGTTGGCTGGTACCTTGACGGACTAGCCGGTATATTGGTGTGAGCTAGTACCTTGACGAACTAGCCAGTGTATTGGTGTGGGCTAGTGCCTTGATGGACTAGCCGGTGGAAAGTGTTAGTGAGCATCGCCTTGTGGCTTTGCTAAGTGATTACCCTGCACTGCCTGTGTGGCTTTGCAATTGCTCATGTTACTGTATTTGTGATCGTTTGTATCGTATCTGAGAATCGTATTGATGTCTGATTGAAATTGTTATGATTCTTGTTTTGAAAATCCTGATGAATTGCATCTGTAGTTGTTTCGTAGTTTCTTCGTTGAGCGACCTTACTGAGCTCTTAAAAGCTCACTCCCCTTTGACTTCCTTTTCGCATGTGATAACCAACAATAGACCGCATTGGGTGTGGACTAGATCTGAGCCGAGCGAAAGAGAATTTAAGTTTCACTAATAGCCTTTAGAACCCCTGCGTGGGCCATTTTGTTATTTAGTATTGTTAGCTTAGATTTGATGTTTCAACTATAATTGTACGCTAAGAGTATTATTTTACTCAACGGCTTAGTGCTCTGACGGACTGATGGTTCTAAATTGCTTGAGTTTGAAGTCGTAATTGTCTGATTGCATCCGATTGAGCGAGTGTTAACGTTCTGAAAATTTCGGGATGTTACATGAACCCTACCAATCATTCTGAATTCATGTGTTTAATCTTAACTATTTTGCAAATTTTGTGGAACTATGGTTTTATTAAATTTCTATGAAAATATTTGAATATTACCCATAAAACCCTAATTTGAGCCTTAAAGTGATTGTTTGGAATTCATTATTCATTTCATCTATTTATTGATTCGCTCATCGTAAAGCATTTCAATTTTATTTACTCCTTCTAAATATTGACATGATTTAGTAATTTGGGAATTATAAGGATGGTGCGTATTTTTTGGTGTTATAAGGATGGTCTGCTGGTTGGGTTAAACTAGTACCTAAATGAACTAGTCGGTGTACATGTGCAAATGTAAAGCGTATCGAGCACTGTTAAGGTGGCTTTGCTACAATGTACTGCTCATGTTCAATATTACCTACCTCTTTTTATTATACCTGAAGTGTTTTGAATAACTAATAATTTAAAGGATTGAGATGATACTCATCCCTATGTTTATATCGAATTACAGTAATTTCATAAAAAAACAAAACCTTTGAAAAGATGTTATTTGACTTGAATATAAAATTGTTTGAATTGTTCATTTATATTGACATGTTAATCCCTTATCTCAATCTAAGCGCTGAAGCTAAAAAAAAACTCTCGACCAAGCTTCCTTGAGATTAACCTAGGTTGGCAGAGTCATTTATCAGAACACTTAGTCATACTACTACATTAAAATCTAGATATAGTTTCTATAGTGTACCCATCTCTCTACCCGGACATGATGAAACTCGGAGCGGTTTCCCTCACGGCCAACCTACCTCGAAATTCGTCATACTCCCCGAGACTCAGAAATATTCCAAAAATATTTTAGTCTCTCATTAAACTTATTTATAGTTTAATGTAGCACGTGGGACAAAAATATAATTTTTGAATATTTTTATTATTTTAGAATAAAAAATAATTTTCTTAAATACACTAAAACCAATAAATTGCCGTAATTTCTTCTAGTTGGAAATAACGGCTCATAATTTTTTTGTAACAGCTTTAGAAGATTTATAAAGATTATTGAAATTGAAATCAGAAATAAAAGGCATAAAAATATTTTAAAATTTCTCATTTTGTTAAATTCAATGTGACAGAGAAATGAAAGAAAATGAACTCTAAAAATCACCAAATTTGTCCTGAGTCTTTATTATACTATAAAAGTGTTACTGTAATTTTTCGTAGAGCATTTTTGGGGTTTAAAGGCTTCAAAAGAATTTTACCATTTTAAGCTTATAGAAAATATTAAAAATACATATGATCTCAGAAAATTATGAAATTTTACCAGTAATTCTAGCATAGTCTCAGGTACTATAATATAAATTTTCAAGTTCTAATATTCACTATACGCTATCCAAAGTTCTTTCTAAGCCTAACATTAAACTACATACACACACATCACAGCACAGCACAACACATCACTTGTACACTCGCAGCACTTCTCCACTCCCACTGTCGCTCCCTACTCCCTTCCCCTGTTTTCTTTTTTTGTTCAACTCACTTCACCCACATAGCACACATATATATACATACTCACACACTGAACACATCTTCACACCCACCTGTTACTCACTCATACGCACACAATTCACACACATGACACACTTCACAGCTGGTTTTAGCCCCTCAACACTGTCTCCATTTCATTTCTCAAGCCCCATGCATTACCTTTTCTCATGGCTGAAACTCAGCCTCTCTTCCTTCTCCTGAAACTCCAATATTCACACACACACACACACACTTACACACTACACCACAAGCACAACACTTACACAAAACTCACAAAGCTACTGCCTCACGGCAGTAGCTTCTCTTCTTTGTTCCAACACACACTGCACTCACGGATACCCACACATATATACCCATATATGCACTTCATCACACTCCACTACACTTGCAACCCATTACTCTTCTTCCTTCTTTCTATTCAACTCCACCTTCACAGGTCACCTGAGAACACACATGCATATAACACACATACAGTTGCATTTTCACCTTCTCCCATCATTTAACTCATAACCCACTTCTCACATAAACACATGAGCTGTCCCAATACACTCTGCACGTTCATGCTCTCATTTATGCAGCACTTCAGGGCTGCCATTTCAGCCCCTTTCTATACACCTGCAAAACATACACTACAGTGGCTTCTTCCTTCCACTTAAACACTCACATAACCCACCAAATCTCACGCAAAACTCTAACCCCCGGCAGCACTTATACGCACAATATCTAATTCTCATGCATCTCAAATACGCACGCACAAACTCATACAATATACATATACACAATACATAGAACAGACACAAGACGCGCAGGCTGTTTCCCCTCTCTATCTACCGATCTAAACCCACATACCCACATTCAAGGTATACTGCCTAGCATCAGTTCATCCTTTCCACGACCATCGACCCATTCAACTATCTCACGGCTGTCCACCAAAGATCACGGCTCCCTCACCCACGTAAACATGGCTGCACACCCAGCCCCTTAATCCCGTAAAACACTGCAAAAAAGATTGAGAGAAAAAGGAACAAACTTACCGGAAATACCAACTCAATTTGCCGAAGGAGAACTTTTCAATCTCTTCTATGAAGCGCTCTCTCTAGCCGCAACTCTGAGACACACCAGAGCCAGAAAAAGTATGGGTGCTAACGACTGCCCTAAATGATGCTACGTATTTATATGCAAACCCTTCTCATCCTTCTGTCGCTAAAACCCTTCTATTCCCTTTTGTTGCCAAAACTTCTTAACAAAATTTATCATCGCTAAAAAAAAAAGTCCAACAACATATCTTTATGATAGTTTATGCGTTAAGAAAATTCATCAACCAGTTATTATGACACCTCGTTCGACAAAAAAAATTGTCGCTAATAAGCACATTGCTAAAACGTCGCTCATAATTACGCCGCTACTGAAATTTTAAATTGTCACTAAAAGAAAATATTTCAAATGCTAAACTTTAAATTTTGTCCCTATTTATACCTATTTAATTTATTAAGAGTATTTTAAGGTTTTAGGGTATTACACACGTGGTGCTGAATCTTGGAAAGCAACTTTTTGACTGTGTATGGAGAACGACTGGGAGAATAAAGTAATTGCGAACGACTTCTTACGATAAAACGAATGCAGATTTTTATAAATCACATGGAAACTGTCTTTAACACAAATTACAAGATAGTAAAATAAGAAGATTTGTAACGTTACGAAAGCATGATGATAAAAAAAATAGGATCAAAGATAAATATATTGTGTGAATCAAATGATAGAGCACATAAATTCTCGTGTATAAAACAAAAAGATGGCATAAAAACCCTTACTTCAAAGTAACAAATCTAACATATAAAATCTCCTCTTTATCTTAAATCAATCACCATTTTTTGCTTAAATACTCAAAAGAATACACTAGCTCTTTTCTCTCCTCTGTCTCTAAAAAAAATATCAAAACTCTTATGTCTTCTCTCCCTTTATATAGTTTGCTAATCTAATTCTAATATCACTTGAAGTCCTAATTGCTAGTGCCATCATAATACAACTTAAAGTCTTCATTACTATTTTAATCACAATATGACTTAAAATCTTAATCCAAGTCGAAATATGTTGTTCTTCTTGTTTTTTTAATAACATCTAATCTAATCACATTAGCCGCTAAGACTAGTGAATATTAATTTCGTCACTAAAAGGATTCTAAGAAAATTCTCTAAGGTCCATTACTTAATTCAAAATCAGAATAATTTTTTTATTGTTCTTTACACAAGTACCCAAAAAAATCCGGTATATTACATGATGTGTCTCGCAGTGAAGCTATGATTGAATTTTATTGCACTTTTCGCTTTGCTTTTTATTGATTATATAGTTTTAAATTTATTTTTTAAAGTGACTTTATTATATATTTACACATAGATAAATATATGTATATGCATCATATATGTGTGAATAATTAAAGTTATATGTTATTTTAAGCGTAACAACAGTTTTTTCAAAAAAAATAATATGTCATTTTAATTTTTTTAAGTATGTGAATTTCTATATCCATATTACAGAGTTTTTTAAGGATACAATAGTCAAAATTTAGTCACAAAAGTTAGCTCACTAATTAATTAGAGTTTTAGAATGTTTAGAATTTCAATTGTATAAAGCTTACTAATACGAAAATTAACTTATCAAGAAATAAGGACCCTATTCAATATGATATTATTTTTGTTTCTAAAATATATAAAATTTTATATTCATATCAGATAGTAATTTTGATGATAAAATACTCAAAATTAAGTCATAATAAGTTAATTCGTTAATAAGTTAGAGATTTCGAACGTTTAGAATTATTTTTTCAATTATATAAGGTTTGCTAACATGTTAATTAACTTATTAAGAAATAAGGACCCCATCCAAAATAATTCTTCAGACTTTTAGTAACATTTATAATGGGTATAATTCTATTTCACATTGAAAACATATTATGATAACGTGTCAAGTAAAGAAATTATTTTTGTGATGACGTGTCGCGCAAAGAAGCTCTAACTTTGCTTATTGTATATTAGATAGATGTCATTTTTATAAGTTGTTAATATGCTTATTTTGCATGCCTTACTTATTTATTTAACCATACCTGTAGTTCCTTTAGTTGATGACCATACTTTTCCATTTCATTGCTTTTGTTGACAATTTTAATTTGCTGGCGCAAATCAAGGCTTTATTTCTTACAATAATATCGTTTCCCACTAGGTTTTTCAAGAATTATATATTGCTTGTTAGTTTACAACGCGTAGTAAAGTTTCTCAAGAATTTTAGTTTACAACGCGTAGTAAAATTATATAAATAGCACGTGTGTTTGGACCATCACTTGGTGATGTTATATCAAGCCCCAAATTTCTGATTTGGACAAGTGTTAAGACACTGACTTCACTTCGGTTGCTTTTGGAAAAATAATTGCATGCTTGACTATTTAGACGATGGCAGGGACGTGCGAGTCCATATACAGCATGTCTTTGCCTTACTTTAACCCGCAACTAAAGTTGTATTGTAGCTATCCATTTGAATCTCACTATTTCTTGGAGGATTTATCATGAAGCTTTTTGGATTCACTACACACTGATTATAGCATCTATTTCATGTTTTAATGACATGAATGAACTAGGTTGAATAGTCAAATGAAATGAAAAATGCATGTATTCATGTCTTTGTTGTGCAGATAATAACATGTTCTTACCATGTGAAAACTTAACAAGCCAAAACAGGGTTTAGTTGATCAGTTTCACGTGACGAAATTAGTAGAATGGTGTATGAAGCAGAAATGGAAACATGCATCACAGATTCCGCGTGCATGGCGTCGCATCTCTTTAAGCTTTGTTCATCTTTTAATTATTCCATTCGTTTTATTAGATTCTTTCTCCAATTTTTCTGTATACTTTGAAGATAGATTGAGTACTACGTAAAAATTATATTGAATTGAAATAACAACTATAGATTTTATGAAGTGTACTTTAACAAGTTAAGTTAGGACAGACTTAAGGGACAAAAATTAATGTTGACATGTACCGATTCTATCAAAGAATTCGCAAAAAACCCACATGAAAAGTCCAACGAAACAAAAGGAGTAGGAAATTAATTCTTGGCAGTATTACGACCATTGATTGCTTTATCAATTAATATTAGAGACAAGCACGCAACAAGTTCCTTACAATTGGCTATATAAAAGCAGGTACATTGTTGGTCGCTGAAGGTTTACCAACAAAAATGCGCAAAAAGTAATCTTGCTATGAAGTGATTCGTTACTATCAAATAGAAACTTGTTTGAGTTTGTTGTTGCTATTAGGAACAGTTTTCTAACTCCTGTCGAGGGATTTCACATTGAGGATTACTTGGTTAAGAAAATCAAATCATATTGAACTAATATGCTACATGGACCTCAGGTGTTTACGTACCAGCTGCTAGGTGCTTCCATGATTTTCTTAGGCTGCAATCTAAAACTAAACGGAGGATAGATGCATGCATTGCATGCGCAAGGCTTGTTCGGCAGTCCAGACTCATCCTGGATCCTCTGATTGGAGTCTGGACTCTGTTTAAACTATGAAGCACCTTCTGACTTTTTTATCTGATGGCAATTAAACAAATTGATTCATTTTAGAACCTATTTCACTTGTTAGTGATAAATTTACTACTTTGACGACAAATATAGCGTCATCTCTGTCGCCTTTGTTAGGTCATCCCCTTTATATTCTCCAATTCAAATGATCGGCCTTCTTACTCGAATCAAGTTTCACTTTTTTGCTCTCAAAATAGAGAGCAACCTTCATTTATAGGTAAAAAATGCAAAAAATGTGATGGAAAAAGCAGATAATAGCGCTGAAATTGACGACCTTTTCAAAATAACAGTTCATGCAAACAAGTTAGGAGCTTTTTTGACTATCATAAATAGAATTTATTTAGAGTTTCTCTCACCAACACTGCCACATGTCATGAGGGCGCAGGTAAAGAAAAAAAAACACATCGAAATGATCAACAAGTGGCCTGATTCTGATGGCTAAGAGGATGCGAATCAAAGAACTTAATCTTTATGTGCTTTATCAAGGATCATATACCATAAAAATTGATAAGATATATGTTAAAGCAGTGTCCTGTGGTAAAAGGCTAAAGGCCCTGTCTATCACATAAATATGGTGGTGCAAGAATCCCGCAATCTGGGAAGGTTAGCACCTTGAGTGATCAAAAGACAGCAACACTAAGCACAGTGTAAGAAGAAAATAAATTAAACTTATGGGAATTGAACCAGGTTTGGCATTGTCCGTTCAACTTTTGTTACTAGATATCTACAACAGTCAAACTATTTAAAATAAAATAAGTAGTGGAGTTGGGAACCATTTTTTAAGGGGAGCAGCGAGCGAATATCAAAGGATAGGACTTGGAAGCTGATACTGAACTCTACTTTAGTTATTTAAGCCCTACTTTTGTTGTTAAAGTGATTATATGGCAACATTTTTAAGGCCTTTAATTGTTGAACATGAAGCTCAAATGGTAAAAAGTGGAGCTAAAAATAACACTTTCCATTACTTATGTAAGTTTAACATGCAAAAAAACAAAAATGACATTCTTTTAAGCAAACCCGAAATTTAAGATGGGCATTTTCGTCCATATGACCTAAAATACCTGATATACATGGGAGGGAGGGAGGGGGGGGGAGGGGGGGGGGAGCGAGAGCAACAAGTAAGCATGCACTGATCAGCGGTGCTAGCTGCTGCCTCCGCCTTTGAATAGAATGGTCCAAATCTAGAGCTAGTAATTATTCTCAAACTGCATCAGCTATGTTTGCAGACAAATAATGCTGCTACTATTTTACAATTGTATTTCAGATGCATTTGACCCTGAACTTTCCATTTAACCTGTAATATGTCTTGTACCTTCTTTGGGTACCAACTTAACTCATCTTTTGGTTATTCAAACTCACAAGATGGAACCAACTTTATATAACATAATAAAAGTTTGCTGCCAGGGACCAACTTTTTCTAAGTTAAAAAAGTTGGTACATTCAACTTGTCTTTCTAATATCACCAAATCAACATTGGGACATACCAGAAAAAGGTTAAATTGCTTAGTAACCTGAACAAAGGTTTCGTAAATAAAGCTCCTAGGTGCGTTCTTACTGGAATGTAGCCTTCACTTCGCTATCTGACTCTCTAACCATAGAGGACACAGCCAAATAAACCAAACCCCTTTTTTGGGTGGAATTCCAGAAAGCAAACCACTAGGTTGCCTTTTACGTCCATCACTAGCTTTTGCTAGCTAAACCCTAGAGAAACCATGATCCTCATCTCTCCTACTAGAAAATTCAATGTGTTGTGCAGGTGTTTGAGCGATAATGATAACAGTTGTTTAGCAAGGGAAATTTAAGCTTAATAAGCTGCTCTTCGATGTTGAATTATTACCACATACGAAAGTGCTGTATAAATCCATATGTTGGACATCAAATTCCACGTTTTCTAAGGTGTTTTTGAGGTTTCCTTCATGAATAAGCAAATGCCTTTTGTCTTATATTTCGTAAACGTTTCTTGCTGAGTTTTGACTAATAGTTGTCCATTAATCCAGATTGTTTAAGTACGGAAAAGGTTATACAATGGTGTGTTTTACTTCGGGAATAATAGTAACTATAAATCGGCAATCAACAATAAGAAAAATAATAACTTCAAGATGATAAAAGACACAAGGTTTAACAACGTGGTTTTGCAATGGCCTACTCCACCGGCGAAGACACACAAAGTTCGATCAATCAAGCTAAAAACTTTACGATATTAGGCACATTTCACACATTCTAGAAACCCTAACAAGGTTAGATTCCATCAACAATATAGCGGAAAGTTCACTTGAAAAAGGATCAAATGAAAAGCTACTAATAATATAGGGATGCATAGGGAACAGAGACACTCCACTAACGAGGTCTAAAAGTGTAGCCTTTCATCATAACCACACACGTCGGAGACATGTAGTTTTCATTAAACTTTCAGTCCATTCGTCTATATATACATACTCCCTTTCTAGTCATTATGCCGTGTATAGTACACGAACAGAATCATAGTAAAAAAGAATCAAACTGAGTCGAGCTTTACATCGTAAACGGTTACAATGGGCGGAAACAATCCTTATTTAGCTGTTATTCTCATACAGACCATCTATGCAGGCATGTTCTTGCTCTCCAAGGCAGCATTTGATGTGGGCATGAACACATTTATCTTTGTGTTCTATAGGCAGGCAGCGGCTACAATTTTCTTAGCTCCCGTCGCCATGATCTTCGAATGGTATCTGTATCAGCATCCTCTTAGATATCGCATGTCATTCTCTTTGATAAAGTGAATTTAGATTGACGTTTTGCTTGGGCTTTCTAGGAGAAGTGCACCATCACTCTCATTTACAACCCTCTGCAAGATTTTAATGCTCTCACTTTGCGGGTACGCTTTGTTGGATTTGGTAGTTTCTTTTCAAGTAGATATCTATTGTTTCTGCAAAGTCATATACACCATAAGCGCAAAATGCCCAGGTGGTAAGGATCTAACAATGTTTTCATGACCGTCGGGCAAGCCACACACTCGATCATTCACGTTGTGGAGTTTGATACACGTAGGACCACTTGTGTTGGCTGCAGAGGTCACTTCAAAATTGGCTCATTTTGGACCCCCAAGCTCCTTAATTCAAATCTCGACTTAAACTTTTTAAAAACCAGTGAGCGACACCGTTTGGAATAGCATTATTTTTGCAACAATGGTGCTTGCTCACTATAAGTCTTCTTCTTTACAGACAAAGGAACCTCCATCATGTATATGTTTAATTTTGTGACTTTACTTTGTTCTAGAATTACTTTGAGCTTGAATCTCTATGGCGTTGCTCTTACATATACATCTGCAACGTTGGCTGCTGCAACTGCGAACTGCCTTCCCGCCATTACTTTCTTCTTTGCAGTTTTATTCAGGTAGATTTGAGTTATTTTTTCTCGCCTTAATGATTTTAAGATGAACATGGTAGACGATATTCCAGAGAAGAATTACTGTAGCAATTTCTTAAATTTTCATCTTTGGTACATACATTCGTGTTCACATGTTGCACGTCATTGGGATACCACTTCATTTTTGAGTTTGGTTGTGTTAAAGATATGCTTAACCTGTTATCAGGAAGGTTAATTCGCCATTTTCCATAATTACTTGATTCCAGTTCAATAAATATACGAGCTTGACCCACTAAAATTGAAAATCCTACGAAACGTGAGGATGCATATTAAGGGCTAGTTTGGCATTGCTCACATTGTAATCAGGCTTTAGGCGATGATGACCAATGCCAAAATTAACCCTCTACCTGTTTATGTCACAGTGCAGATATCTATTTTTGAAGTCCAAAATGAAAAAGCACAGTATGTCGTCTGACGCTACCTAAGATGCTTTAAGAAACTAAAAGCTTTTATGAGCTCTCAAAGGTACTATCAAACTGGGCCATCAGCCTCTTGTCAGTCTCTCCCTTCATTATTAGTTGACTTTGAGCTAGATAATGCTTTTTCATGTGAATCGTCATGCAAAGCTTCAAGGAAATAAAAATTCCCGCCACAGAGTTCGGTTACTCCACATGCTCCGCACTGCTGGGATGCTTTAACATACCTTTCGGCATTTTTGCCTTTAGATGGCTCACTGAGAAAAAAAAATGACTTTTGCCAAATGGATTGAGGTATTAAGAGTTAGGGGATCAGAGAAAGGGGAAGTGGTCTCAAGGAATTACATGTCATACTCTGGATACATTTTAGGTTTGAAATCCTTAAATGGTTAGACTTTAATGCGATGTAAGTATATTTGGTCACAACGACTTTGCAAATTCATTGGTAATTTGTAACAGAATGGAGAGCTTGAAGATGAAGACAATCCCTGGAGTTGCAAAAGTTTTTGGTATAGCAGCCTGTTTGCTAGGAGCGGCGACCATTGCCTTTTACAGGGGTCCCTGCCTGACACTCTTGCAACATCATCACCTCTTTGGTCACCGTAGCCCACAGCATCCAACTCATAGTCCTTCTAAAGAAGCATGGGTAAAGGGTGTCTTCATCATGCTCCTATCGAACACCTGTTGGGGTTTGTGGCTTGTATTACAGGTAACCGTAGCTTCTTTAGTACAACACCAATTTTTTGATACAGTCGTTGATGAGACAAGTTTATATTATGGAGAGTCATTGTCTCTGGCTGATTCATGTGCATATGTATCCTCGTATTTTCTCTGGTTAATAGGAACTGAGGTGTACTGTAATTGTTCTGGCCATTTTTTCAGAGGGCAATTCGTGGCCATATTAGTCTCCCTCTTTGGGCATTTCACTTGCATCTTGTACTCATAAATATCCAAAACAGGCAGGTAATGTACAAAGTGCACCCATAGATAATTATAGTGTGCATATATTGTGTTTGCCACAGATTCGCATAAAACCTAGAAGATTTGAGTAAGATGATGCCAAGTTTGTCGATCAATCACCATATTTCAGACTTCCTTTTCACAATTTTGAAATCCCTTCTCCACTGGCTAGTGGAAAAGGGATTTAAAAATTGTCTTGGACCTAAGCCCCACAGTGCAATCATAACCGTTGGTTTGTACCTAAGGGCCCTTAAATACCGTGGGCTTTTTCGTGATCTTTGTGACTTACACATTTTGATATGTCACTCACATCATGTGTGAGGTGTTGATCATTTATGCTTGTAACTCATTGAATTTTTAACTGAAAACAGGCAAGAGTTATGAAAAGCTACCCAACAAAGCTTCTATTCACTACCCTGCAGTGCTTTCTAAGTTCAATTCAGTCGCTGATCATTGCCATTGCTATGGAAAGAAACTCTTTTCAGTGGAAGTTGGGATGGAATGTCAGACTCCTTGCGGTGGCTTACTGTGTGAGCATAAACAAAATCCTTTTTTGCTCGTTATTCTACTCTCCACACTCTTTCTGTTCCTTAAAATAAGCATGTTTCAACATTGTGTTACTGAGAAATTACCTTCTAACAGGGAGTAGTGGTAACTGGAGTTACATTCTATTTGCAAGCATGGGTAATTGAGAAGAAGGGGCCATTGTTCATAGCCACGTCCACTCCACTGTCCCTAATCATTACAATCTTCTGTTCGGTATTCCTTTTAGGCGAGATAATCAATCTGGGAAGGTGATCTTTACTTTCAAGAAATACGGTGCTCCCTTTGTTCCAAATTTAAGTCCTCTTGGCATACTTAGCAAATTCAAGGGGTCTTAAAATTGGAAAAGAGGTAGTAGTTGGTTTCAATTTTATTTTTTTTAATATAACCTTGGTTTTACCATTTATCTCTCGTCACTGTTTTGTAGTATTTTAGGAGGAATTTTGTTAGTTGGAGGGCTTTATGGTGTATTATGGGGAAAGAGTGAAGAACACAAGATCGATGGTGGGATTTTTCCAACTGGTGAAGCTGACAAAGCATGCTCAGAATCAAATGAAACCATGACAATCAAGAGTTCCCCGTCCTTGCTTGTGTAGAAGTGCACGATGTTGCCCTCAAATGCCATAGTTTCATGACACGTCATCTCTCTCTCGTAACAATTTGGGCATGGAAGTCTAAGTAGATGGTGAATTTAAAGGAGTTAACTTAGTAAGAATTTCACTGGCTACGATCCGTGGACCCCAAACTTAGGGAAAATATTCAGTTGCCCCTTTAGTACTGTTGATCGAAGTTTACATCTTAAATCATTTGAAATTGTTATTGGGACTTGAAAATTGTTTGGTTTTTTCTTTTTCGCCCTTCCAAAGTCTTGGTAGTGTTGTACTAACATACGGATTTCTCCTTTTTCTTTTGCTTTTCTGGGTATGCGACAACCTAGGATTTCATCGATCCCTGCTGTAGTGATCAATATTTATTATTACAACACATAGGAGAATATTGGCTCTGAATTACTCTTTCTATGTATCAGAGAAGTTGTGTATATGATACAAGACAATGTAATGCTAATACTGAGTTCTTATCCTAACTAAATTGGTCCAGCTACGTCACAAACCTAATATTTTCTAGAAAGGATTAAGAATATGACTGAGATTTACACATGGGCTAATACACCCACTCAAGACAGAGGTGGCAGCAGGAAACCTTCAGCTTATCAGAAAGGAATTGGGGCCATGTCCAGGAGGAATTGATCCTTGGTATTGATGAAACGAACTTGAAACTCCTTGCATTACAAACAAAGTGGAAATTTATTTTGCATACTAACTCTGTATCTTATTTTCACGTTTCACAAAAGGTTGCATTGTTTGTAACATAGTGTTAATTTTACGTGCATGGTAAATCTTATCAAAATCTCAACTAATAATAATCAAATACCCTTCTCCTTCTTCGATGTCACTCACCAACTTTCCTATTTTGGCTGCCAACAATGAATGACTACCACCAAAGCCACCACCACTCGAACTTAAATCCCTCTGTGCGTGTGTGTGTGTTGCCAGACCACCCAAAGACTTCTCTCAAGTCCACGTGGATTCACATCAGTACTAGAAGTTAATCCATACCTTTGGAAAATCGCTTCCACCGCTGTGATTTCAAATACAATTTCTTGGAAAAAAAATAGATGTCGGGGTCAAGTAACTGGGTCATTTTGCTAGCTATAAGAATTATGCAAGGCTGGCCAAAACGCCAAGATTTCCAGCTCATTGCTCTCATGGACGGTGAAGCGGGTGCATAGTGACAACATCAGAACCTCATTCAGTGCGAATAGGAGATCGTTTGGATGGACAAGGCCAGTGGCGATATCAGGATTTCACTCCAGGGGGGTGTAAAAAATATATTAAAATCAACCAAAAAAATTAGGTAAAATAATTGCACTTTCCTAATACACAAAAAAAAACATATTAAAAAATTCAAAACTATTAAACTTCATAAGAGTCACTAAAGACTCTTTACAACACAAAAAAAAAGAAAAAAAACCAATACAAAATAAGACGAAGTTATTAAAGTCCGGGTGTGTTTGATAACGCAATTAAACACTTAAAACTTAAAGTTTTCAATGATTTTTAATTCAGTGTATTGATAAGGTTAAACCTTGTATCACTTAAAAAATTAATTCCTAACAAAAATAGACTAAAATTTTAAGTCAAGGTGGACTTACTTAATGATGATCATTTAATTCTAAATGAGATGGTTAAAAGTTATTTAATATATTTACATAAAAACCACGATGCCGCTTCTATTAATTTGATGGCAACACCACCTCCACCACAATACAACCACCACCACAACCATTATTTCCTTTTACTATCACCACCACAATTATCATGACCTAGCCATTATCACCATCACCACCGAAACCATCACAAGGACACTGCCACCTCCACCATACTGTCACTGTTTCCACCACGTCAATTTCAGCCAAAATCATCTAAAGATCTACCACACTACAACCACTGTCATGACCGCCATGTTGCCGCTTATCGCAATCATCACAATTAACAATATCACGTCTTCACGCACCATTACCACCACAATTGACACTTTTTTGCAGCTGCCGCTATCGCCGCTCCATCATCACTGCCACCACTGCTACCAACACAATTTTAGCCTTCTAAGAAAAGTTATAAAGTACATAAACAAATTCATAATTTTAATAAATTTGAAAAATTTTAAATAAATAATTTTCATACATCTACTTTTGGCATGTTAACTTATTTTTTAGTAAAAAATTAGTTGCTTAAAGTTTTTAGTTTTACGAATTCAGTACTTAACTTTTTCAGCACTTAAATTTCAGTTTTATCAAACAGTCCTTCAGTAAATTTTTCTGAATAAATTAACCAGAAGGATGCATAAACCTTTAGAAATGGTATAAACCTAATCACATATGACCAAAATTAGTACAGCACCTCTTGAAACTCATAGAAAGCTCAACATTACACTATAAGTAGAAGTTCACGCCACAAGTTAAATCTGAGAATTTTTGCCTTTTAAGTGTCTTTACTTCTTAAATTTGTATATAATGTTAACCTGTATGATGTCACCATGTTCGAAGATCAGCTTTCCAATCTCATAACATCACATTCCAACACAAATAGTACATTTCCACCTCCCAATTTGAAAACTAAATAAACAAACAAGCTCAAGATCAAGCATGAATATCTTGAAAAAATCAACAAAAAAATAGATTTATGCACTTAGGAATTGTTTATGCAACAAATTAGGAATTTGGAAAGAAAATTAGTAAGCAAATCAATTAGGAGGGAACGAATCTGCAAATGCGTATCTCAAATTCAAAACGGGTATGACTTGTTATAGATTTAAGCCATTAAATCAAAATCGGCTCTCACAACTCACAAGAGATAATTAACTGCATATGGAACTTTATCATCTGATAGAAATCATAATCAATCAGAACAATTGAACAAGTGCATGTAATTACGGTAAGTGTAACCCTAATCTATAACAATCAAAGTATCAAACAACAGAAAATCAGCATATCACTAATCAGTATGCCGACGAAGTCTAATGACGTGAAGTGTATAACCGTCGTCGACGGCAGAGGGATGTTGGCCGCTGGTCGTTGTCGACTCATCGTCGCCGGTCACTCGTCTCGTCGCATGCCTCGCCATCGCCATTTTCTGTCAAATCTGGAATAAGAAGGCTGGTCTTCTCTCTCATCTCTCAGCTGTCTTGATTAGAGGGAGAGAAAGATAGAGTTTGAGCTGGTTGGGTCGTCGTCCGGCCATCTCCCGTAGGTGAGTGGGTGTCTGGGTGAGAGTCTGAGAAAGGAGGGCAGAGAGTGAGGCGATGGAGGTTCGAGAAAGAGTCGGGCAGAGAGAGCAGGCAAAGAGAATTTTTTTATTTTTTTTGAATTTCAGGGGGTACATTAGCCCCCCTCATTAACACGTGGTTTCGTCACTGGACAAGGTTGGGGAAGTCAGTGGCGAAACCATGTGGTAACAGGGGGGCAATGTACCCCCTAAACTTCAAAAAAAATAAAAAAATAATCTTCGCCTGCTCTCTCTGCTCGACTCTCTCTCTAACCTCCATCGCCTCACTCTCTACCCTCTCTCTCAGACTCCCACCCAGACACTCACTCACTGACAGGAGACGGCCGGACAACGACACAACCAGCTCAGACACTGTCTTTCTTTCCCTCGAATCAAGATAGTCGAGAGATGAGAGAGAAGACCAGCCTTCTTGTTCCAGATCTGACAAAAAAAGGTGACGCCGAGGTGTTGGACGGGACACGTGACCGGTGACTAAGAGTGTACAACGACCGGCGGCCAACATCTGTAATATCCCGAACTTTAGGAGTCAGTTAAAATAACCATCGAGGCTCCGTAAAATAAACGGGTGATAAATTTAAGTAATGCTGGGTATTAGCAGTGCATAGGAGCTTAAAAAAGATTTTGGGACAAAAATGTAATTTTTGAAATTTGGGGGCATTTTCGTAATTTTGAAACACTTGAGGGACTATTTTGCAAAATTTGAAAATATGCCCTAGGTGTCATATCCTAACTAGTGCCAACTCCTGCTATTTTGAGTGGATGACTAATCTAATGTTTATGTTATTTTATTTGGGTTTTATCTTAAGGGGAAAGAAACAATAAAAGAAAAAAAAAGGAGAAGATAACCTTTCCACTTTGGGAAAGGAGCAAGAGTAACTGGGAGAAAGAAACAGAGCAAGCAGGGAAGATCGAGAGAAAAAAAATAGATGGGCAACCAAAAATCAACAAAAAATTCGAGAGAGATTTGAGAAAGGTTTTCAAGGGTAATTCTTCTACCCCTTAGTATGTATTTTTAGTGAATATTTTTGGTGTGCCTAGTGTGTGTGTGTGTGTGTGTGTGTGTAACTCTGTGTGTACCAAGGGTCAGGTGCGGACCTACAGGGGGGCTGAAGCACCCCCCTGACTTTTGAAAAAAAAATTTGATTTTTTATTTTCGGGAATCGCACCAACCCCGTTCCTAAGATCCCGTTCCCCGAGATGCCATTCCCCAATCCCCGATGCCCAGTTTGGTTAATCCCGAGACCCACAATCGGCACACTCTCTCTCTCTTTCATGGTCACACCGGTGGACAGTGGACTGAGCTACTCCGACCGGCGACCAGGCCATTACCCGCGATGCGACTGAACCCACCTTGACACCTTCAGACAATAGAACTTCGACAACGGGATGACTTGATCTTGAAGAACGACCGACCGCCGACGACGAGACATCAATTGCTACTCGGCTGTCGGCTTCTCCTTTTGACCAGATCTGGCCCTTCACGGCCTCACCCTGTCGACGACCGCGACTAAAGCCGCTTAGGCTGGCTGCTTGACCTGCTGCAGTGCTTGATGCCGCGCCAACGCCGACAATCCCTGCTCGATGCTGGCTGCTTAATCTGCTGCGGCTGCTGGCCGCTGCAGTACTGCTTTTCGACTGCTTGTGGAGACGTGGAGTATTTGGTATATAACTTTTTGTACACTGTGTCTGCTCTTGTAAATTACTGTTAATTTTATCACTTATCGCAAACTCCATCTTAATTATGTAATTGATTATTAATTTATAACTGTTGTCTGTTGTCGACTAAAATTAATTACTGTTGCCGGCAGGGAATGTTGCTAATTGATTATTACTGTTCCAATAAAATTAATGGTGCAAATTGAAAAAACAACTCTAAAAAATAAAATTAAGATTAACCGACTAAGATGCAAACGTTAAGATAACCCACAACTGGCACCCCTTCAGTAAGCAAGACATTATAATTTCGAAACCTTTTAGCACTTTATCACATCAATAGAATTGACTTATTAGGCAGCAAACCATGTAAAAACCCTAAACAAGAAAGAAATTCCTAATGGTATGTGAAACAAAAATTAAATATTGAAGCAAAGGTGGAGTTATTTGAGCTTCATTTTTAGTTACCTTGGCTTCACTGTTATCACTATATAATCATTATGGTGATTGGTGACAAAAGTGGAGTTCACATGAAAAAATAACTCTAAATAAGCACCTTATTATTACGTGTCAATTTTGTAGAACTGTACAAGCACGTTTAGAAGTACTAATCAAGGAAAAAATAGTAATAATATTAGCAACAAAAGTGAAATATTAAGGCAATGGAAATACTTTAATTTCTCATTTTATCAAATTACTACAGGCACAGGGAGGTTTAGACCAACACCTGCATTGGTGGCTCCAACTGCTTATCATAACTCCACATCAGCTGTTGTGGCTCTATGAGGTAATACTTTAATTTTAGTTTAATAAGTAAATTTTAGTTTAATATGATATTATGTTAACATGTTAATTTTAGTTTAATATGTTAATTTTAGTGTAATATGTTAATATAATAATAGTAATTTAAACTAAAATAATACTAATTTAGTAATTTTAGTCTTAATTTTAGTTTAATATGGCTGTTAATATAATAATAGTAATTTAGTAATTTCGCTTGTAAACACTTGAAGTATAATTTGTATTTTCCTTTTTTTTTGTGTGTGGTACTTGTAAAGAGTCTTTAATGACTCTCGTGAAACTTAATAATACATTTTGTATGCTTTATAAGTGCACTTTGTTTTTAATATTATTTTAATAAAAATTTTTGGTGAATTCGATATAATTTTTGCACCCCCTGAAAAAAATTCCTGGTTCTGCCCCTGCCAAGGGTGCGTGTATATATATGTGTGTGTGTTTAAAAGTTTAATCAAGTGAAGTCTTGAATAATCTTAGATTGTTGTGTGGTTTTTAGTGGGTTGAATAATCTTACAAGTTTATGAAGTTGGTAAATGGAATTGTGAGGTTTTCATGAATTTCTGAGGGGTTAGGGTATGTGAGATTTGTGTGTGTGTTTTTTAGTGGGTTAGTGTGTTTGCTGTGTGCGTGTGTGTTCATATGTGTGTAATTGTGAGAATATAAGGTTCATACGTGGGTGTTTTGTTGTGTATTAATATGAATTTTGGATATATATATATATATATATATATATATATATAGGTAAAGGGAAATGAAGGAGGGTGATACTGTGAGTGGCTTGTGGGTATGTGAGGGTGTTACCTGGGAAGTGGACTGCCGAGAGGGAAGAACAGGGATAGTGAATAGTACAGTGAAACTAGGTTAATTAAAGTTAACTGGAAAGTGTCGCTAAAGATAACATATTTCAGCAGTTCGTTTACAAATTCTTAAAACGTATTTAAAAATTCATTTGGAGAAAACACCGAACTGTAACTCCATATATTTTTACCAGACCTATGCTCTGGAATTGTTCGAGGATTTTTGGGATCTGCAAAGGATGCTAAATTGAGGTATCAATTAAAGACATTTATCAAACTATTAGCATAGTAAACCGTGTTATTTTAATTTGAAACTTTTACTGAAACCCTATTTTACTGGTATGATTCATTGTCTAAATTTTGTGTCATTCTGAGGCCGATAGGTATTTTTTTCGAAACTAACCTGTTAGCGTTTGGTCCGGACACGGACGAAAATTCTTTAAAATATTTTTTAGACCAGAAATAATATAAGGATGTTTAAAAAGTGTTTCAAGCTATTTTGAGATTTTTTTTCAGTGCTGAAAACTCCCAGGGGTATTTTATTAATTTGCCACCCCGAAGGGGGTATTTTGGTAATTTTACTTATAAAGGTATTTTTTGAATATATTGACATACTGTAAGACTATTTTGGCAAGTTTAATCATGGAAAAACTATTTTGGTGATTTAGGAATGCGAGGGGTATTTTGGTAATTTTTCATATCTAGTGAGGGGTTTGTTCTGAGACTGTGCATGGGTTCGTAATGAGCCATAATACATTATTATAAGCTAAATTCTAATCTTTGAACTGTTTTATTATGTTAAAGCAAGGATTGTTTCGGTTAGGCTATCGTAACTGCAAACCAAGTAAGGGGTTTTTATTCGAACCCAAACTTTATACAATTGTTTCATATTTTCTTCGAATTTGTTACTGCTGTTCATTTGGACTTTGCTATGTTGAAATAAGTCGCATTGTTGCCTTATAAACCTTTCATTGGGCCTTAGAACATTTACTGTAACTTTTATCGGTGCTCAGCAATTATTGTCTATCGAGCGTTGAATATCATGTGTGACCGAATTGTTATCATCGTGTACATTGACATGAGATTGGGTGGGAATTGGTGTATATTGGAGGGTAAATATATGGGCTAGTACCTTGACGGATTAGCCAGAGTTTTGATGTGGGCAAGTACCTTGACGGACTAGCCGGTGCATTGATTTGGGCTAGTACCCTAGTGGACTAGCCAGTGTATTGCTAAGCAATTACCTTGCGCTGCCTGTGTGGCTTTGCAATCGTGCATGTTTAATTGTATCTATGATTGTTTGCATCGTATTGGAAGAGCAAACTGATATTTGATCGAACTTTTTATGATCACCTTAAACCTTGGAATACTATCATCGAATTACGTCTATGAGTCATTTCGTAACTTCTTCATTAAGTGACCTTACTGAGCTCTCAAAAGCTCACCCTTCGTTTAACTCCCTTCTACAGGTGATGATCAGTAGTAGATTGTTCAGGAATGGGTTAGAGACTGAGTGAGATTCGATGAGCCCATCACCACGGTATAATAAGACCCCTGCGTGGGTCAGTACTGCTAGTTAATCTTAGTAAATTTGAATTGCGAAGAACCTAAGTTGTAATAGTTTAAGCTAAGCAGTAGGGATACAGTGGTTTGAGAAATTTGAGTTGATGCTAAATTTGATGAATTGGAATATGTGTTAGTGAACAGGTCTGACATGTTTGATGTGATCCGATAAGTTAACGACCCGGGAGTTTGGGGAGGTGGAGCTCCAGATTTTTGGGGGCGTTACAGTTGCTATCAGAGCAGTTCGATCTTGTGGTATTTAGAGCTTAAGTATACGATTCTGTAGGCACGGAACCACCGAGTATAGGTAAGACGTTTCTGTATAATAGTATTCCGATTAATGAGAGTGGGGTAGGATGATGGTAATGTTAAGAAGTCTGCCTTTGGTTGGTCATTGTGTTGTTCTTTAGATCTAGTATAACCTTGATAAATGTTTATTGTATCCTTACGGTCCGCATATGAAGCTCTGGCAGTGGAGATAGTACGGAGGGCCTGTGGTCCCCGATAGATGAAATTCTAATAGGTTTGTATAAGATGAGTATGGACTTATGGATCTTTCCTGGTATTGGGAAGACTTGACCGAACAATCTTTAGAGTGAAAAATGTACTATATGGAGGTTTTATGATTATAGAAAGGCATCTCTATCTAATAGGGGGAAACAGCAAAACCCAGAATTGATGGTAATAATTTTGAAGATGATGTACCCGATTCTGACTTTGATCACATAGAATTTGGCAACCGACAGCCAGGAGTATCGAATCTGGTTCAACCATAACCATATCCAAGAGATGAGAGTATCTTAGGTGAACCTAATAGATGAAATGACTAACTATAGGGGGGTTGCTGGATCCTATAGAGACATCAAACCGGATTAGCAAAATGAAAGAAATTTTGAGCAATGGTAGGTGAAGAGACAAAAGATTGAAATTGATGTATATAAACTGAGAAGGAAGTTTGATCAGAGGTAAGAAATGGTGGCAAAGAGTCTGGCTCACCAACAATTGATTGAGAATATTTGGGAACAATTTAAGGAATTATTTTTTACCGATATTTTACGAGACCTCACAAACATATGTTAAGGGAGTTTGTTAGTGCAAGGCAAACAGATTAAGAGTCGATAGACAAGGTTGAGATGAGAGTTCATGATTCACTAGATTCGTAGTAAGAATGTTATTAATGGAGGCAGATAGCTGTCGAAAGCCTGAGTGGGGGCTTGGCCTTGACTAAGAGATACGGTGATCTAGCTCGATTGGCGAGTTATGTTGAATGTTTTTATTTGGTATGTGTTTTAGAAGAGTTAAAGTTCGACAATAGAGGAAGGCATGAGTAAAGACAAGGCAGATAGAAGAGAAGTAAGTAAGAATTTTTTTCGAACAGATTTATAGGAGCTGACAGTCGTCAGCAACAATGATTTTGTAGTCGGCATAGCATGGTGTCTGGGGTTAAAGTTTGGGGCAGAACAAGGGATTTAGGCCCACTTCAATTAAAAGGCATTGGGATTCAGATAAAGTTCTGAGATTCGATCGAGGCATGATATGGGATTTAGGGGAGTGCAGGGTAAAGAAGCTCGATCAATTCAGGGTAGTATAGTTAAACCATTGTATAATTTTGGAGTTTGACCAACTTGGAGTATTAGTCAGGGTGATGACGTAGTGTCAAGCACTTTACCGGTTAACCATTAGATGCGTGCATACTATTTAAGTTTGAAGCGTAATATTTCTTTACCTCTGTTACTTTGGCATAGAGATTAAGGACGAAGATCCGTCCTTCAAGAACTGATATTGTGATAAGTACTTCGTTGAGAGACTTTCGACTGTTTTGTGGTTCTCTGTGAATGTACAATCTATGTTTGGGATAGAGATATTTCTATGGACCTCACTCCATTTGTTCTTTAGGATTTGATATCATACTAAGTATAAATTTATGATTTGCTAATCACATCTGTGCATTATCAAGGGAAAACCTAATCGTATCTGGGAAGTTTATAAGGTATGACCAGTGGTTAGGCTGGTGATTTGATTTATGAATAGGAACAGTGTTTTGGAAAATGACTGGGGTTAAGATTGAAAATTTGGTTTATGGGTACACGAAGGAACCTGGAATTTTATTTCGTCATCTCATTCATTCTTCTGCTTATTGAATTCAAGGATGACTTAATTGAATGTTAGTTTACGATGAGATGTCAGCGAAGATGTCGTTCATGCAGAGTCGTCTTATTCCTTTCCGAGATACTTATCTACCCTTGCGAATCTATTTGGACTTGATGAGGTAGTATCTGACCCACTGGCCATGGGAAAGCTACGAATCTTATTAAAGACCAATACTGCTCCGAGTCATTGGGTTGACTTCGCTTCGTCAGACCTATATCATTGTTTCTGTGTCCATCGTTTCTTCTGAAATATCATAGAATTTTGTTGTGAACCCCGAATGCCAATATGCATGATTTTGTTAAAGATTTTGTGTTTTGAATGCATGATTGTGATTATTGTTATCATTATTGGTATAGTTTTCCCTACGTGGATATGAGGTTAGGTCGATTCCTAAGCCTCAAGTAATCTGTGAGCGAGAATAGATTCGGAGAACGTGGATAAGGTTTGGATAAGCTATTTGATGATTAGGTGTAAGATTGGAATCTTGGCTGAACACATGATAATAAACAGTATGTTACTTGCTTTTGGGAAACCGAAAGGTTTTAAGTGTTTAACTGAAACTTTGGATTCAAGGATAAGGTTTATGAGACTTCTGTAAATAATGTGACTGTGAATCGTAAGTGGTACGATAGCATAGAGCCTTACGCTCTAGTGAAAATGAATACCTAGGTATCCAAAATCATATGTTATGCTATGTAAGGAGAACACATCTCTACATGACGAATTCGATAACAGCTTGGGCTCGTTGAGATAGGGCACTAGAGCGTGCCGTGAAACCATAGTGGTTATAGTTTTCTGTCGTTATGTGAAGTGTACACAGAACCGTAAGTGTGCAATAAATAGCTATGTTAAGATAACACGTCACTTGGTGATGAACTTGGCAATAATTTGGACTCTTTGTTTTGAGGTACTAGGGTGTGCAGTGAAAGCCTAATAGCTGCAGTTTTACTGTCTGTTGTGAGGTGTAAGTGCTTATATGAATTGGTTACCCTATGCATGATAGCCTTGCTAGATTACCGGTTACACGTGATTATCGCTTAGCGTTTTAATACGCCTCGAGCCTGGGGTTAAGCTTACAATCATTAAATAAGTTGTACAAAGGATAAACTCTTTGGTATATTATCAGTGAAGTGCAGTAAAAGTCTGTGGTATTGGAATGAATTTCATTTGTTTGATATGCGTAAAATTCAGAGCAGTGTAGGTTCTGCTCAGTGACTTTTGCACCAGTTAAGTCATCGATCGTGAAGTTCTGGAATAGTTAGAGTGAAGTGATTACCAGACAGGGTTTCAGTTTAGTGTTATAATTGGGATTTCAAAAGTTGTGTCTAGGTGTTCGTGGGACAAGAATCTGGGTGCAGAAGTCAGAGGTAGCTTAGCTACCATGTGATAGTTATCAAGGTTCTGTAAAAGAAGCATAATACGTAGATGTGATAAGTGATATGGTATCCGCGAGTAAATTTTGAGGACAAAATTATTATAAGAGGGGAAGAATGTAATATCCCGAACTTCGGGAGCCAATTAAAATAACCATCGGGGCTCCGAAAAATAAATGGGCGATAAATTTAAGTAATGCTGGGTAGAGATGTCAAAGGGCCGGGCTTGGGCCGGCCCAGCCCAAGCCCGTCGGGCCTGCTGTGGGGCCGGGCCGGGGCCGGGCCAATGGGGGCTGCCAACCGGGCCGGGCCGGGCCGGGCCTGCCGAAGGCAAACCTAGGCCCAGTCCAGGCCCAGGCCCTAGGCCCAATAGCTAGGGCCGGGCTTGGGCCGGGCCCGGGCCCTTTTTTTTTTTTTTTTTTCTTGTTATTCAATTTTAAATTTCATCTCTAGGCAATATTCACAATTTAACGAACCTAATCTTTATCCTTTTATTTCATTATAAGTAATATACATATATATGTATGTATGTATATACATATTTATTTGTTAGCCATTATATTTTTTATTATATGTTAAACATTTTCATACTCTTCTTGGTGAGCTTTATTAATAAAATCTTAACACATAACAATTTATATAGAAAAATAATAAATGTATTCATAGGCCCTCCTCCTTTTATCCGGGCTTGGGACCGGCTGCTTGTAAACAAACAGGCGAAGTTACCTATTTTTTTATATATACGAAAAAATATATATCTTGCTTGTAAAAATTTATTTTATATATATGGAAAAAAAGTATATTTTGTGAAAAAATTTATTCTTAAAATTCTAACAATCAAAATAATAATGAATGTCTATCCAAAATATCAGCAATCAAAGATCAAGAAATCTGCAACGTCAACCAAAAGGATCAAAAGAGGAAAATAAAAACAAATTACCTAATCATCCAGAAGTACTTCAATATCCGAGTCACTGCTCTTCCTATCATCAATCGGTTTATCTTGCTCGCGGTATTTCGCATCAAGATAATCCTTCCAACATACACATAGCTCGAGCGACTCGGGGTTAAGACGACTCCTCCTGTCATCCAAAACCCTCCCGCTGCTGAAAATGCCGACTCTGAAGCAACCGTGGAGGCTTGCACTGGCAGTACATCCCGTGCAATTTGGGATAAAGTTTTATACATGTTTTGATTTTGTTTCCAAAAATTTAACAAATTAAAATTAACCTGTTCTTGCATTGATAAATCAGAATAATGATCAGTATTTGCATATACACCAATCTCATTAAAAGAGGAAAAAGTATACGAACCTGCCGAATTAGAAGTACCTTCACCTGGTAGTTGTCTTGCTACTAGATGTTCAAAGCCCTTAAGGTATGGCGCATAATACCTCTCAACAGTGGATGATGATAGCTCGCCCGCGCACGTCAGCAGAAACGATAGAGAACAAGTCCTCAAACCTCTTGCTGATTTTGCTGTGAATGCGGTTGTCTCCTCTGCTGTGTAGCACATTAATTTCGATATCTCTTGTATCGAGGCCTTCACTCCATGCAACTTTAACCTAGGATCTAAACAAGTAGCCAAAAAAATATCACAGTATAAAGCATATTTATTAAATTTTTGATCCATCACTTTTACTATTTCCTTAAAGGGTCCTATATATCTCCATTTTGTTAACATTGTAGCCATCTTGAGAATTTCTATTACAGCGAGAGGAGAGGTGGGATAGTACGTACCAGACAATAAATTGGTAGACGTGTAGAATACCTCCAAAAATTCAGCTAGGTATGTGGCCATCTGCCATTCCTCTTGAGTTGGCAAGCCGGCTGGGAACTGGGTTAGTAGAAAATGCGTATAGACTTCTCGGTATGCCAGAATGTGTAAAAGCATGTGGTATGTAGAGTTCCACCTGTGGACCACATCTGTAACTGCTCTCCTGCGAGGCATATTATATTGAACACACAACGTTTTAAATTGTTGTGTTCTCGGACTCGAGCTATTAACATACGCTGTCATACCCCTCATTTTGAGAAGAATATCTCCTGCAGCAGCTAAACCATCTTGAACAATTAAATTAATAATGTGACAAACACAGCGAACATGAAATAATTCACCATTAAGTACAGGTTGAAGCGTCTCCTTTAAAGCTGCAACAGCAACTTTATTATTAGAAGCATTATCAAAACTAACACTCATAATCTTATCCTTAATTTTAAATGTGGTGCATGCTTTTAATATAAGAATAGCAATGTTCATTCCATCATGCGGATAAGGGAAGTGCTCGAAAGCGATGATTCTCTTGTGCATAACCCAATCTGCATCAATCCAATGAGCGGTCACACAAGAATAACTAACAAAAGTAAAGGAGATTGCCAAATATCAGAAGTAAGACTAACTTTACCTTCAAATTTATCGAAATAATCGATAAGGCGTGCTTTAGCAGCATTGTACTGTCGGAGTGCATCGGATCTAGTTGTGTTTCTATGAACCTTTTTGTACAAAGGTTGAACGTATGTGTTCATATATCTAGAGTGCTTAGGATTATCGGCAAAAGAAAAGGCTTGTTCATCATGAATAACAAATTCAGCGAGACCGTCTCTTTGCTCTCGCTGATTATAAACAAATAACTTACCGTCAAAAGATAACTGCGTTTGGGTAGGTTCGACGTGGCCTTGTCGAGGTGCACACAGAGGGTAATGCCTGTTAAGATGTCCATTACCACTACCAGACGAAAATAATTTAGCGCAGTACTTACATCGAGCTTTTCGGATGCCGTCCACCGTAACTACATCGAAATGATTCCAACACTCGGCTTTCTTTTTTTTCCCCTTTTGGACTTCTGGCTCATTACCGGAGGCATTGCTCGGCCCTTCTTCATCATGACCAGGCATAGGGTTGAGATTATGCCACGGAGTAGTAGCTTCGCCAACCGAGCTGCGTCCTTGACTATAATGCGGGGGGTCTTCATCAGGCGTGTATTCAAAATCTGGAATGTTTTGATTGAACTCCCAATTGGCTTGGGTATCTATCATACAGCCTGTACTCATTCGTCCAGGAACGAATGGTTGTGTTGGTGCTTGGATTGGTGTTTGTGATGGCCGTGGCGCTGGCGCTTGTGCTGGTGGTGGTGCTTGCGATGATGATGATGTTTTTCGTGATGACGATGCACGCCTCATTTTCTTCAATAATCCAGCCATATTTCGAGCTAAACTTTGTAAGAGTAACTAAATACACAAGTATAAGAGTAGTAATAAGAAATAACAATTAAAAGAATGAACGAGTAACAAATATTAGAGAGTTAGTAATTAAAAAGAATTTAGCAAGACTAGTAATTAATAAACGAGAGTACTAATTAGTAAATACTAGTAGTAATTAGCAAGAGTAGTAATTAAAAAGAATTTAGCAAGACTAGTAATTAATAAACAAGAGTACTAATTAGTAAATACTAGTAGTAATTAGCAAGAGTAGTAATTGGAGAGGAAAATAGTAGCAAAGCTTGTAGAAATATAGAATGTTTAGGTAAGAGAGAGTAAGAAGATTGGTGTGAAAAATTAGAGAGAAATGGTGTGAATTTATAGATTTTAGAAACTTCACAAAAGACCAAAATACCCCTACAAACTATCCGTTTATAGTTGTTGGGGAGGGTAAGAGTGTAAAGGAGTTGAAAAATAGAGGTTAGACTAAAATACCCCCCAAACTAGCCGTTATATTGCTGTTGGGGGGGTAAAAGTGGAATTTTGGAAAAGGGGTGGAAGAAAGGGGGGGAAAAACAAAAAAATTCAAACAAGTGGGGCCAAAACCGGGCCAAACCCGGGCCGCATACCGGGCCAGCCCCGGGCCAGATCCGGGCCGCAGACCGGGCCAGCCCCGGGCCAGATCCGGGCCGAAGACCGGGCCGCAGACCGGGCCAGACCCGGGCCAGACCCGGGCCGGGCCAAACCCGTTTTCGGGCCGGGCCGGGCCGGGCTTTTTCACAGCAATGGACGGCCTGGTCCAGGCCCAGGCCCCAGGCCCGCTGTGCTGGGGCCGTTACTGTTCACCGTCGGGGCCGGGCCAGCCCGGGCCAGAACCGGGCCGGGTCGGGCCAGCCCGCGGGCCGCCCGGCCCGTTTGACAACACTAATGCTGGGTATTAGCAGTGCATAGGAGCTTAAAAAGATTTTGGGATAAAAATATAATTTTTGAAATTTGGGGGCATATTCGTAATTTTGAAAAACTTGAGGGACTATTTTGTAAACATGTGAAAATATGCCCTAGGTGTCAATTCGTGAAGATGACTATCCTAACTAGTGCCACCTCCTGCTATTTTGAGTGGATGACTAATCTAATGTTTATGTTATTTTATTTGGGTTTTATCTTAAGGGGAAAGAAACAACAAAAGAAAAAAAAAGGAGAAGATGACCTTTCCACTTCGGGAAAGGAGCAAGAGTAACTGGGAGAAAGAAATAGAGCAAGCAGGGAAGATCGAGAGAGAAAAAAAATAGATGGGCAACCAAAAATCAACAGAAAATTCGAGAGAGATTTGGGAAAGGTTTTCAAGGGTAATTCTTCTACGCCTTAGTATGTATGTTTAGTGAATATTTTTGGTGTGCCTAGTGTGTGTGTGTGTGTGTGTGTGTGACTATGTGTGTACCAAGGGTGCGTGTGTATATATATATATACGTATGTATGTGTGTGTGTATGTGTGTGTGTGTGTGTGTGTGTGTGTGTGTGTGTGTGTGTGTGTGTATACAAGAGTAATCAAGTGAAGTCTTGAATAATCTTAGATTGTTGTGTGGGTTTATGAAGTTGGTAAATGAAATTGTGAGGTTTCCATGAATTTCCAAGGGGTTAGGGTATGTGAGATATGTGTGTGTTTTTTAGCGGGTTAGTGTGTGTTTGCTGTGTGCATGTGTGTTCATATGTATGTAATTGTGAGAATATAAGGTGCATAGGTGTGTGTTTTGTTGTGTATTAGTATGAATTTTGGATATATATATATAGGTAAAGGGAAATGAAGAAGGTTGATACTGTGAGGGTGTTACCTGGGAAGTGGATTGCTGAGAGGGAAGAACAGGGATGGTGAACATTACAGTGAAGCTGGGTTAATTAAAGTTAACTGCAGAGTGTCGCTAAAGATAACATATTTCAGCAGTTCCTTTACGAATTTTTAAAATGTATTTAGAAATTTATTTGGACAAAACATCAAACTGTAAGTCCATATATTTTTTACCAGACCTACGCTCTGGAATATTTCTGGAATTTTCGGGATCCGCGAAGGGTGCTAAATTAAGGTATCAATTACAGACATTTATCAAACTATTTAGCATAGTAGACCGTTTTATTTTAATCTGAAACTTTTATGAAAACCCTATGTTACTTGTATGATTCATTGTCTAAATTTTGTGTCATTCTGAGGTCGATAGGTATTTTTTTTTCGAAATTGACCTGTTAGTGCTTTGTCCTGACACTCGTTCGAAATTTTCGGACAAAAATTCTTTAAAATAATTTTTAGACCAAAAATAATATCATGATGTATAAAAAAGCATTTTAAGCTATTTTGGAATTTTTTCGGTGCCGAAAACCCTTGGGGGTATTTTGATAATTTTACTTATAAAGGTATTTTTGAATATATTGACATACTGTAAGACTATTTTGGCAAGTTTAATCATGGAAACACTATTTTGGTGATTTAGAAATGCGAGGGTATTTTAATAGTTTTTCACATCTAGTGAGGGGTTTGTTCTAAGAATGTGCATGGGTTAGTAGTGAGCCATAAGACAGTATTATAAGCTACATGCTAACCTTTGAACTGTTTCGTTAGGTTAAAGCAAGGATTGTTTCAGTTAGGTTATCGTAGCTCCGAACCAGGCAAGGGAATTTAATCCAAACCCAAACTCCATACAATTGTTTCAAATTTTCTTTGGATTTGTTATCGTTGTTCATTTGGACTCTACTACGTTGAAATAAGTCGCATTGTTGCCTTATAAACCTTTCATTGGGGGCATAAAACGTTTACTGTAACTCTTATCGGTGCTCAGCAATTATTGTCTATCGAGCGTTGAATATCATGTGTGACCGAATTGTTAACATCGTGTACATTGACATGAGATTGGGTGGGAATTGGTGTATATTGGAGGGTAAAGATATGGGCTAGTACCTTAACGGACTAGCTGGTGTACAGATGTGGGCTAGTACCTTGACGGACTAGCCGGTGTACTGATGTGGGCTAGTACCTTGACGAACTAGCCGGAGTATTGATGTGGGCTATTACCTTGACGGACTAATCGGAGTTCTGATGTTGGCTAGTTCCTCGACGGACTAGTCGATGCATTGATGTGAGCTAGTACCCTGGTGGACTAGCCGGTGTATTGCTAAGCAATTACCTTGCGCTGCCTATGTGGCTTTGCAATCGTGCATGTTCAATTGTATCTATGATTGTTTGCATCATAGTAGAAGAGCAAACTGATATTTGATCAAAATTTTTATGATCACCTTAAGCCTTGGAATACTGTCATCGAATTGCTTCAGTGAGTCATTTCGTAACTTTTTTATTAAGCGACCTTACTGAGCTCTCAAAAGCTCACCCTTCGTTTGACTCCATTCTGCAGGTGTTGATCAATATAATAGTAGATTGTTCAAGAATGGGTTAGAGACTGTGTGAGATTCGATGAGCCCATCACCACGATATAGCAAGACCCCTGCGTGGGTTGGTACTGTTATTAAATCTTAGTAAACTTGAATTGAGAAGAACCTAAGTTGTAATAGTTTAAGCTAAGCAGTAAGGATCCAGTGCTTTGAGAAATCTGAGTTGATGCTGAATTAGATGAATTGGAATATGTATTAGTGAACATGTCTGACAGGTTTGATGTGATCTAGTAAGTTAATGACCTGGGAGTTCGGGCCGTAGAGCTCCATACTTCTAGGGCATTACAGCATCCCTTGCCGGCGACGACGACTATACACTTCACGTCATTAGACTTCGGTCGGCATACTGATTAGTGATACGCTGATTTTCTGTTGTTTGATACTTTGATTGTTAAATATTAGGGTTACACTTATCGTAATTACATGCACTTGTTCAATTGTTCTGATTGATTATGATTTCTATCAGATGATAAAGTTCCATAAGCAGTTAATTATCTCTTGTGAGTTGTGAGAGCCGATTTTGATTTAATGGCTTAAATCTATAACGAGTCATACGCGTTTTGAATTTGAGATATGCATTTGCCGATTTGTTCCCTCCTAATTGATTTGCTTACCTAATTTGCTTTCCAAATTCCTAATTTGTTGCATAAACAATTCCTAATTGCATAAATCTATTTTTTTTGTTGATTTTTTTAAATGTACTATTGTGTTGGAATGTGATGTTAAGAGATTGGAAAGTTGATCTTCAGAAACGGTGACATCATACAGGTTAACATTATGTACAAATTTAAGAAGTAAAGACACTTAAAAGGCAAGAATTCTCATATTTAACTTGTGGCGTGAACTTCTGCTTATGGTGTAATGTTGAGCTTTCTACGAGTTTCGAGAGATGCTATACTAATTTTGGTCAAATGTGATTAGGTTTATACTATTTCTAAAGGTTTATGCATCCTTCTGGTTGATTTATTCAGAAAATTTTAGTCTATATTTGGTAGGAATTAATTTTTTAAGTGATACAAGATTTAATCTTATCAAATACACTGAATTAAAAATCATTGAAAACTTTAAGTTTTAAGTGCTTAATTGCGTTATGAAATATACCCTGACTCTAATAACTTCGTCTTATTTTGTATTCGTTTTTTTTTTTTTTGTAAAGAGTTTTTAGTGACTCTCATGAAGCTTAATACTTTTAGATTTTTTAGTATGTTTTTTTTTGTGTATTATCGGAAAGTGCAATTATTTTACCTAATTTTTTTTGTGATTTTAATATATTTTTTGCACCCCCTGGAATGAAATCTTTGTTCCGTAACCTAATTCTCTTT
The DNA here is from genome assembly GCA_033070095.1 of Escallonia herrerae. Taxonomy (NCBI): domain Eukaryota; kingdom Viridiplantae; phylum Streptophyta; class Magnoliopsida; order Escalloniales; family Escalloniaceae; genus Escallonia; species Escallonia herrerae. The sequence continues at coordinate 75,075 of JAVXUP010000574.1, forward strand.
AATGGCCGAAAATGAGGTAAGGAGCCCAATTTAACTTGATACAACGAGTCTAAAAACAACAGATCTTCCATTTTTCTTTGGAACTACAATGGGATCCACCTTGCGAACTTTTTATTTTTTGCCTCCACCAAAAGCCATCACCAACGTGATGTACATCAACGAAAGAAAGACCTCTTTTTTTTTTTTACCAGTGATAGAATAGTAAGGTGGAGTGTTGTGATAAGGTGGATCTCGTTGTACACTACACACCTGACAAGCTTCTTTAACGAAAGGCTCAACGGTATCCATCTTATCACAATAATTCATTCCTCAAGCAGCAGAGCGTGTATCCCTAATTCTAATGTCTTCTTCAACCACAGGCTCAGCAATTTTTACCGTATCATTATATTCCACTCCGCAAGTAGTAGAGCGTACATCCGTAGTATGAATGCCTTGAATTTTTCCATTTTTGTTTTCTTTTAGTATCACCATTTGGTCAGTAAAAATGAAAGATCTTATCCATTCTTAACATAAAAGACCGATCAGACTGAGGATTAACACTTGCTCTACGCGTACGAGTTTTAACATACTAAACTCCTAGAAATATGCAAGTGTTCATACCGACTAGTTCAACGGGGGGTGTCTTCCTGGTCCTCTTCCTTCTGCAAAATAATATCTTGCGATTGGGGCTTGAGGTGCAGTTAAAATAATTCATGTAGTTGTCTATAACTCGCTCAAGGTGACAAGATAGAAGGTAAAGGCCAGAGTAGTCGATGACAACAAAGTTAATCTGTTCAAGGACTTTGGGCCCTGCATTCGAGGTAAGATAATTGATAACGTACTCACGTTTCCCTGAAGTTGACAAGATAATGAATGAAAAGAGGAGAGGTCAATGAACAAGGCTAAAGACAGACAGGGAAACACTGATTATGTGGGGATCCACTATATGGTGAGTTCCATGTCATAAAAACACCTGGATAGTAAATACTCTCCGGGCCTTTTCATCATACATAAGGCACCCTCAACACCCACTACGAGGATCTATTAAACTATCATTACGAATTATAGGGGGCTAGCAGCGGCACTACTTACTTTTTTATGCATGCTGGCATGTTTTTGTTCACCAAGGAAGCATTGAATGTGGGTGTGAACACATTCGTCTTCGTCTTCTATAGACAGGCTGCTGCTACGGTTTTCTTAATTCCCCTTGCCATGTTCATCGAGTGGTTACTTATGAGTCTAGTTACTATCCTCCTAGATATTTGCATCTCATCCTCTTTTGTAAAAATGGATTTTTGGTTGACACTTTGCTTGGGCTTTTAGGAAAAGTGCTCCACCAATGTCATTGCCATTCTCTGCAAGATGTGTATGCTCTTGCTATGTGGGTATGTTTAAAACTTTAATATGACGGGCTTTTTTTTAAGCAGAACACATCAAAGTGAGAATTTTATTTACCGCCATGGTTATCTGATGTTTGGTTTTGTTGAAAATCAGGATTAGTTTGAGCTTGAATCTCAATGGCGTGGCTATTACCTTCCAGTCATCACTTTCTTCTTTGCAGCTTTATTCAGGTAGTGCTTTTGAACACTGCTTCTGTTTTCCTCTTTTTGTTTGGTAGATATTTTCAACATTCAGAGTTCTAATTTAGTTTCTTTCAAACAAAACTTTGTCTGATGAAAAGCTGTACGTCCTCCACTGGCTTTAATTTGTGGTGGAACCCTAGTCAGACATATGGAATACTGTTTCTGTTTTGTTTAAATTAAGGTTTTGGGTGTGGTTGGTGGCGCACTGATGCGTAAAACTATCATAAGTTCCATATTTAGCATGATTGCAGTGAAGTAATGTTATATTTGGTGAACAAATAACAAGTATTTCAAAGTTAAAAACTAAATGTTTTCGTTCTTGATTTCGCCCTCAATTTTGCTTGCTTGAACTTGTGTAAGTTGCGCAAAACTCACTATCCTACATTGAAAACATTACAAAAGTCACATGGGTTTATAAAGAAATATTATATAAAGAAATATTATCAAAAATTGTGGAATAAAGTTTGAGAAGCATCAATAAAGATTACGAAAGTTAGTGGTTATAGTAAGTTAAGTTAATATTATAGATTATCACATTAATTAGTTATCTATAATCATTTCTTGCAAATGTCCTTAGTGGTAAGTTGTATCTTGCAGATGAATAATTTATTTTATTTGATTTAAGTTGGTATCAAGAGTTAAAAGTCTTCTTATGATAATTTCATCCATCAACTCGCCACCACACCTATGTACTGCGTCCTAGCCACTCGTCGGGCTTCTGTATTAGTATTTTGGGTAAATTACACTTATGTCCCTGAGGTTAGCGTATAAGTACATGTAAGGACAATAGTTTGGACAAATTACACTTATGTCCGTTGACCAAACAAAATCTTAAAAACCCTAACGGTTTTTGTGAAAAGACATTATTACCCCTTAGTTGAAACCTTATTTTTTTAATGCCATTACTTCAACCTTTCCCCCACCCCCAAACACCCGTCCCCCCCTCCCCACACCACCCCCTTTCCCACACCACCCCCAACCCCATTTCTTTCTTTCAAGCTCCACCCGCGCCACCCCTCCCCCCTTCCCGTCACCCGTCTGCCTCCCCTTTCCCCGTCACCCCGTCATGCGCACAACTTCTTCCCCGGCTCCGCACCCCCGTCTACCTCCCACTTCCCCTGCGCAACCCGTCTGAACTCCCTCGTCACTAGCGCTGCACCCCGTCTTCCTCTCTCATCACCGGCGCTGCACCTCATCTTCCGCCCTCGTCACCGGCGCTTTATCCCGTCTTCCTTCCCTGTCCTCGGCCCACCATGGCTTGAACCTAGATGAAGATAGAAAGTGGATCTGGATCAGATCTGAAGTGGAGGTGGTGATGGCGGGTGAAAGTAGAGGTGGGTCTTGTCGGTGGCGGCAGTGGGTGTGGTGAGTACTGAGGGTGCGTTACTTTCTGTGGCGGTGTGGGGCGATGGAGCTGCCGACGTAAGGCGAGGGAAGGGGCTGCTGCGGGGGGCGAGGTGGGGGGAGATAAGAGATGGAGGAGGAAAGGCGACGTCGCCGACGATGGGAGCGACGCCGGTAGAAGATTGGTCGCCGGCGGTAATTTGAAAACCTAATTTGAAAATTAGGGTTTTCATACAAACCCTAAAAAACCCTAATTCTAATTTGAACATTTAAACCATTATATTGGACATAAGTGTAATTGCCTAAAAAACCTTAATCCTAATTTGAACATTTAAACTATTATATTGGACATAAGTGTAATTGCCTAAAAAGCTTAATCCTAATTTGAACATTTAAACCATTATATTGGATATAAGTGTAATTTGTCCAAACTATTGTCCTTACCTGTAATTTAAACCATTACTGCAATAAAGGGCAGTATTGCCATTTTGAAAATACATAACGATGACATCATAAAAAAATACACTTTTTGGACGGAACCCTAATGGATGGACACAAGTGTTACAAAATTAGGATTTTTTGGTTACAAATGTTACATTTTGAAACTCAGTACACCCTAAGCTCAAGGATATAAGTATAATTTGCCCTAGTATTTTTCTTGTCCCAAAATTTCGTTCATATCAAAATAACAATTCATTGTTACAACCTCTCACAAGTACCAACTGTCATGTTGTACCTTTTCTAGAACATTGTAACCAGACGTAATGTAGTTGTTGCCATCGTATGTGTCATTTCACCGTCAAACTTTATTTTTGTTAGTTATTGCTCCACTTGAGTAACAAATAATAGCATGGATATTATCCAACAAATTGAGACCATGAGGAATTCTACAGTGTACCTTCACTACAAGAAAATATGCTTTTAGCGATGGGTTTTTACCGACGGAAGAGATTCCCTTGGTAAATATACTTTTACCGATGGAACACACCGTCGGTAAAACATCCGTCGTTAATTATTATTACCGACGAAACATGCTGTCGGCAAATATTTTTGCCGACAAATTTTTTGCGGCGGGCTTTTAGCTACGGAATTATCGTCGCTAAATTTTTTTTTATAAAATTAGTTTTTTGGAGGGTTTTATAAAATTGTTTAAATGACGGAATGTTGCCGTCGCTAAAATGTCTGTTGGTGAAAGCCATAATTCAGTGTCAGACTTTTAGCGACGGGTTGATTCCGTCGCTAAAAGTCCTCGATTAAAATACCAAATCTGCTTCTTTCTCCCTCCCCGTTTCTCTCTCTAAAAATCACCCCACCGCTGCACCCCCGTTCTCAGCTCCGCACTCCATTTACACGGTGACCCACCTCCGCACTCCCCTTACACGGTGACCTCTGGTGATCCCCCTCCACTGCCCTTCACTGCCACCGTCTATTACATGTCTTCTTTATTACAAAGTAATAAAGCTAAATTAATGATTAGTTACATGTTGCAGAGCAGGAAAACCTATTGGATGGGATGATTTATTTTTAGTCCATACGTGCTAGGGTTTGCATATGAGGCTAAGATGGGCGGACTCGTGCAATATCGGTGGATGTATCCCTTCGAGAGGTAATCTTGAAATTGTTACAGTTGTTCGTATACACTTAATGCGACACATGTTATCATTGATATTCCACCTAACTCAATTCGCTAAACTTCTAGGTTTATGTTCTATTTAAAAAAAAAAGTTCGCAATAAGGCTCGGGTTGAGGGCTTAATTGCGGAAGCTTACGTAATGGAAGTGCTTATAAACTTTTGTAGTCAATATTTCGGGCCTGATGTTGATACAAGATTAAATCAACTAGGCCAAAATGACCCCAAATCAAGCACAAATTTGGAAAGGCAATTAACAAATTCAAGCAGTCAGGTAGTCCGTTCGGTCGAACGAATACTCGATAGCTAACGGATGAAGAGTACAGTGCTGCAACAATATATGCCCTTCTAAATTACGATAAAGTTTCGGCATTCGTTGAGTAAGTTAATGTCTTAATTCACTTACATTGTTGTACATAATTGAAAGTGCGTAATAAACGAGTCAATTTTATTGGCTTGTAGTGAGTTCGATGAGGAATCTTTAATCACTAATCCCGCTAGACTTAAATCTCATCGAAAATAAAAATTTGTATAGTGGTTCAGAAGGCGTGAAAGTCTTTAATAAAATTATATTATGTGTTATATACAGTTCTGTGGCTGGGGCCAATTAGTATACTGATTTATCCTTAATGTTTACCGTAATCTACAATAGTTCCAGTCAATGTTTACCGTAAAACAGTGAAGTCTTGGTTAACGACAACTGTTATGCTGTGAATTGCATGGACTTTTACGGAGAGTTAGATGAGATTGTTGAGCTAACATATCTGGGTTCCCAAAACCGCCTAGTAATGTTTAAGTGTACGTGGTTCGATGTCACATGCAGTAGAGGAATCCGTGTTAGCTCTCAAAGGATATCAATGTCAAGTTAAGACTTGCATCAGACGAGCCCTTTGTGTTTGCTAGTCAAGCTGCACAAGTCTTTTACGCGGAGGACGTCGCCAATCTCAAATCTCATTGTATACAGTTATCAAGTCCAAGAAATTACCCGTGACATATGACAGTGAGCTAAACACCTTTCAAGCCGACCAACCACCTGTCTTGTTACCTGTTGAGGTCAACAACGGGGAGGACAATCTTCCTCTTCCAACAACACTTCATGTAGGAGAAGAAGTCGTAGATGATGACACGGAAGACGTGGAAAGTGTTAGAGATGATGTGACTGATTCTACTGATGAAGAGGATGAATTAGAAGATGAAGAGGACGACAAGTCCCATGAAGAAGAGGACGATGAGTCTAGTGATGAAGATGATGATGATTTCCAAACTAAAAATGATTGACTTGTAATGTTGTAACATCACGGAAAAAATGTAGTAACATTTTAGAACTTGGTTTATATTGATGTGTTTTTGCACCTCCGTTCATATACATAGTGTCGATGATGATTTCTGCCAAATTATTGTTTTTAATGTGTTAATGTCTTTGTAATTTTCTATATGAAGTCAGATATGGATAGGATACGGGTTATTCCTGGCCGGGTTGGACGCCGAGTTGCTTCCTCCTCAGTGGGTCCCACCTCGTCATTGCCCACTAATGACAAGGCATAGAGTGCTTACGTACAGCAGATGGAGCCCCAGCTTCAGCCCCAGCCCCCGCCTCAGTTGTATCCCCAGCCTGTCGTAGATTTATCCCACATGCGCGTTCATTCTCCTTCCTCCGTGGGTTCTACCTCAGGTCTAGTTGATAACGGTGTTTAGTACATTTTTTTCTAGCCTTATATTTAAAGTATATTTGAACTGTATTAATGTCTATGTGTTTGTAGGATCTCGATGGGGCCGTGGCCCGACACGTGGGGTACGCATCGACCCCAGCGTAAACAGAGAGTTACGCTCACCCAGGAGGGCCTGTAAGTAAAAAAAATCACATCATGCCTTATATTTAAAATTTTGAGGTGTTAATTTATATTTGAACTGTATTAATTTATTTATTTACTTCTTTGGCAGGATCCTAGAGAATTAGGCGAGGACGAAGATCGCACTCTTGTGAAGGGCCGATTCTTCGAGCCACGCCTAGACTAGAAGTATTTTTTTCTGCGATAGTATTTGTTTAATTAGAATTTTCTAAATTAATTTGTGTTCTTGAATGCTTTGCAGAAAGGGTTCACCTTTGACTCTCCTGATCAGCAGGCACTGGGGCGGCAAGCCTTCTTTGCTTACATCGGCAAGAATTACCGCAGATGGCTCCATGACGCACGGGACCTGGCAAAGAAGATGCTTCCCGAGGGTGCCCCGATGACGGAGATGAAGACATATCCCCCACATTGGATATCTCTGACTGTATGGGGAGATAATAGATCGGTGGGCTACGAAACCAGGCTGGGACGCTAAGAGTAAGAGTGGGGGCGAAAACAGACAGAACAGAGATCCGACGCACACCAGGGGTCGGTGCCACATAACATTGTCCGACACATGAATGCGGTCCAGAACCCAAATCTGGAGGAGGATGAGGTCATAGCTCTGACGTATAATCAGATGCACGTGCGAAAGAAGGATAAGGACGAGGTGCACCGGGCCGGCAACTATGTTTCGGATATTGCCTGGTGGATCAATATAAGTCAATTTGTTTAAGTTGTTAATTTTTTGTCTTTCTATCCTCAATGTCAGTTGCGTTAATTAATGCCCCAACATATCATTAAATCACTATTTTTGCAAGCCTAGGGGGGTTCGAGTAGCAGTCCGGACAGCCATCAGTGTCCACTAGTACGGGTGCGAGTACTGGGGCATTGAAGCGATGGCTAGATACGCCGGAGGTCGTCAATCGGCCAAAAGGCCACATACGAGGCCTGCCTAGCACGACTAAACATGCTGTGATAGGATCGTTCCCACCCCCCGTTACCCCTCCACAGACACCGGCTCCTCCGCGTCTGTTGGCTGAAGAGGAGATCCAGTGCATTGCTACGGTGGTGTTAAGGATGATCAGGGAGCAGGATCAGCAGGGCACCCTTTGCTGGACATGCCGAGCCGGCCCCAGATCAGCAGGATCCAGATCCGAGATTCAGCAACCCCTGATAAGCCCTTCCCGTGCCCGGCCCAACTTGTCTCCCCCGCTCAGCTTGTACTCGATCTTCTCCCCTCCCCTAACCGGCTGTATCCGGTTCCCGACTTGTACATTACGAGTTTTTTATATAATAAACATTTTTAAAGTTGATTATATATAGTTTTTGTGTCTTGGGGATTATGAGTTGTTGTTTAGAATTGGATTTTTTATTACATAGAAAAATAAAAAAAAGATTTAAAAAAAATGACTTTTAGCGGCAGATTAATTCCATCGCTAAAAGTGTACTTAATTCTAAGATTTTTAGCGACAGAATATTCCATCGTTAAAAATCTAATTGAGCAACCGAATATGCCGTCGCTAAAAATTATATTTTGTCGCTAATTTCACAAAAAAGAAAATAAATTAAAATACGTAAAACAGAATTAGCGACGAAAACTCCATCATTAATTTATAAATAAATCCGTCGCAAAAAGTTCAATATTAGACGACGGATTTTAAAATTTCGTCACAAAACTTTTAGTAACGGGGTTTTGTATGAGGGACTTTTAGCGATGCTACATCCGTCGCTAAAAGTTTTAACAACGGATTTGAGGCTTTTAGCGACGGATTTTCTCGTCTCTAAAAGCCTTATATCTTGTAGTGCTTTAAAATGTCTCATTAGCCACATTGTGGCCTCTTCTTTAGTGGTGGCTCACAACAACAACGACTTCTTCGTCATTTTGTTTCAAACTCGTGAAGCTTTGAATTAAACATCTACAAGTTTGATGGAACATGTGAAATAATACTTGAGAAGACATAGGAGATAATGATAAGTTAGATTACTAAAATACATTTATTATCATGTACTAGCTAATGGAACCGTGCATATGCAGGGTGTTGGTAGCACAAACCTTTTCATGGGAGTTAATGCATAGACACGTGGCATGATGAGAACCGTTAAAATGCCATGCTATGGGAAGTGGAAAGAAGCACGTTTGTTACAGTTAGTGATGAGACACTATAAGGAATAAGGCTTTTAGCGACGGAAAAATCCATCGCTAAAAGTCATAAATTCGTCTCTAAAAGTTTTAGCGACGGAACTACCGTCACTAAAAGTCCCTTATATAAAAGTCCGTTACTAAAAGTTTTGCGATGAAATTTTAAAATCCGTTGTCTAATATTGAACTTTTTGCGACGGATTTATTTATTCATTAGCGATGGAATATCCGTCGCTAATTATTTTTACGTATTTTAATTTATTTTTTTTGTGAAATTACTGACCAGATAAATGTTTTAGCGACGGAGAGCTCCGTTGCTAAATGGGATTTTTAAGGACAGAATATTATGTCGCTAAAACGCTTATAATTAAGTACACTTTTAGTGACGGAATTAATTCATCGCTAAAAGTAAAAAAAAAATTAAATATTTTTTTATTTTTCTATTGCCCAGACCTATAATAAAAAATTCAATGCTCAATAATAACGCACAATCCCAATACACAAACAAATATATATAATCAATCATAAAAAATATTTATTATAAAAAAAACTCATAATGTACAAGCCGGAAACCAGATACAGGCGGTTAGGGGAGGGGAAAATAGTACAAACCGGGCGGGGAAGACAAGCTGGGACCGGGCACGAGAAGGGGCTCATCAGGGGTTGCTGAGTCCCGGATCTAGATCCTGCTGATCCGGGACCGGCTCAGCATGTCCAATAGGGGTGCCCTGTTGATCCTGCTCCCTAATCATCCTCTACACTACTGTAGCAATGCGCTGGATCTCCTCCTCTGCTAACAGACACGGAAGAGCAGGTGTCTGTAGAAGGGCAATGGGGGGTTAGGGACGATCCTATCACGACATGTGCAGTCATGCTAGGCAGGCAGCGTATGCAGCCTTTCTGCCTATTGACAACCTCTGGTACATCCAGCCATCGTGTCAACGCCCTAATACTCGCACACGTAATAGTGGATGCTGATGGCTATCCGGAAGGCTGCTCGAAGCCCATAAGCTGTTCATACGAGGCCTGCAAGAACAGTGATATAAAGATATGTTAGTGCATTATTAACGCAAAAAACATTGAATAGAAAGACAAAAAATTAACTTAAACAAATTGACTTACATCGATCCGCCGAGCAATATCTGAAACATAGTCAGGTGCGTCTCGTCCTTGTCCTTCTTCCGCATGTGCATCTGATTATACGTCAGAGCTATGACCTCATCCTCCTCCTGATCCGGGTTCTGGACCGCATTCATGTGTCAGACGATGTCGTGTGGCACAACCCCCCTTTGTGTGCATCTGATCTTTGTTATGTCTGTTCTCGGCCCCACTCTTACTCTTGGCATCCCAGTCTGGATCCGCAGCCCACCGATCTATCATCTCCCCCATACAATCGAAGATATAATATGGGGGATATGTTTTCATCTCCGTCATCGGGGCACCCTCTGGACACATCGGCATATGTTGATTTATTTTTAAATGCCGAACACCGTCGATCAGACGTGGTGTCCTTGTCTGTGCTAACTAACAGGTATCTCAATCCAATTGGGTCCCATCCTCCATCAACAATCTCAATTCTCAAATGCTCAATACAATAAAAACTAATAAAAACCACACATTCGATCCAATGGGAACCTATCCTCCATCAACAATCTCAATATCTCAAATGCTCAACGCATGATTAAAAATCTATAATCATCAATTATTAATCTCAATTCCTTCAAATGCACAGCTAACAACCTAAAATCATCAATCAATAATCACAATTCTCAAATGCACTATTAACAACCTAAAATTATCAAACAAATAATCAATGTTCAAATGGAAAAAAAATGATGCAAAATGCACATATCCGATGCTCTTGAATTATTTCAATTTAGGGTTCAATTCGATTAGGACATTTAATTTAGGGTTTAATTAGGGGGCTCTATTAGTTCAATTTAGGGTTCGGTTGAATTGGGGCATTCAATTTAGGGTTTAATTAGGGGATTCAATTAGTTCAATTTAGGGTTCGATTGGATTAGGGAATTCAATTATGGATTCAATTAGTTTAATTTAGGGCTTGATTCGATTAGAGCATTCAATTTAGGGTTCAATTACTTCGATTTAGGGTTCAATTAGGGGATTCAATTAGTCCAATTTAGCTTTCGGTTGAATTGGGACATTCAATTTAGGGTTCACTTAGGGAGTTCAATAAGTTCAATTTAGAGTTCGGTTGGATTAGAGGGTTCAATAAGTTCAATTTAGGGTTCGATTCGATTAGGGCATTTAATTTAGGTTTAATTAGGTTTCAATTAGGGGGTTCTATTAGTCCAATTTAGCTTTCGGTTGAATTGGGGCATTCAATTTAGGGTTCGATTGAATTAGGGCATTCAATTTAGGATTCGATTAGGGGTTTAATTAGTTTAATTTAGGGCTCGATTCGATTAGGGCATTCAATTTAGGGTTTGATTAGGGTTCAATTAGTTTAATTTAGGGTTCGATTAGGGCATTCAATAGTTGACACAATTAAATTGGCTTAGCTACATCATTAACCAATGGAGCCAATTAGGGCAAATTCCAATTAAAGCAAATTAGGACAAATTCCAATTAGTGAATTGGACTACGATCATTAGTGAATTGTGTTGAACTAGCATTTCATGCCATTAATTCAAATCTATGTAAAGCATTCGCATCTTGGCTGTCACATAATTAAAAGGGGCAGGCACATGCTTGTGTTGGGTCCATGTAGTATAAGGCTTGTTAAGAGCCTGGAGATTGTGGGTATCCATGGTGACTCAACCAAGATGAACCATTCTCTGAAGATTCTAGCCTAGTTTTTACTCTCAAAATTGTACCTCCCATGATCAGTACAATCTTGAAGTCTCTCCCCTCAAATCAATCCAGCAACTTCTGTCAAAATTTGCCTCGATTTCGTGATATCACGATACCCAGCTAAGTTATGGACAATCTTGAACTGGAATGACAAATGTGTTTGTTTACTTCAACAAGAAGTTGATTTTATAATGCAGGTGGAATGGTAATGTGAAAGGGTACAAGTCATTGACAAAAAAACCCAAACATTGACCTACTAGATTACATCCAAAATCGTTTACATTTGAATGCTCATGACCATGACTTTTCTGATCAAGAAGCGAAGCTTCGTAGAAAGGCATGAAGCGAACTGATTTAGTGGACTTACCTTGTAATAGACGACGGTAGTGAAGGGCGGCAGAATTGGTGGCGCGCAGCGGTGGAAGTTAGGGTTTTTGCACAGCGGCAGTGGACGGGATCGCCGAAGGTCACCGTCTAGGGGGAGTACGGAGTAGGGTCACCGTGTAAGTGGAGTTCAGAGCTGAGAACTGCGATGTAACGGTGTGATTTTCAGAGAGAAAAATGGGGAGGGAGGAATAAACAGATCTGGGTGTTTTAATCGAGGACTTTTAACTACGGAATTACTCCGTCCCTAAAAGTCCGTCGGTGAATGACGTGCTTTATCGACGGAATTTTTAGCAGCAACAAAATTTCGTCGCTTAAATTTTTTTTATAAAACTCTCCCAAAAAAACTAATTTTGTAAAAAAATAAAATTAGTAACGGGAATTCCATCGCTAAAAACCTGCCGCAAAAAAATATGTTGATAAAATTTTTTGCAGACGAAACGTTTCATCGGTAATACTATTTAACGACGAAAGTTTTACTGAAGGTTACTTCCGTCGATAAAAGTCTATTTATCGACGAAAAAGATTCCGTTGGTAAAAACCCGTCGCTAAAGGCGTATTTTCATGTAGTGAGATAGTAGTTACCAACTGTGAAATAAATGGATAAGTGAATGAGGAAGAATACGCGGGAAGCAAAAATACGAACGAATCGCACATGAAGCACTACAAGAAAAAAGGCCCTGTAGCAGCGCTTTACAGTAGCGGCCATAAAAATTGCTTGTATATACCCTTTATGGCAACCGTCCTTGCTGTATCGCATCTATAATAGTCATTTTAGCCTACTTCCGCTGCTATAGGTCATAAAATTCTCCTTTTACTAGCTAATGGACCCGTGCATAGAAATGTAATTTGGTCCGGTTGAGATGTAATTTATTTCTCATTAATTATATATTATAATATAGTTAATAATGCTTTAAATTAAAAAAAATAAATATAATGTCTTTCGCTGCTTCGATGCATATATACATAATAAATCATAATAACTGAGATTACTCATGAATATAGATTTCATGAATCAAATAAGTCACTACTTAATACAATTAGAATCATATTGACAAAAACTGAATAGAATATTAAAAATGTATCTCATTTTGGTACATCGCTATGCTAATAGATTAGATCAATATATCTAAAACTACTATCAAAGTGAAAATGTATTTAATTTTCACTAACATTCTAATTTTTTAATTCTTTATATCCTCATTTAATTATTATGTAACATGTATTGTTAGAAATAACATTTTACTACGTGATTTGAGTAAAAGAAATGTTAAATGGAGAAAAACTTTTGTTCATGCCTAGTTTATCGTACTTACACATATACCCAAAAAAAAAATACTTTGTGCCTTATAAAATTTTTATTGGCTTTGAATTTAGATTTGTAAAATTTAGTGAGCACATTTGCATATAGTTTTGTATCGTTAAATTTTTTATATATACTCAAAATTATTAATAATATTAATATTAAAACATACAGAATAAAGCATGCAATAAGTAATCAATTATTGCACATCAAATTATAATTTTACTATTTAATAGTAATGTTAGCATTGATTTTAATTTTGTACAAAAAAAGTGAGCTAACACATTCAAGAAATCAAACATATCTGTATTTTTTTTTATTTATTTACTTATTAACCGTTAAATGAACTTTTTAATAATATTCCATCTAAGTAAATGTAGGCATTTTCTTCTTTTCCATTTTACAGTTCACATCAATGATCAACATTCCCATTTTATGGATGATTCTGATATAGTTGATGACTATTATTAAATTGAATACAAATGAGAGTCATTTGCATTAAAACTCATAAAAGAAGGTAAAAAGGGCACAAATCATTATTTAATAAATCCTTGGGTAGACTTAAATAACTTACTAATAACATGTCGTGAAACTTTGTAATAGAAAATAAAGTACGTGGAGCTATTTCTCTTACTTTCAAATAAACACAATTTAAAAATGTAATATTAACTATAAAAAGAGATTATATAGCATTACGTATTGACAATATCTGTGTTTGATTGTTTTCTTCAAGGTCACGTTTCATGAATTTTTGACCATCCTTTTTGATGAATTTTTGAAGATTTTCTAAGACAATCAATTTAAACATATTCGTACAATGTAGTACTAATGATTATTTTAATTCATCATAAAATTTTTAGAGTGTGTTACAAAAGTTTTGCACATGATTGAGGTTAAACAATTATAAAGTGAAGACTAATCTTACCCCATGTAACACTTTACAATATTGAGGTTAAAAAAGAAAAAATCTTTTATCTTGTGAAGTAATAATATTAAAATTTTACGTATAATTTTCATAATTTACCTTGCTGATATTATGTGTTGTTGTTTTAAATTTTTTCGAGATGTTAGTAGTGAAATTTAAGGCCTAATATGTACATTTTTCAGTTATTAGTTAATCAAATTTATCATAAAAGTGTCATAGTATTCAATACAAATTTTGCAAAAGATTGAGATAGATAATCATATTATGATGAGTATGCTTATTGTCAAATAGACTGTAAATGGTTGATTGAGTTTATATTAGATAATATGCTTAAGTGATTATAATTTTGGACTTATGAGTTATATTGGTTTAGTTTTTTATTTCACATACTATTGGAAACATTTTTTTTTTTGTATTTCAAATTTATTTAAGCTTTAATAATCAAACTAAATCCTAATAACTTAATTAGTTGATGAGGTGAACCTTTAGAATATGAGGTTACTTAGTTAAAAATTAATTTGTAGAGTAGCCTACTATTTTTATATCTTAAAGCAGTTTTGAAACTTTAGTCATATTACGTTTTATTCTTTTTTTCTTTTTGGCATCTATTAGAGAATGTGACTTATAAAAGAGTTTGAGGTTATATAATTAAAACTAATTTTTTAACTATCCACTTGTTTTGATATATCAAAAATACTTTTAAGTTTTGTATGTTCCGTAAAGAGAAAAGATGGTTAATGTTTCTCATGTATACATTTGCCAGATTTGATTTTGTTATATTTAAGTACTTTTAAGGTGCTATTAGTCAAAATTCAAGGCCTAATAAGAATGTATAGATTGATTAGATAGAGATTTAAAACATGTAAAATTGATATTCTACTTTTATAATTAAAGTTTACAAAACTTCGGCCAAATATACCAACAAAATGTTTAGTAAAAACCATTGTAAAAAGTTAAGAAGTAGGATTGTAAATATTTTTCATATTTAAAGTCTATTTAAGTGCTACTAATCAAATTAATTAAGAATGCGAAGTGCTAAAATATTGTCAAATTAGAATAATATTTTTTCCAAACTTTATTTTAAAGAGAAAAGGTACATATTGTTGTAGTTGCAATACCTAATTTTTAAGTTGATATCTGATGTATTGCTCGTCAAAAAGACATAGTCTTGTATAAAACGTTTTACATGTAAATGAAGTTAAAATAATTATGAATTAATTGATTACGCCTTCATTTTGTATAATAGATTAGAAAGGAACTTCGTAAACAAAATTTTTATCTTAAACTTACTTTGTTTTGCTCTGTAGATTTTATAATTCTTTCTTGTTGAAAATTTTAGCGGGTAATAGTCAATATTAAATCCTAATGGATTAGTTTAATGATTAAGTATAGTATAGAAATTCACTTGCTTGTGAGATACAATATTTATTTTAATATATAATCTTGTCTCTCATACCATCACGTTTCTTTCTCGTTTGAGGTTCGTTAAGGTGCTAGCAATTTAACTAACTGTTATAGTAAAAGTTAATTTATTAATGATTAAAAGTGCTTATGACTTGTACTCGTAGATTTATGCTTTCTTGTTTTGCATTTAGGGAGTACATGATTTATATTTTACAATTTGAGGTTATTCACCAAAAAATAATTTGTGAAGATATATTGATGTTTGCATATTTTAAGTATTTTTAAAGTTTTAAGTCATTTTTATTGTATTGTTTTTATTTGCATTTTTGGGAGTATTTTTTGGTTTTTATTTTGGAGTTTAAACTTTCCTAATTATTACATTTTTTCGTATAAACAGCTATTTTGATACGTTATGCAATCATGATCTTTAATGTTCGTACATGACTGTTTGTATTTTACATTTGTGATACTTTATTTTGCTGTTTGAAAGTGATTTTGGAGTGTTAATATATAATCAAAGTTAAGGCCCCGTACTCATGTATATAGATTAGATAAAAATTTAGAAGATATATAACTAATTTCCTAGTTTTATAAGGTTTAGAAATGTTGGATGAATTATACCTACAAAAATAAATGGGATGATCTTATACATAAGTGAAGGGGGAAAATGTTGAAAAAAAGCTTACTTTTTAACTTCTGAAGTATTAATCCTTAATATTTATACATCATTTTTGTACTTTACAGCGTATGGTTTATTTTGTTTGTTTTAAAGTGTTATTTTTTGTATTTTACTTTTGCGAGACTTTATTTTGCTATTTGAAAGTAGTTTTGAGATGCTAACAGTCAAAGTTAAAACCCTAATATGTATAGATCCAAACAGTGGCGGAACCAGGATTTCATCCCAAGGGGGCTAAAAATATATCGAACGAGATAAATATTTTTATAAATAAAATAGCACACAAAAACAAAGTGCACTTTTTGATAATATACAAAACATACTAAAAAGCATCTAAAAGGTCTTATTAAGTTTGATGAGAGCCACTAAAGACTCTTTACAACACAAAAGAAGAGAATACAAAATACACATTTCAGTGTTTACAAACGAAAGCACTAAATAACTACTCAATGAGGCGCCGAAAATTGGTAGCGTTTGATAATAGCCTCATTTGTAATAGTTTTCAAGACATTTTTCTCGAAGTAACAAACCAAGTTATCATTCATCCATTCGTCTCCCATGCGATTCCGAAGTCAAGTCTTTATTGTCTTCATTGCAGAGAAAGCACTTTCTATAGTAGCAGTTGCAACAGGTAAAAGTAAGACCAATCTCAAAAGCAAGAACACCAAAGGAAATATCACATCTTTTTTCAACTCAACAAACTTTATAACAAGTTCACCTATTCCCCTGACTTCATAAAGTTCTTCACAGGAGAGCACATCCATAATATAAGTCTCGAGCTGACTTTTAAGTACCTTAAGCTCTATTGGCAAAAAGTCATATGGATAAAACTGTGCAAGATGTATCAACTTCTACTTATTAAAAGCAGAAAAATCATCACTTGGATTGAGACATACATACAAATAAGCAACTCCATGGTTACCTCACTGAAACGATTATTTAACTCACTGATTTGCAAATCAACAACCGTTAAAAAAATATCAACACGATAGTGGTAAAAATTTATACATTCTTCAGCATTACGTCTTTGCCTCCCCGGGGCTACAAACCCTGCACTCATGTCCAATACGTCAATATCGTGTTTTACACAAAATTGTGAGACCTCTTCCAGTAAGTCTTCCAACCCATGATCTCTAAAGTCCTACAATCGTTGCTTTGTTATTCTTACCAACTTCATTGCATTCACAATGTTTTGATCTTTCTTTTGTAATGCTTGTCTCGTTCATTCGTCATCCCCAAAATATTTGTCATCAAATGCATGTTGAAGACAAAATTATAAGTTGGCACCGAATTCAAAAGACCCAATGCTTCACCTCTCTGTTCATAATCTGTAGCATCCTCAACAACCTTATTAAGCACACATATCACTAAAGCAATCATATGACTCAAATTCAATAATGCGCCGTAATGTGATCCCCAACGGGTCTCTCCTGCTCTTTTTTATGCTAGTTTCTTGATTTAAACCCCGACCACTGACGATATCACCACTCTTAAGGTCATGAGCAAGTCTAATGGCTTCACTTTCTCGAATAGCATCTCTTTGCTTGCATGAAACTCCCACGGTATTTACTACCTTAGCAACCAAATTAAAGAGTAATGAAATCTAAGAATGTTTTTTTTTTTTTTTTGCAACAGCTATAAGAGTTAGCTGAAGTTGATGAGCAAAGTAATGAATATAATAAGCACCTTCATTCTCCCTCTGAATTAAGGTTTTAAGACCATTGAATTCACCTTGCATATTTCTTGCTCCATCATAGCCTTGTCCACGAATTCTTGAAATGCTCAATTCATGCATTGCAAATAAACTGTCAATCGCGTTTTTTAATGATAACGCAGCGGTACTAGCAGCATGGAAAATACCAAGAAAACATTCAATCACACGTCCTCTTTTGTCCACATATCTCAAGACAACTCCCATTTGTTCTTTGACTGAAATATCACGACACTCGTCAACTAAAATGGAAAATAATTCAGTTTTCATGTCCCCAACAATTGCATCTCTTATTTCTCTGGCAATGGCACTAACAATTTCTTTCTGAACTTTTGGTGATGTCAAATTGAGATTCTGAGGAGCATTCGACAACGAGACTTTTCTCACATTTTCATTGTGATGAGCAAGAAACTCTAACAGTTCTAGATAATTTCCCTGATTTTCAGATTCATCGTGCCCACGAAAAGACAAGCCTTGACATAAGAGAAACCGACTCAATTGATGTAGGTAGTCAAGTGAGTAAGGTATTGAACCCTACTTTCATCTGTTTGCTTGGACAAAACTACTTCAATACTCTGCTGAGGGTTATCAAAGGCTTGACACTTAGTTAAAGCAAGGTTGTGTACACTACCAACTTCTCCAACATGTTTTTGGAACTTCTCCTTCTTTCTCCAATCGTGAAAACCATGCCTAACAAAAGTACCACCACCCCTTACTCCCCATGAGCACTTCCGAACAAGTAGAAACACAAACAATATGCTTCATCTTTTGCTACACTATACTCCAACCAACTCGAATAAATATCAAACCAAGAAGAAATAAACCGACGAGACTGGGTTCCAAATTGTGTAAATGAAAATTTGTGGTGACGAGGTTGGCAAGGACCTTTAAACCAATACGCTCTTCGAACTTTATCTCGAACATTAGGACCATAATCCAAAATATTCAGATGCAACCCAGGATCCGCAATAAGCTCGTCAGAGTTGAACTCATCGCTAACTCTGCTTGAATGTCCAGAATGAATATCAAGATACACAATGGGAGCCTTGTCCCTTATTGTTTGAATCAGAGACTGTTTCATTCTTATTAGACTGTAATAACTTTTCTACCTTGGCTTTCTTTCTAAAGAACCTTTCCATTCTTAAAAAAAAAATTATTTTAAGTATCAATCCATCAATTATCAATCAAATAACCTAGTTAATTACAAATATTTTATTCTTTTACTTTTCCAGTCATGTTTTACTATCGCGTTAACCTAATTAACTAATTTTAACCCACCATTCAACTAAATCACATATCCGACATCTCAATCCAATTGGGTCCCATCCTCCATCAACCATCTCAATTCTTAAATGCTCAATGCACAATTAACAACTTATAATTAGCAATTAATAATCTCAATTTTTAAATGCACAATTAACACAATCTAAAATTATCAATCAAACAATCAATGCTCAAATGGGGTAAAAATCCAATTGGGTCCCATCCTCCATCAACAATCTCAAATTTCAGGTGCTCAATGCACGATTAACAGCCATAAAGCATCAATTAATAATCTAAATTATCAAATACACAACTAACAACCTAAAATTATTAATAAAAAATTAATTCTCAATAGCAAAAGAAAGTGTTCAAAATGCACACTGACCTTAGTCCTCAGAAATCAGAACGGTGTCGTTGTCGCAATGTCACTGGCGGTGGGTTCTTCGCTGTGACCACCGGTGACTGAGGCTCAAATCTGCTTGAATTTCACTATTTCAGGCACCACGACCACCGACAGGTGATGTTTCGGGTTTGTCACTTTATCGGTTCGTCCGCCGGCTCGTAGATCTAGGCTAGATCTGGCCGGAGTAGGGGTGGGGACTGTCAGACTGGGGAGGGCCTTCGCGCTCCGGGGCTTTGACAGACGTGAGATGACAGTTTGACCGCCGTCTATGGCTCCATGAGAGTTAAGAGTTGAGACCTTGACGGCGACCGGCGTTACCGATGAAGCGAATGGCGAATGGCGATGACCGGTGGTCGTGGGCGGTGATTGAGAGAGTGAGAGGCATCGTGAGTCCATGACCGTAACAAAAAGAGGAAAAAAATATACGCTAATAAAAGCTTACTTTTTAATTTGTAAAGATTAGTCATTAATTTTATACATGATTTTTTTGTTTACATTTGTGAGATTTTATTTATATTTGCGAGATTTTGTTTTATTTGTTTTAAGTATTTTCAAGAAATTAGTAGTCCAAATTGAAACTTTTTTGGATTACGTAAAGTTTTATAAGAAGTAGATTTGGTTTTTTAAATTTTATAAGATTTACAAAGGTCGGTCCAATGATCATACTAAAGAATAGTAAGTAGGGTATGATTTTCGTACTTTACATTTTTGAAATTTTTTATTGTTATTTTAAAGTACTTTTGAGGTTTTAATAAGCAAAATTAAGGCCTAATGTCTATGTATATTGATTAGGTAGAGTTTTAAAAGGTGTATAATTAGTTTCTTAGTTTTATAAAGTTTACAAATAATAAATAAATTATACCTACGAATTTTTTAATAGTACATCATAGTAAAGAGTTATATAGAATAGAGTACCAAAACAAATAGAATTCTTGAATTTTATATATCTAATTCAAAAGAGTTGTGTAACGCCCCCGGAAATCCAGAACTCCGCCGTCCCGAACACCCGGGTCGTTAACCTACCGGATTACATCAAACCTATCTGACCTGTTCACTAACACATATTTCAAATCATCTAATTCAATATCAACTCATATTTCTCAAAAATACCAAATCACAGACTACTTAGCTTACATTATTACAGCTTAAGTCCTTCATGATTCAATTTTCCTAAGAACGAATTAACAGTACCGACCCGCGCAAGGGTCTTACTATACAGTAGTGATGGGCTTATCGGAATCTCACTCAGACTCTAAACCCCATTCCCGAGCAATCTACTGATGATCAAAACCTGTAGAAAGGAATCAAACGAAGGGTGAGCTTTTGAGAGCTCAGTAAGGTCGTACAAGGAGTACCAATAGGATTACAAAATTTTCCAAGAATCCAACTGACAAAAACTTCCAGAATACTTCAACAGTCAAAACTCAATGATTCTCAAAATGATCGAAATTCACAGAAACGGATACCAAAATAAACAATAATACCCATGATGGGTTTCAAAATGATTAATAAAAGATCACCTTCAAAATACAACAGAGTTTTCTTGAGATATTTCAAACGTACACGGATCATCTGAGATAGCTCTTTTCAAAATACACTGAAGATTTCCCCAAAGAATTTCAACAGAAGCACATATCATTTCAGATAATACTTTTCAGACATTTCCGTAATAGTTACGGCAATATACAGAACATAGAAAAATCAAAAAAATCAACGTTGATCCTGGGCGATTGCAATGTCATTCCGGCAAAGCACAGAAGTGTACACATGCATGATGTACCAGAATAATTACTAGTCCACTCAGGTACTAGCCTGCATTCCATGCCGGATTCAGACCAACCTTATAATGCTCGCCTCAAAACAGAACGATAACTCAGGTCAACACAAAAAAACTAACAATATCAGTGAGTTTTAACATAAGCTCAATCACCGAAATTAATTCGGATCCCAATAACAATAATCATACTGGTATAAGTCAGCATTCAAAATTTTCAGAGGAAATCAGAAATTTTCAGAAGAATAATCACAGATAAACAACAAAAACGATTACGAATAATTATCGAGTTTTAAGCACAACAATCCGGAAGAAGGGATACAGACAATTTGTCAAATCTGCTCAGCACACAATAATAGGCGAGCATCAAAGATTTCCAAATAATCGATCCAGGTTCAATATTAGGATTTTCTGGGCAATAAAAGACTGACAGCAATACATAATTCAGAGTTTGACATTAGCCATAATTAGATCAAATAAGTACTCACGAGTACGAATTATCAAAATAAGGGTTCGGACGAAAGTCCTTACCCGGGGTTTAGATAGAATCCCTTACCTGGATCCGCAGTTAAATTATCCTAACTGAAAGTCTTTAGCTTTAACCTAAACAGAATAATCGAATCATTAGAATACAGCCTACAGAACGAGATTATAACTTAATACAAACTCACACATATTCCCAAAATGAACCCCCTCATCGGGTATGTAAAATTACTGAAACGCCCTGGGGTGTAAAATTACCAAAATGCCCTCTGGACTGTAATTATTAGAATGGTCTTCCCATAAGTAGAATCACTGAAACAAACTTTCCATATGTAAATTTATGCAAAAATACATTTCTTAGGTCAAATTACCAAAATACCCCTCGTTACACTTTAATTCTCAAAACGACTTTTCCATAAGCAAAGTCACTAAAATAATCTTATTGTATGTAAATTTACTTCAAAATATCCCTTATAGGTAAAATTACCAAAATACCCATTTGGTGTGGTAAATTATCAAAACACCCCTGGGGGTTTCCGGCACCAAAAAAATCTCAAAAATATCTTAAACTACTATTTTAAGCATTCCAATGTTATTTTTGGCCTAAAAAGTATTTTAAAAAATTTTTGCCCGAAAATTCCTAACCGGTGTCTAGACCGAGTGCTAAAAGGCCAGTTTCACAAAAAATACCTATCGGCCTCAGAATGATACGAAATTTTAGAATATGAATCATATCAGTAAAATAGAGTTTTCATAAAAATTTCATATTAAAATAACTTTGTTTACTAGGTTAATTAATTCGATAAAGTTATTTAATCGATACCCCAATTTAGCGCCCTTCGCGGACTCCAAAAATTGCCAACATTTTCCAGAGCGTAGATCTCGTAAAATTATTTGGGTTTACTGTTTTGAATTTTGTCTAACTTTGGCTCTAACTATTTATGAAAATTTGTTGAAAAACTGCCTAATTTAATTTGAACCTTTAGCGACAATTTCAATTACTATTGAGATTACAACACCTACTGTTTTACCTAAACCCACACACACCTTCTTCCTCCTTTAGCCGAGACCCACAGTCATTCATCCCAATCACCATGCTTCTAAAGAACCTCCAAACCCACAATAAACACTTCCAATCTCTTGCACTAGTTGAGATTTGTATCTTAGACATAACACCACTCACATAATCACCCATAAATCCACATACCCGAACACCCACATCTAGGAACATGCACCTACACACACTGAACACATGCACAACAACTCATGCACGCACCTGTTGCAACCCACGGCAGCTCTCCCCTTCTCACACATACGCATATGATGCCACAAAACCTCACTCAAATTCTTACATCCTCCTTAATACACAGATTCAAGGTTGCTAGGCAGCCTTGCTTCCCTTCCCATCCACGAGCACTCCCCTGCCCCGAAGTTAAACATACGCAGAACACAATAAACACGCACCCACTGTTTCACCCACTGAAATTAAAGGGAAAGAGATTACCTTACAACTCTTTCAAATTTCTCTTATTTGCCCGAAGCCCCTTGTTTTCCCCCTCTGTTCCCTCCATTTCCCCTCTGCTCTGTTTCCTCTTCTGTCTTTGTTCTTCTTATTCCTGTTTCTTCTTCTTTTCCTATTGTTGTCTCTCTTTTTTTCTTCTTTACCCGAGACTTCAATTATCCCCATCTAATATTTTACTTTTTAATCTTGCTTAGTCATTAACTAGGAAGGAGGTGTCATGTTTTAAAAAAAAGTTTTCTAAAATTTGACACATAAGTGTAATTTTTTTCAAAATTACAAATTGGCCCCAAGTTTTCAAAATTTACGAAAATGACCCCAAAATTTCAAAAATTACGTTTTTGCCCCAAATTTCTTTTAAGCTCCCATATTGTACGAATACCCGAGCATTACTTAAATTTATTACCTCTTTTTTTTTGGAGCTCGGATAGTTATTTAACCGGCTCCCGAAGTTCAAGATATTACAAGTTGGACTCTAAATAAAGAGGCCAATTAAGTTAGGGGACTACCACATACAAAGATGTAAAGTTAAAGCTTACGTGGCAAAAGGTGAAAGTTCTTAAAAACTCCTACTTGTCGTAAAAATCTTAGGTGTCGCGGTTCTAAGCAAAGGTTTCAGCTATATATATATATATATATATATATATATATATATATATATATATATATATATATATATATATATATATAACACGGTTGAATTTTTTATGCCAAAACAAGGCCTGCCAAAACTGAGCGCCAAATGAAATTCAACGCAAGCGGCCACAAAGAGTTCCTTTTTGCTAATCAAACAACCGCACTTTATTCTCTTCACCAATCGCCTCCATGTTTCTCTTTCTTCCTCTCTCTGAAACACACACACCCCTGATCAACACATAAATTTTCCTCTCTGGTTCTCTCTCTTCCCTTCAAAATCGTTGTGTTAAAAAAATCATTATATATTGTTGAGAATTGGGGCATTTTGTGTAGATTGAAAAATCCAGCCAAATTTGGTTGAAAATCGTTCTGATTTCTGCTTGTTGGGACTGATTATGGCGAGAATTGAGTAAACTGTATGTGGAGTCGAAAGGATAGGAACGAGGTGTTCTTCAGGATCAAGAGTAGCACTCAGTTGAAGACGCTGATATATGCCTACTGTGATCGCTATTAAGTGGAGATGGCCTCCATCGCCTTCTTGTTCGATAGTCACCGTCTCCGTGCAAAGCAGACTTTAGATTAGATGAGGTCCTCTTTCTTGTTCTCTTTCTCTCTCACACAGTCACACACACACACACACACACACTCTGGTGATAGGCGAAATGGAAGCTGGTGAAAATTAATATAGATAGCAAAATCCTGCTTGTCTTGCCACATTTGTGAACTATATAACAGATTGACGAAATGAGGAGTGGGCTTCAATGTGCATTTGTTTGTTTGCAAACTCGGTATCTCCCATATTCCATAGAACACAGGCCCAATTTGGCACAGTCAGGTGTTAATATGTTTCCCTTAAAGTCACCGTCGTTTCCACTTGAATTTCCCAATGTACATAGCTCTTGCTTTTATATATTTTCTTATAAAGTAGCTCTTGCCAGTAGTGAAAAAGAAGATCCTAAGTTCTTGCACTCTACGTGTTTGTCTGAATGTCCAGGTGATGTATAGCTCCTTCCTTCACAATTATTCAAGATTATTATTTGCAATTATCTGATTTTGGAAAGATTTATTGTTTTTTGCACATCAACCTGTCATGAGTGTGTATATATAAGAATGCTTTTATCATGAAAATTAATGTGCATATACATATATAAGAATGCTTTTGTCATGAAAATTAATGTGCATATACATATTTATGGAACTTTTTATGTTTTTTTACGATGATGAACTGATTGATTTGGATGCTTTTATAAATATATCGGACAGAAGTAAGTACCCTTGTTATTCCATAATTTTCATCTAGATACCTTGGCTTAAGTTTTCTGGTTCGATCTTCTCTAATTTTACAGGTAAGAGAAATCCATTATGCAATGAAACTATTTTACGCTCTCTCACTGTGCAGTGAGTTTCAAATAGTTGGTTTACTGTAGGAGAATCGCATGTATTTTCAGGAGTAGTTGACCTTTTTACTCATAGCAAAGCGTCATAAGTACTAATTGTAAAGTATGAAAAAGCTTAAAATCTCCTATAGATTCCTTTATCATTGATGAGCAATCAACCCAAGCAGTTTCATGGAGCTTACTAGCTGTTGAAAGTAGCACTTTTACTAGAGAATGAAGACTTGGCGCTAAACAGGTATAATAATCTGGGTGGAAGATGATTTTCCATGATAGGATGGTTACTACTAGATTAATGATAAGGAGATAGGTTTGAACTCCTTATTTTTGCACCAAGAAGTAGTTACTGATGCATTGTCACTAAAACTCAAAATTATTGCTATTTCATTATTTTAGCAAGCTGTGTGAATTTCGTCCACCCTTCAACTATTCTTTTCTAATTCCGAACATGGTTTTATGATTGGCGAGTATCAGTTAACTAAGGAAGCCCCTAATGGAGATCTATGGGCACTAGACACGCATACGATGGGAATAATATCGCGTGCAGCCTTTGAAGTTGATGATTATTGGAGAATCGTCGAAATCTTGCAAAAAAGGTTTTCATAGTTAGTTTATTGATAAAGAAACTTTGGTTTCATGTAATATAATTGACTTGTATTGTGGGTTCAGGTCATGGACATTTAACAAAAAGAACTGGAGACCCTCATGTAAGGCTCTAATACTATTGAATATATCTTGTAACACATGGTCCTGAGAGTGTTGCAGAATAGTTTTACAGTGACAAAAGATATATGCAGATTTATCTTCATCTTGCCATTTGGTTGAGTAGCCATCACTGTTCATAGTTTTAATGTGCATATACGATATTATTGCACTAAGTTCACTACTAGCTATTTTGCAGGAATTATGTGTAGACATTTTAGAGTACATCACTTCCTGCTTCTTGTTCTTATTAGCCATTAAGCACAAAGAGAGCAACTTAGCCATTAATTACAAAGGGATGTTGTGATCCTCTTTTGCATTTGTTTAATTTTCTAAGTAAAGTAAGAGTTTTATTTGGGGTCTAACGTTGTAAGGAGAATATCATAGTTTGGTTTCAGGTTTGGTGATCAATGGATAATTGGCTTTATGAGAATATAGCGAGTACGCAGGAGCAGTGTTCTGATCTCTAAAATAAAAATAGAGCTGCGGCACAGAAGCTTTTTTCGTCCTGTTGTTCAATTAAATAGCTTCCACAGTTCATTTACATTTAATTTCTATCCTCTTGAAGCTAATACATTATACATGTGCATGTTCTTTTGCTATTTTGAAGCTCAAGTTGGTTAGTATGCAATTAGGTTTGCAAGCCCTGTCTTGGAAGATATCATCTATAGTGGATCTCTTACAGTATCTGAGCAACTTTCATGGATTTGTTTTTGTTGAGAAATTTGTAATTTAGTTTAGAGATCTGTATGATGTAAAATACTACTTTAGTGAATATAACAATTTTGATTTGTTGAATAAGTTACTTTCTTATAATTCATGAAAGTGATTATCATATTCAGAAAATGGAAGAGGTCAAGTATCGATTGCTATTATACATGACTTAGACTTTGTTTATATTACTTTATGTACATCTTTTTCACATGTGATAAGAAACCTAACCAGGAATTAAAAAAAATCTAGAAAATAAAAGCTACAGCAGCGGTCGGTCTAATGTTGCCATAGGCCTACAACGGCAGTCATTAGCCGCTGCGATATGGGACATAAGCAATCGGTATGACTGCTGCTAAAACTCTATTGACCGCTACCATATGTCTATGGTAGCGAGACCTACAGAAGCGGTATATGATTGCTGCCATAACCTATAGCAACAATTATTTGGGCTACAGCAGCATTTTTTGGTTGCTGGCATAGGCCATTTTTCTTGCAGTGAAGAAAAAACTGTTAACAGGTACAACAAAATCGGCAATAATGGACAACGTGAAAACATGGCAAGAAGATTGGTAGCTACGGTTGATAGACGGTTTCTGGAATGGACAGCTGTCAGCACTACTGAAGAGACTTCGAACGGACATAGCCAATCGTGGAGCCTGGGAAGTTATTCTCAATAAAGATAAGGATGAGCAGTTACGGAAAAGAGACAGTTATGCACGACACAAGTAAAAAAAAAGGGCAGAACAATGAGGAAAGGGGTCATCAATTCTACAAAGAAATCAGACTTTGGAAAGATAATCTATGGGGTTCTAGCCAATTTCTTTTAGCCAGTTTCTTAAATGATTTGTCTTGTATCGATAGAAAGTAGTGTACGTTGTCGTACTTGTGTCCATTGCATTGTAAATATTGTCTTCCTCATTTCAGTGGGCGCATCAATTTTAAATCTATTCAGTGTATTGACATTAGCTAGTTTTCCTTTTTAGTGAAGTCCTCAAGCCCGAGAGGCAAAAAAGACCGCATTGTTTACGGTTGTGTCACAGGCGCACGATCGATAGTGAGTTTGCGCAACAGCGCAAACATTGGCACGCCAGGTGAGACTTTGGTAGCTAAAAAAGAAAATTATGTCAAGCACAAGTAGTAATGCTATAAGGCTACACGGCACCAATAATGATAGCGAGACTCCAAACACCAACAATGGTGAAAATTTGGGATTAGTAAGAAACGTTCAAGCCACTCATTGCATGAGCAGAAACAATAGTGCGAACGCCAACATTCAAAACTCAGGAAATACCAATGGAGGAAGTTCCAGTAATGGTGTGAGTCCTGGTATGGAGATGCCAGACACTGGTAGTAATGGCTTAACTTTGATACAAGCGATGAACCAGGTTTGTTCATCAACCCAAGAATTTAGAATATGGTGTCTCAATTTATAACCTTCATGTAAAATCAAAGCTTGGTTTTGAACAAAATGGTCAATGATCAAAATCAGTTTAGTTCTAAGATAGTAGATGAAGTTAGACAAGTGTCGAAGGAAAGAGATACTGGGGAGTCAAGGGTACATACCCCCCCCCCCCCGTCCCAAGAAATTTAGAGAGAATCAATCGATTTGAGAACCCCATGTTTGAACAAACCTTCACGGACCATTCCGTCATAGAAATCTCGTCAGACAGCTCCGATGCTGGATATTTGCCGGCCTCCGATGTACCGCCGATACTTGACAGTGAGGCATAGATCATCCACGTGCCGACAGAATCTTCATTTCAAATTTTCCAAATCCAAACCACTATTCCTATGTTATCCTGCACAAACCCACTTGCACCACAAATACCTTCTCTATCTGCCACGTCCTTTCCCCAACAACCACTTGACCATGCTGCATTTAATAGTGCAACCTGCCCTAGATTTCCCTTATCCTTTACTCCACCGACCTGCCCTCTTCCACCTGCCTTAAGCCATCAATTGATTTTGACCGGGCATGCGGACACTGTTAACACAAGCGCGGGCCGCCACAAGATGGGCCGTATGATTAATCTGGAACCCTCCAGTTGGCTCAATGTCCTTGGGCCTGGTCATAACTTAGCCATTCTTCTCTTTCATCTCCCTAATCCCTTATTGGGCCTATCCATAATTGGGAGCCATTTTCGTGCGAGAACTGACTCCCCCCTAAGCCCAGTTCTGACCTTTTCGCCTTTGGGCCGCAATCTTCCTTAATCCTACAAGCCTGCCAGCCCCTTAACGGAAGCCCCTCCTTTGCTGCCCCCCCTGTTGAGCCGGCCCACTTGAATCTGAGATCAACCTGTGCGTGGCCTGTTGACCCACCTTCTCCAAAGGCTACACCAAGCCTGCTTCAGCCTCCACCATTGCAGACTATCTCGGCTCCCTCTCATGATGCACGTATCCAACCAGTGGAGGTGCTAACGAAAGATCAGATGCTGGAAGCATTAGACTTGGACCTAAAAAAAAATGCGCAGGGACCTAACTCTTGCAATTTGCGCTCCTACTACTGTTAAATCTGCACCTACTTCTTATGACCTTTCGGTTCAGAAACTTGGGGATGTTATGCTTCCTCCATCTCCCGTACTGGTTCCTGGCCAACCTTTGCCACCTGGAATTCGCTTCTTTGCCCCTGACTATGATTCAGGGGATGATGGTCCTCATGCCGAATCATCTGCACCTTCTTTCCTTCATAAACGCAGCCTTGATTTAGAGGAGTCATCGGAAGCTAACCCCTCAAGTAAAAAACAGCGGGCCTCGGTCTCGGAGCTGCCATCCCCTCCTCCAGGTTCCACCTCTGACCCTCCCTCTGCTGCTTTGGTTAGATATCCATCTGTTACAGCATATTTAATTGACTCAGCTAGCTTTTATCCGTTAGTCGTTCATCCCTGCTTGCATAAGACTTTTGTGAAAAATGCTTATATTTTCAATCTTTGGAAGAACCTTTTACCTGTAATCCTGGTCAAAAATGTGCAAGGCTAAGCAGCAGCTTTTTTGTCACTTCTGCCAGTTCTGATTCCTTGCAGCCTTCTGGCTGGCCGCTTCCAAGCTGCTCGTTGTCTTCGGACACGCCCACCCCCTCCCGTCAGGGATTGTCCCCTTGGCTTAAACGGCGTGAAGATCCCTCAGGCCGACCCTTTAGGCCTAAATTCAGCGACATGCTCAACCGGGAGTTGATTGACTGTTTAAGCTTGGATCCTGGTAGCTTACTTAGTTCTTTGAGGAAAAGGAATTGCTCGCGAAGGGACAATTCCTTCATCACCCCATCTGTTTCTGGGGTCCCTTCGTTATGGTTTTCGGGTGTTATACCGCAACAACCCCTTCACCTTCAATGATACAACTCTGCTGGAACTGTCATGGGCTTGGTCACGCCCTCTCAGTTCGTACAGCTTTCAAGTTGACCCAGAAATACAAGCCATCGTGTATCTTCCTTCAAGAAACCAAAACTAACGTTCGACTGGTTACTCAAAAATTCCTAAAGTTAGGATTTACGTCTTCTGCTGGGGTAGACCCTCATGGTGATCGAAATACTAAAGGTGGGCTGTGGGTGGGGTGGATGGACACCCTTTTTGGTTTAGTTTTACACCAAGATAAAATTTGTATTTTGGTACTGTTCAAGGTGCAAAGTGGGGAATCATGGATCTCTGGTTTCATCTACGGACACCCCAATCTGACCAAAAGAAAGAAGACGTGGGATCGTATATCTACTGCACTCTTAGCCTTCCATCACCCCCTAATCCTTTTGGGTGATTTCAACCAAGTATTAAGGCCGGTGGATAAGACTGGTCCTCATCCCTTATCTATCCCTGGTCACGTGCATCTGCCAAAAATCCTACAACGTCATCAGTTGATTGATTTGAAATGGGTAGGACCTGCCTTTACTTAGACCAATAACCGACAAATTTTGGCCTGCACTTATGAGCGCATCGATCGAGGTTTTGCAAATCCAGCCTGGATCAACCTGTTCCCTGCAACCACTATTACTAACCTGGGAATTCAAACCTCTGATCATGCTCCCATTCTCCTTGACTCAAATCCGGTTCACCACTCAGGATTCTGACCAACCCGCTTCGAAGCTATGTGGCTAAAACACCCACTGTGCAAACCAATCATTCATAAATCATGGTTACACCTGTTCAGGGATCTCTGCTCTTTCAGTTAGCATCATGGGGAGCCTTGATGATGAAGAATTTAGCCATTTGGAACAAGCAGTGCTTTGGGAACTTGGGACACCAAATTACAGATACAGTGGCCATGATCCAGCATTATCAATCTTGTCTTCCCAATCTAGAAGCTCAACGCATGGAGCAGCAAGCTCGGCGTCGGTTTGATTGGTTGATGGACTGTGAGGAAATCTTTTGGGCTCAAAAGGCTAAAATTAAATGGCTTCAGTTTGGGGACCGTAATAATAGGTTTTTTCATACCTCAACTCTTATACGCCATAATAAAAACCACATCTACGCCATTATGGATGAAAACATGGTAACCCATACCTCTGAACCTGCCATTAGCCATTGTCTTGTTAACCACTTTAAGGCCATTTTTGATCCACCGTCATGTACACCATTGCTGAATGAACCAGAATCCTTGGTTCATGGGCTTACCCGTCGTCTTTCTGATAACCAAAAGAATTTTCTCGATCGACCCTTTACACCCCGTGAAATTCGAGAGGCCCTCTTCCTTATTAACCCCCTTAAAGCCCCGGGCCCTGATGGCATTCCGGCACTTGTCTATCAACAGTGTTGGGAATTTATGGAACGGCCGATAACTGCTGCTGTCTTATCCTTCTTTCAGTCCAGTCACATGCTCAGCATCACAAATAAAACCTTCCTGGTGCTTATTCCAAAATGCCTTGAACCCCACACCCCTAATGACTTTCGGCCTATTAGTCTTTGTAATACCATATATAAGGTTATTTCTAAGACCTTGGCCAATAGAATTAAAAGCGTGCTCTAAGACCTCATCTCCCCCTATCAAAATGCCTTTTGTTACTAATCGTCAAATTGTTGATAACATCCTTATCGCTCAAGAACTGACAAACAAAATCCGTGGAACCTAAAAAGCCAAGAACGGAATCGGAGTTATCAAAATGGACATGAGTAAGGCCTATGATAGAATTAGTTGGCCCTTTCTCGAAGTTGTCCTCCAAAAGATGAATTTCCCAGAAAAGTTCACACATCTCGTAATGAGCTGTGTTTCTACAGTCTCTTATGAAGTCCTTATCAATGGCTCACCGGCACCACGATTTCAACCTAGGTGTGGTCTACGCCAGGGGGACCCTATCTCACCATTCCTGTTTATTCTTTGTGCCGAAGCCTTATCCGCTGCACTTAGACGCTATGACGCTATGATATTCACTCAGACCAGCATGACTGCTATTTCGGCCATAAAGAGTATCTTAAAGCGCTACTGCAAGGAATCAGGTCAACTAGTCAACTACAAGAAATCCTCGATTACGCTGAGACCGAACACTCGCTTATCCAACCATCTATATATTCGCCGAAAGTTGGGATTTACAATCTGCTGTGACTTTGGCAAATACTTGGGAGGGAACCTGGACATCATTACCCATAAGAAAGAATTCTTCCAGGAGATGGTTGACCGGATCCAGGATCGATGCTCGACTTGGAAGGGCGCTCTCTTAAATAAAGCTGGACGGGCTACCCTCGTCCAGTCCGTTCTTAACTCACTACTCATCTACCATATGCAGGTATGTATTTTCCCTTTACAGGTGTGTCGCCAGATCGATACGTTACTAAGCAATTTCTGGTGGTCTGGAAATGAATCCTCCCACGGAGTACATTGGATTAACTGGCATGCCTTATGCGGTCCACGTGACCATGGGAGACTCGCTTTCAAATCTACGAGTCTCCTAAATGCTGCATTACTTGCAAAGAATGCCTGGCGTATTTGGACCTCACTGGATTCCCTTCTTGCACAAGTATTCTGAGGCAAGTATTGTGTCCGCCATGATTTCTTATCCTCCCCTAATACGGGTACCTTTTCGAGGGTATGGCGAGGCGTCCTCCTTGGTAGACATACCCTCCAAAAAGGCCTCCGATGGCAGGTAGGAAATTGAAGGCACATCAACATATGGAATGACTGGTGGGTACCACAGGACGCTAGAACCCTCATCCCTCGGCCTGCTTCATCGGATCAACAACCCCTATTGGTCAGAGAAATCATTTGCAACGATAGCTGGGATAACCGAAAAATTGATCAATTTTCTCAGCAACCGATGGACACAAAATCAAGGCCATTCATGTGGCAGCAAATGACTTTGAAGACCAACAGGTCTGGGGCCCCACCAAGGATGGGAACTTCACTGTAGCCTCGGCCTACCGCTTGCTGTACCAACAGTTGGATAACAGTCTCTCTCAGCAATCGAAACCACCCTCCAGACCTCCGAGCTATCCCAAAAATATCTGGCAAAATCTATGGCAGCTTAAAGTACCGCTGAAAATTAATTACTTCATCTGGCAAATCTTATGGGATCGGTTACCCTTATCCACCAATCTCTTTCAGCGCCTAATCATACCTTCAAACCTGTGCCCCCTATGCCAGACTTATCCCGAGGATATAAATCATGCCTTCTTAGACTGCCCCTTGGTTCGACCTATATGGTTTGGAATACCTCTTGGTATCAAGGTTACAGCAGTGGATAAACCTTTCAAAGAATGGCTTATTGCTTGGCTCAGGCCGCCAGCCCTCTCCCTCTTTACTTGGCGTGATATCCTTTTTTTCTTTGTCACCATCTGGACTATCTGGAACCATAGAAATAATTATGTGTTTCGGCAATTTCCTTTCCACCCAATTTCCGTGATACGCCAAAGTTGTCAGTTAGTAAATAGTATCTCCCAATACTCTCATAAACTAACCTCTTCGCCTCTTAAATTGTCACAACCGAATTGCTCACCACATAATAGGATTTCGCTGTCCCGTACACCTCCAGGGCCAACCTCCTTACATTCTTGCCTAATACCGTGCCCCTGCCTGAACACTGTACCGGTTAAAATGCTAATTCATGCAAGTTTTGACAACCAAAATCTTTGAGCAGGCGTTGGTTTAGTATGCTATATTAATAACACCTGATGTGGATCGGCAGCCCTTTCTATTAACTCGTCCGATCATTATACTGCTTTGTCACAATGCCTACTTCTTACATCAAAGTGGGCTTTGAAACATAATTTATTACATATACATGTACTAACTACCTCTCATTTCCTCTTACATCATATGTCGGGGTCTGACGACATATTGGATACGGTGGCACCTATTATCTATGACTTGTGCCACCTTTTGACTCAGTTCCATCATTATAGTATCAGCAGCACTGGACCTAACACTATGAAGGAAGCAAGATCCCTATCTCTTTTTGCATGTCAGGCTCGCATCCCAGTCTACCAAGACTGGGTGAGTGATAGCCTGCGACGTTAGGGATTATCAGATATAATGGAGCCATTTGTGGAGTCGTCAGTATGTCGTACCTATTTCTGTTTCTTTTTCTTATGTCGTGTTCTTCCTTTTTAGTTGGTTATAGCTATGCTCGGTTTATTTCTGTAAAGCCTTTATTAGGCTGCGAACTCTCTATTCCTTGTAACCTTTATTTTATCAATGCAATTCTCTTATTACCAAAAAAAAGAATCATAATTCATAGAGTGCTTGCCATTGGCTAGCTGCGTGCACTACTTACTTTTTATGGTGTGAACCTTTATAAGTCGAAATTGTTAACCTCACTTCATTAGCTTGCCAGAATGGATGGAAAAAAAGCCTTATTTGGCTGTTATTCTCATACGCATAATATACGCGGGCTTGTTTTTGTTTACTAAGGAAGCATTGAATGTGGATATGAACACATTCGTCTTCGTCTTCTATAGACAGGCTGTTGCTACGGTTTTCTTAATTACCCTCGCCATGCTCTTCGACTGGTACTTATGAGTCTAGTTACTATCTTCCTAGATATTTGCATCTCATCTTCTTTTGTAAAAATGGACTTTTTAATTGGTTGACACTTTGCTTGGGCTTTTAGGAAAAGTGCTCCACCAATGTCACTTGCCATTCTCTGCAAGATGTTTATGCTCTCGCTATGTGGGTATGTTTAAAACTTTAGTAGAACGGCCTTTTTTTTTTATTTTTTATGCAGAACTCATCAATGTGAGAATTTTATTGACAGCCATGGTTATCTGATGTTTGGTTTTGTTGAAAATCAGGATTAGTTTGACCTTGAATCTCAATGGCGTGGCTATCAAATATACATCAGCATCTGTGGCTGCTGCAACCGCAAATTGCCTTCCAGTCATCACTTTCTTCTTGGCAGCTTTGTTCAGGTAGTGGTTTTGAACATTGCTTCTGTTTCCCTCTTTTTGTTTGGTAGATAGATAGAGATAGATATAGATATTTTCAACATATAGGAGTTCTAGTTCAGTTGATGAAAAGCTGTACGTCCGCCGCTGGCTTTAATTTGTGTTGGAACACTAGTCAGACATATGGAATACTGTTTCTGTTTTGTTTAAATTAAATAAATTAAGGTCTTGGGTGTGGTGGGGAGCCCACTGACGCGTAAAATTATCATAAGTTCCATATTTAGCATATATGATTGCAGTAAAGTGATGTTATATTTGTTTAACAAATAACAAGTATTTCATTCAAAGTTAAAGTGTTTTCATTCTTAAATTCGTCCTCAATTTTGCTTGCCGGAAGTTGTCTAAGTTGTGCAAAACTCACAATCCTATATTGAAAACATTACAAAAGTCACATGGGTTTATAAAGAAATATTATATGAATCTATATAAAAAATTTTGGAATAAAGTTTGAGAAAGACATATCAATAAAGATTACGGAAGTTAGTTGTTATAGTAAGTTAAGTTAATATTATAGATTATCACATTAATTAGTTATCGATCATCATTTCCTTACTGGTAAGTTGTATCCACTAGATAAATAATTCTTTTTATTTTATTTAAGTCAGTATCAAGAGTTAAAAGTCTTCTTGTGATAATTCCATCCATCAACTTGCCATCATGCCGGTGTGCGGCTCCTAGCCGCTCGTCAGGCTTCCATGTTAGTATTTTTTTTTTTTCAAAATCTCATTCGTTTCAGAATAACAATTTATTGTTACGACTTCTCACAAGTACCAATTGTCATGATGTACCTTTTTCTAGAACATAGTATAACTGGACTTCATCTAGTTTTTGCCTTCGTAGCATTTCACCGTCAAACTTTATTTTTGTTATAATAGCATGGATATTATCCAATAAATTGAGACCATGAGGAATTCATTCTACAGTGTACCTTTAAAATGTCTCATTAGCCACATTATAGCCTTAACTCTTTTTTAGTGGTGGCTCACAACGACAGCAACTTTTTCATCATTTTGTTTCAAACTCGTGAAGCTTTGAATTAAACATCTATAAGTTTGACGGAGAGTATTGGAACATGTGAAATAATACTTGAGAAGACATATTAATAGGAGAAAATTATAAGTTAAGATACATTTATTATCGTGTACTAGCTAATGGAACCGTGCATATGTAGGGGACGCGAATTTGCATAAGAGATGATATAATTCGATTGAATTGTCAATTATATACTTTAACATAGCGGATTAAATTAAATATTTTGAAAGACAAAGATAAAGAGTGCCAAAGGCAACAAATAAGCAAATGTATGTATATCTTGTACATAATACTTGACATTACTCAAGTTTGTAAGTTTCTTTGATAAATTAGCCCACTAAGTAAAATGTATAATATG
Source organism: Escallonia herrerae (assembly GCA_033070095.1). NCBI lineage: Eukaryota > Viridiplantae > Streptophyta > Magnoliopsida > Escalloniales > Escalloniaceae > Escallonia > Escallonia herrerae. The sequence goes on from JAVXUP010000574.1 coordinate 111,435, forward strand.
AAAGTCAGCGATTACTATTCGAAACGGAGAGAACCTTTAAGCCCAGGTTTCACTTATATACCATTTGATCATTAAAACTACCATTGAGGGAAAAGATATAGGTTACATTTCACCATGCTAGTTTTGTTGTTCTTTTTATTTTCTTTCTTTTCATTGTTGTATACCAAAATCCGGTAAGGGATGTTTTGCAATAGTCCTAATGCATTGCCCCTTTGTTGTATATTTTATGTTGCGATAGGCCTAATGCATTGCCTCTTTTAGTGACAATAGGGTGTTGGCTTAGCACAAAGAGTGTAATTTATTTTAACATTTTTGTTCATTTTTTTTTAAATCGTGACAAATCCATAAATAGCATAGTCACCCCTTATATCTTTTCACGAGAAGTACATAATAACATGTGCTTTTTAGACCAGTTCATACACTGTGTATTTATTTATGTTTAAATAAGTATAGTTATACATACGAGATCTACTAAAAGTACAAGTAAGAAGTTATATGGACCATGACAGATGGCAATACAAAGTGGTTAAACCTTGAAAGTGACCTCTTGGCCAAAGAAAAGCTTTTGATTACTATACATGGGTACTAAAACACGATCGGGAGAGAAGTTTCTTCTACTAAAACTTCAAGAGCTCTCGGTCCTAGGATATTTTAAAAAAAACATGCATGTTTTGTCAGAGATCTAATCCCTAGAATTGCCGTTGGTTAATCACATTCACCGATTGTCCAAGTAGAGTTAGGAATATTAATCCTCCACCAATCCTACACTAATACACCAACACTTAAGTGCTACCATTTCCTTTATCATATCTACTGTTACCATCACCAACCATTATCATTGCCACCATCTTACACTTGCCACTGTTATTATCATCACCACTTTTGTTATAACCCCACTTGGGGTGTGTGTGTGTGTGGCAATATATATATATATATATATATATATATATATATATATATATATATATATATATATATATATATATATATATAGCCACAATAAACCACCACGACAGCCAAATGCCACAATAACCATCACTACTAAAAAATAAATAGTAAATTTACCTACACGGATGTATTTGGTTTTTAAAATTTAAAATTTATTAAAAATGTTGTTTAACTAAATCTTAAAGGCCAAGCTTTATATCATATTGTTAACTTTATTTTTACACACGCATTACATGTGCCACAGTAGCTAATCCTATATGTAAAGGAAAAATCTTTATTGGTATAGCACCTCTTTTGGTATTACATAACTACCTATCTAAAATGGTAACACGTGACATTACAAGAAATTTAAAAGTAACAAAAAATACAATTTTGAAATAATAATAATAACTACCTATATGGTCATTTTGGTTTCGACGATTTAAGATTCGCTACAAATATTAGTTAAAATAAATTTTGAAGGGCAAGCTTGATATTATAAAAATCTCAAATCTCAAATCTCAAATTTTATTTTTACACATGTACCGCTTGAGGCACAAAAACTAATGTACTTAAAATCCATAAACAACTTCTTCTAAGCATAGTGGCGGGAGTGTGGCTCGTTTTTTATACCTCACTCTTTATTGACATTCTCCTGACAATAAAATAAAAAAGAATTAGATACTTGATTGATTAATGTTCTATTAAGCACACTTTAACTTTAGTCATTAGACTTTAATTTTTGTCTAATTAGTCAATAAACTCGTTAATTTGTCTAGTTAAGTCATTTTATTAGCTTCTTCAATCCCAACTTTGTTAAGTAGCTTAATTTAGGGATAATTTTGTCTCCCTCTTTTCTCTCCTTTCTTCTTCTTTCTTCCATCACAGCCACGTCCAAGCCTCACCACCCATCACCACCACCGTACCTTTATACCTAAAACCCCACCAGTGCAGCGGGTTCAATACCCCCAACACAGCAAAATACAGCCCCACCACCATTGCCGCTTTAGTACACAAGCAATGCCGTCGCTATAATACCCCAGCCACGCTGCCGCCACCAACCTACAAACTGCCACTCCACAACCAAACTACAACCCCGGCTCCGACAACCAACCCCCAGTGCACCTACCTATAAACTCCCACCTCCGTCAAGACTAAGAAGACCCACGACCTCTAGCCGCCAGCCACCACCTATAGCTGTCGGCGGTTGAACCCACCAACCCGATCTAACCGCCCCTTCCCACCATGAAGCCCAATCCAATTGCCCTAGCCACCAACCACTCCCCACCACAGCCACCACCAACCTGCACCAACACATCAAATTCCCAACCCATCCCACGCCGATCACACCGTCACCAGCACCAACCTGCAATCCCCTGCGGCGACCGGAAAATTAACCCACTCCGACGACGACCAACCTAAAAACCCACCAGCCCTAAACAAATTATGGTTACCCACGTGAATCTGAAGGCAACTAAGAGTAACCATTTGACCGGACGATTCAGTTGGGAACACGAACCATCGATCGGCCAAGAAATCATGATGTGGAGGTGATTCTTGCAGCGATATGGTGCGTGGCTCGTGTGTTCATGTGATGGTTAGTGCGGTGGTGTGACGATGGGGTTTTATCATTTGGCTTCAATCCACGGTAGTCGGTCGAGGGTGCTGGTGGGTAAAGCAAATCTCGTTTCTCTGGTGCAAGTTAGAACATAATTGTTTGTGTTTCGACAATTTTGCCCTTAACTTAAGTTCCATACGGGCGCTTAACAGGCCTCTTGTTAATTGAATCTAACGGATTGACTTAATTAAACAAAATTATAAGTCTATAATTATTTTGACATAAATTGATATTCAATGATCGAAGTTAAATTTATCTAATATTATAATAGTCAACCAAGTAGTTACCTCAATAAAAAATTACTGAGCTTTTCAAAGTACTTACAGTTCCTCGAGATGTCGTCCGTCTTCACTGTGCATATCTATACTACTTATAAAAGTATGAATCTCGTAAATTATTTTATTTCACTTTTACCTTTCATTAATCATTCCAATAACAATCCTACCCTTTCATAATACTACTCCATTATTATCCTATAATAATCTTACCATTTCATACTACTTCATTATTATCCTACCCTGTCATAAATATTATTATTAATTTTGTAACTATTTTTTATTCTGTCCTCCATCAGTTATTCCAATGACAATCATACTCTTTCCTAACTAGTTTTTTTTGTAATCCGTTTAAGGAACATTAGATTTAATTTAAACCTACATTTACATATTGGGAAACAAAATATGTAGTTGCCAAAAATATATTTATATGTGTTTGTGTACTACCTATAAAAGTATGAATGTTGTAAATTATTTTTGAACGATTATGTCCTCCATTAATTACATCAATTATATTTTTACCCTTCTTTTATTACTCCCTTTTAAATTTTGATGAAATTAAAAGAACATTGGGTAATGAATCTTTTCTATACATTGAAAAATGAAAAGTATCATGAGAAAGAAAAACAGAATAAGAACTTTTTTACTATTCTCTTTTTAATTTCGTTAAAATAAATAAATATTAGATATTGAACTGGTTAGTGAAAACTGTGATTTTTTCTTACATTTTTAGGTTAGCAAATAATTATCCAATAAAAAACTGAAAAATAAAAACAAAATAAAGAAAATGAAATTCGTGAAAAATCAATTAAGAAACAGAAATTGTTAAGAAACAAAAACAGAAAAAGGGGGGGGTTTAAATATGCATAAAAAATAAGGCTTAAATATGGTGCCAATTTGACTGAAAATATGTTCAGTTATTGCAGTCGAAGACCAGGTGTTTTGCATTTTATATTGACTGAAAATATGTTTTGCATTTTATATTGATGAAATGCAAACCACCTGATTTTGAAAATTACAAATTTTATTAACAAATTACAAAAATAAAAACGTAGATTCATTCTTTTAATTTCTCCACTTGTTCTTATTTTCAGTAGTACCATCAAACATTTTCAATCCAGAAGCCTGCAAAAAGTATTTCTAAACATTGAATTGATTACAATTGCGAACATCAAATATACATTTCTTCTAAAACAAGTCATGAAAGAAATAAGAATATAATTGAATTACATTATTTTGATTCCAAAAAAAAAAATATCACCTCAAACATTACTCTCGACTATATTGCACGTGTTTTATACTAGTAACTTTTATAAATTATAATGGGTCCGTATTTTTCTTCTCCTATAACTACAGCAATGCCATGTAGCAAATGATCTGGGGTGAACCAAGACTAAGATCAGATCTTAGAGCATGAGTCTGTAACCTGAATACCTAAACAAACTCAGGCATCTCTCTTTGGCCATTAGCACAACAATGCTAAAAGTTGCATCTGTTAAAGCTGTATGTAATCTCTCTCACTATCTAGTTCTCCTTTTACGGTCTCACGTACGTTCACAGTGGGCACAATATGATGACACTGGCATGGTTGTCCAAGCAAATGATTTCTTAAAGTTGTCGTTAAGCTGGGGATAGAAGTTGTTTAAACTGTGTGTGCAATCTTGTATTACAGAATGGAAAAGGTCAAGTTGAGGACAATCCCTGGAACAGCGAAGGTTGCTGGTATTGCAATCTGCACGACAGGGCCCCACCGGAAACTCTTGTTACATCATCACCTCCTTGGTCACCATAGCAAAGAACATCATGAAGTTCATGTTCCTTCTAATCAAAAATGGTTGAAGGGTGTCTTCCTCATGCTTCTGTCAAACACCACCTGGGGCTTGGGCCTTGTACTACAGGTAACATAATTCGCTTAGGTTCACAAGCAAATGAACGGAAAGGCAAGAGGAAATTGAGCTTAGGTGTCTCAATTCCTCTGTTTCGCAGGTGGGTGGCTTGTTATTACGATTTAAGAAATCTCTACTTTGTCTTCTCTATGCCGTTGAGGAACCATGTAGAGGTGTGTCCAGATGTCCCTCGGAAATGAGTCAGTAGGAAGATACTGTAATTCTTTAGTACAGTAGCATAAAGCATTAGTCATGCAAAAATAGATGATTGCATATGTGTGGGGCTCGGAAAAGAAAAAAATTTGGCTCTTATACGGCTTGAAAAAATCGTCTTTCTACCTTTATACAGCGACAGTTAATAGTCGTTAAATATTTTTATTGACTTTTATATAGTGATGCTAAAAGAATACTACTAAGAATTGACATTGAAAGTGTTAACAAGAAAAGGCACTAGAAACATTTAGCTACTATTAGTTGTCACCATATGCGGGGTTGGAGCAAGATTCCTACTACCTAGATAGTAGGCAGAAAAACGCATCTGCGTAGCGCGTCTAGAACTGATGTCTTCTGAATGCAGGCTCAAGTAATGAAATGCTACCCTTCAAAGCTTCTCTTTACAACTCTTCAATGTTTCTTAAGCTCGATTCAGTCATTGATCATTGCCATTTCGTTTGAAAGAGAGCTTGATCAATGGAAGCTCGGATGGAAGGTAGGACTACTTGCCGTAACCTATTGTGTAAGCCAAAGAACCATTTGCTACATTACTTCCTCTCTATCAAGATGTCATTATACAAAAGTGATTAATTTGCACATATATATATATATATATATATATATATATATATATATATATATATATATATATATGCTTATTTGCGTGCATGTGATCGTGTTTACATTCCCCAATAACACAGTTCTTCATTACTACATTACGAGTTTAATAAACTGGCAGCAAATCTTGTGAAAGGGATTAGTGGTGACCGGTGTCGCCTTTTATTTACAAGCGTGGGTGATCGAGAAGAAGGGGCCGGTGTTCCTAGCCATGTCAATGCCACTGAGCCTATTTTTGATCTTGGTTTCGGCCTTCCTGTTTGGCGAGATAGTTAATTTGGGAAGGTAAGTAATCATCTGAATTGCGTTGAAAGTATTGATGCAACTCGTTTCCTTGTGTCTTTCCTGATGTTAGACTACGCAATGATTATTTCTTGTGCATGATCTGTAGTGCTACTGGAGGAATTTTGTTGGCCGTAAGGCTATACAGTGTGTTGTGGGGCAAGAGTAAAGAACAGAACATGGATAATGGGATGCCTTCAACTAGTGACGTGGAGAAAGAATGCTCAGATTTGAAAGAAGCTATGGCAATCAAGAGTCCACCACCCATACTGCTTTAGCAATAAAAAGTCCAAATGGTAACCTGCCTCTCCCAACCCCATTTGGAGGTGTAGCAGATGGAAACATATATACATTTTCGTGCTCTCTCTCTCTCTCTCTCTCTCCTCTGTGTCTGTGTGTTCCTATAGACCAATGATTTCTTGACATTTTGTCACCGATTTCACATTGTTGAATCTAATTGTTCCCAACCTATTCTGGTCGTACCCAAGAGCCCAATAAGGGTCCCGTTTAACGGGAACATGTTAACGAATTCAACAGTCAATTCTTCAACGCTTCGAACCGGTCAAAGTGCGCGCCCAAGTCACGTGCATTCTTTGCTTCACACGCCTCATGCGCGACTTAGTCACCAATTATTTTACGTCAACGTCACTGACTCTAGTGCGACCATCACACCGAGACCACCCGAACACCTTTTCATCAAAAACTTCGACCAACGGTGCAACTGAAGCAACGGGGTCAAGGGGCAAAGGCCTTGGCCAAACCCATTAGGTCGGCCTCGGCCTCCCCCAATGCCTTGGGGTCGGCCTCAGCCTACCATGGGGGTTTGGCTTTGGCCTTCCCCCCGGTTCTTCACTTTCTTTATGCACTTTGTTCACTTCGTACGCTTCGTATGTGACTTTGGCACCTTGTTCGTCATGAGGGTACGATTCTTGGCAACACGCTCGTCGCAAACGCAACTTTCGGATTTGTCATTGCCCATTAAAACACCTACCGTCGGCGCGCCCGAAGTTCATCAAAAAGGGGAGTGGCCTTGGCCTCCCTTCATGGGAGTTGGCCATTGGCCTTGGCCACCCCTTAGGGTCGGCCTTGCCCTCACCAAGGGGTCGGCCTCGGCCTCCCCAGGGGTGGTGGCCTTGGCTTCCCCAATTCTTGGCCAATGGCCTCCCCTCCCGCACACACTTGTTTTCTCAAATCTTTGCACCTCCGCGATGTTTACAGATGTTCGTACATCAACCTCGCAACGTCTGTCGTGCATCAACCTCGCGACGTCTGTCGTGCATCAACCTCGAGACGTCCATCGTGCATCAACCTCGCGATGTCCATCATGCATCAACTTCGCGACGTCCGTCGTGCATCAACCTCTTGACGTCCATCGTCTGTGACCGCATACCGCTCCCGCGATGCCCATCGCCCAGAGTAGCTCACTACCACCAAATGACCCGTTGCCGATGACCGCATACCATCACTCCCAACTTAGTCATTACTACATGTTGCATTCATTATCTTGTTATGATAGATACACTCTAGTCACATACCGTCTTTGAGACACCCGACGCGCGCCCGTGCCCATCGTCATGATACGTGCCCCTGTCACTAAGTATTGTTCCGCGACATTCGTCACTGCGCCCTTCCGCCATTCTCATGATACGTGCCCCGACACCAAGTGTATCCCCGCAATGTTCGTCACCGCGCCCGTGCGCTATTTGTCATGATACGTGCCCCTAGCACCAAGTATTGTTCTATGACGTTCGTCATTGTGCCCTTGCGCCCTTGCATTCTCATTATACGTGCCTCAGCACCAAGTGTATCCCTACAACGTTCATCACCGCGCCCGTGCGCCATTGTCATGATACGTGCCCCCGGAACCAAGTATTGTTCCGTGACATTCGTCGTTGCGCCCTTGCGCCATTCTCATGATACGTGCCCCAGCACCAAGTGTATCCCCGTGACCTTCGTCGCCGCACCCGTGCGCCATTGTCATGATACGTGCCCCCGGCACCAAGTATTGTTCTGCGACGTTCGTCGCTGTGCCCTTGCGTCATTCTCATGATGCGTGCCCCGGCACCAAGTATTGCTTCGCGACGTTCGTCGCTGCGCCCGTGCGCCACTTCCATAACATGTGCCCTGGCACCAAGTATATTGTCTCTGCGACGTTCGTCACCGCGCCCATGCGCCACTTCCATAACATGTGCCCCGGCACCAAGTATGTCTCCGCGACGTTCGTCGCCGCGCCCATGCGCCACTTCCATAACATGTGCCCCGGCACCAAGTATATCTCTGCGACGTTCGTCACCGCACCCATATGCCACTTCAATGACAGGTGCCCACGGCACTAGGTATTGTCTCCACGGCATTCATCGCCGAGCTCATGTGCCACTTCCATAACACGTGCCCTCGCACCAAGTGTTGTCTCCACGACGCTCGTCGCTGCGCTCATGTGCCACTAACACAGACGTGTCCCCGGCACCTTACTCATTTTGCCATGCCCATGCGCCGCGCCTCTGATACATCCATGCCCCGGGGCTCTCTGTCACACTACAGTGCCATTGGCACCATACACACTTCACTGCACCTGTGCGCCATCTCCATGACATGTGCCCCGGACACCTTACTCACTCTGTCACGCCCATGCGCCACGCCACTAACACAGTCGTGCCCCTTGGCTCTCTGTCACACTACCATGCTCCTTGCATTGGTCCAGCCTTTCACCACACCATGCGCCCTTGCCTTGGTCGTGGAACATGCTTCGACCCACTCTCCTGAGTGTGCAACATCATGCGGGGATAGGCGACTCCTCCAGGATACTATTTCTACCAGTGAGCTCTTCAACTCCCCTTCCGCCAGGTAGACGGCTCCTCTAGGATGCTACCTCGACCAGTCGGGTAGACGGATCCTCCGGGATGCTACCTTGATGCGCTCCGAGTGCTCCGGCACAAGGACTCACTGCGGGGATAGGCGACTCCTCCAAGACATTATCTTCGCCAGGGAGCTCTTCAACTCCCCTTCTGCCAGGTAGACGGCTCATCCGGGATGCTACCTCGGCCAGTCGGGTAGACGGCTCCTCCGAGATGCTACCTTGACGCGCTCCGAGTGCTCCGGCACAAGGACTCACCACGGGGATAGGCAACTCCTCCAGGACACTATCTCCGTCAGGGACCTCTTCAACTCCCCTTCCGCCAGGTAGACAACTCCTCCGGGATGCTACCTCGGCCTATGGAATAGGCGACTCCTCCGTGACACTATCTCCGTCAAGGAGCTCTTCAACTCCCCTTGTGCCAGGTAGACGGCTCCTCCGGGATGCTACCTAGCCCGTCAGGTAGACGGCTCTTCCGGGATGCTACCTTGACGAGCTCCGAGTGCTCGTCAACGTGACTCACCATACGCGTCCTCCGGGACACTATCTCCGCCAGGGTGTCTTCGTGACTGGCCAACGTGCTCTGGCACTGGGGGCTTACGTCGGCACCCCTATGAACTATGACCCCCGGGTCACTCCGAGACGGGAGCAGGTCTTCGGAGGGCATCGCGCCTAGTCCGCTTGGCAGTTGGGCGTCGGGTCTTCCCCACCGTTGCCAGGCCTGTGGGACTCTGCAAGGGCTTGGATTGGTCGCTAGATCAAGGGGTTCTCTGGCCACACCACCGCTGTGAGAGCCAGTCTTTCCAAACAGACAGAGCGACACTGTGCAGGGCAGGCCGGGTGAATATGCAATTCAACAGTCTGTGGAGCACCGGCAGCTGTAGACCCCTCGGTGACGTGTCACTTCCGGGGAGTGCCACGTGTCGCGTGATGACATCATCATCTCAACCTCTATAAATAGAGGTCTTAAGAATTCATTTGAGGGACTTTAGATTTTTAGATTCACGAAACTCTCACATTTTTACTTTCTCACTCTAGAATCCTAGAGAGAGAAACATACAGCCTTAACTCTAGACCTAAGCATCGAACTATGACTATCGTCGTGTATTCACCCTGCGCCATCGCCCTCGCAGCACTGCCACCCTCAGGCTCTGTCTGGGAAGCCCTTGGTCTCTGCCCTTGTTCCGCCCTTGCTGTGTCTCACATCAGCGCACTTGGCATCTGTCTCGGACTGCATTATTTGTGACACCTCCACGTCGACAGCGAACCCACTTTCCTTGGCATCATTTTGGCCACTCCGCTGGGGAGGTGAGCATCGCAGTGCAGTTCGTCCCATGCCCGACACACCCAAGCAACCATGCATCAACAACGCAGGACTACCAGCCAAAGCCTTAACCCAGCCATCCAAGAGGAGCATCACCTCGAGGACCAAGAGGAGAACAATCACAACCAACTCCAGGCTCCCCCTACGATGGAGGCACCTGATGTGGCCGCGATCGTCGACGCCACAATCCAACACCTTACTCCTACAATCACCGATCTCCAAGACTCTCAATCTGCTCTCATGGCTGTCATCTTAGAAATGAAAAAATCCATCCAAGTCTTGACTTCACAAACGCCAACTTCTCAAGGCCTTAGAGCTCCCCACCCTGTGTCCGCTGCTCACCCCTGCCTTCCCAAGCTCTAAGGTTGGCCCCTCCCCCTCAGATTCAACCTTCAGGGCCTGGGCTAGTTTTGGACACTACTCAGGTCCCAGTGTCACCACCACCGCTGCCTTGGTCCTCTGGGCCCTCAACAGTAGGACTCGTGGCACCTCAGCTTGCGACGCCACGCCTTACCCTTGCTCGAAGCACTTCAGAAACTCACGAATCAATTGAGATGGAGCCTAACCCGAACATAACCAGCCGAAACCTAAACACAAGTCATCCCATGGCTTACTCTAATCGACCTTTCCTGATGACCGGTCTTCAGCAGGTGACACTACTCATATGCAAACCATGCCCCAACAAGTTGTTCCCCACCAACAACCCCTCTCGACCATCGCCATCCCCTCGATGCCTCAGGTTACACCGTTTGGGGGCTCTGGTGCCCGAATCATCCTGACAGGGCACAAACCCTCACATGCATCGTACGTCACCAAGCATGACTTTGATGCCCTCCTTCACCGTCTCAAGCAGTCATCCTTACCCCACTCCCCCTCTATGCTGTCAGGCCATGCTCCCAACTCTGGCAGCCTCGCTACTAAGCCCTACCCTATCAAGTACAAGCAACCACCATTCACCCTGTTCAATGACAAAGAGGGCAATGCCCGCGAGCACATCACCCGTTTTGCTAGCTCCCTGGAGCACTACAGGGAGGACGACACTTTGAAGCTTCGGGAATTTCACAAGTCCCTAACTGGCCTCGCTCACTCTTGGTATCATCAGATTCCTGACGGTACTATCCACTCATGGTCCGACATGCTCTAGCTCTTCCTTGACAAATTTCACTATGAGACGGAACGTGTGACTATCGTTGACATCGCTGGAATCTGCCAGAACCCCGGGAAGACCTCAACACCTATGTTCCGCGATTTCATCACAAGTGCTTGGAGTGCACTGACTTTAGCAAAGATGAAACCCTTGTGCCCATTTGCATCAAGAACATGAAAGACACCTACAGGGTCTACCTTGAAAACCTCCAGCTTCGGTCCTGGGGACATCTTAAAGAAGTCGTGCGATGCACCTATGACTCGGTCGGTCCATCAAAGACCCCAAAGCCCCAACCTCATATTGCATTGGCCGCAACGATGGAAGCAGCCAGTAACGACGACAACAACCACAAGCGTCAGTCTCAAGGAAGGGATGGGCGCCCTGACAAGAGAGGGCAGCAGATGACTGCCCCGAAATACCTGTGTGACTTGAAGACTGTTAGAACTCTCCTCGAGACATGGATCGACGATAATGCCATAACCCTGCCCAATGCCGACACTAAACCTACCCCGAAAGACTTAGCCCATCCCAACTACTGCCCCTATCATCGGAAGGTCGGTCACGGCCTCAAGTGGTGCAGGGGCCTCAAGTTTGTCTTCGCTGACAAGATTGCATCCGGAGAGCTCAAACTCTAAGTCTGGGACATTTGAACCAACCGCCCAAGCCCTAGCCTGCCTAGTGCGTTTTTCACACTTGTAATTTTTTTCGTTCATTTTGTAAGTTTCCATGTACGTCATACCCATGTATCAAGGCATGTTGCCTATCCTTCGTTATCAATGAAGTCGCATTTTCCAAACTTAGAAAATTTTCAAGCTACATTGCTTTTGCACAAGTCTACTGACACCACTCTTGATACCATCACCCACTACCTTGGGGGCTTCACCCCTTCCCAACCCCTTCAGCCTCACATACCATACCGACTTGGTGTGTGGTGCGCGGGGTGGCTCGAGCCACGTTACTAAGTCTCAACTCTGTCAGTTGACACCCCCCCAGGTCTCGCGACAGCCCCTGCCAGGTATGCATGCAACACGCCTCACCAACCCTCCCCTACCTCTATCACTCAGTCGGTCATCGATGCCAGCCCATCACCCTCAGTGACTCCCTCACCATCCTTGACTCAGCCCAACACTTAGAAAAAATTTCATTTATTTTGCAACCGGTCATCCATCATCACCCTCAACGATCTCCCTCGGCACCCTTGTCTGAGCTCAATACTAAAAAAAATTTGTGACAAAAAAAATATTCACGCCCCTTCTCCAGCTTCGTCCAACACTCTTGAAAAAAATTTCTCACCCCCTTCGCCCTCCTCCCTCTTACCTTTCTGTTCGTGGTCGGGCACTACCCTCTCACCCTCATTCTATACTTAATTTTCAGGTTTTTCATCTTCCCCACTACTCCCAACATTCATGCTCTCATCACTCTCCCTCTCACATTTTCCTCTCCTCCCTCACCATCCAACACCCCATCACGCTTTCCCCACTTCATACACTTCTTTTTCTTTCTTATGGAAAAGTTTTCATTTTTCTCTCATCCCACTTCTCTCATTCTCTTCTTGTGCATTATGAAAAGAAATGTCATTGGGGGTTCCCTCTTTAGGGATGCTCAAAAAAATTTTAAAAATAAAAAAAAATATTTATTTATTTATTTATTTCAAAATCCAAATTTATTTCGGACAGCAGAACCAACCGACCCGCGCCCTGACCAGCGCGTTCTCTTTCTCTCTCTGTCCTGTGCCCGACCTAACCCGAACCGACCCAACCCGACCCGCGTCCCTCCCCTAACCCCAACCCTAATTTTCATCTCTTCCCCCTCTCCTTCATGCGCCGCCGCAACCCTATGCTCCGCCGCCGCCTTCTTCCTCGGCCTCGTCCTGCACGGTCAGTCTCCTTCACCACTAGCGACCTCCCATCGCGTCCCTACCTCTCTCTTCTCTTCCCCCCTCCCTCCCCCTTCCCTTCCCCTACCCTTGGCACCCCGCCGCTGCCCCCTTCTTCCCCTTCCCTTCCTATTTTCCTCTATGGCCGACCCAAGCTCGGCCTCGGCCTCGGCCATCTCCCTTCCCCCTTCCTCCCTCTTCCCCCTTCGGCCTCGGCCATCCCCTCCTCCTCCTCTCCCCTTCCCATTTCCCTTAGCCCAACACCCCGCCCGCGCTATGCGGCCTTGGCCAAGGGGCCTTGGTTGGCCTCGGCCACTTGGTCAGCCAACCTTGGCACTCCCTCTCCCCCCGTCCCTCATCCCGCCCCTCGGCCTTGCGCCGCTGCAGCTTTGGCCTTCCCAAAGCCATGGCCATCACTTTCAAGAACCTCTTCATCTCTACTTTCCCTTCACCACCTTCGGCCCGCAAACATTCACCCAACGCCAACAACCATCACCAACCATCATCCTCACAAGCATTCACCAAAAAAACTCATCATGACGACCAACGCGCGCCTCGGGTCCAACCTTTCACTTCCGTCACAACACCGAAGTCCACCCCACCACCTTCGACCTTCCCACCTTCATATCATGGCCGACATCCAAGGCTGGCAGCTTTAATTTTTTTTTGCAACATAGATCGACGTGCATTGCCAGTGCACATGGGCTCGTCGTGGACTGCCCCCGCATCGTGACGTTCGACCGCGCCCTTGTCGTGCCCCTTATGATGATGTCCCTCGACATCAATGTCCTTGGTAGGTGGTGCGCGAGGTAGCTCGAACCACTTACTCCTACTCATTGTCCAATGCTCATCCCCTGCACCCGGGCAACGACTCGCGACCCTCGTCGCCAGCACCCAGGCGTCGACCCTGCCACCCCGTCGCCGTCTCCGTGACCCCCGTCGTCAGGACCCGGGGCGTCGACTCAGCGACCCCCGTCGCCAGGTAGACGGCTCCTCTGGGATGCTACCTACACCAGTCGGGTAGACGGCTCCTCCGGGATGCTACCTTGACGCGCTTCGAGTGCTCCGGCACAAGGACTCACCGCAGGGATAAGCGACTCCTCCGGGACACTATCTCCGTCAGGGAGCTCTTCAACTCCCCTTTCGCCAGGTAGACGGCTCCTCCGGGTTGCTACCTCGACCAGTCGGGTAGACGGCTCCTCCGGGATGCTACCTCAGCCTACGGAATAGGCGACTCCTTCGGGACACTATCTCCGTCGGGGAGCTCTTCAACTCCCCTTCCGCCAGGTAGACGGCTTCTCTGGGATGCTACCTTGACGCGCTCCGAGTGCTCCAGCACAAGGACTCACAAGCGGGATAGGCGACTCTTCCGGGACACTATCTCTGCTAGGGTGTCTTCGTGACTGGCCTACGTGCTCCGGCACTGGGGGCTTGCGTCGGTACCCCTATGGACTATGACCCGTGGGTCACTCCGAGACGGGAGCAGGTCTTCGGAGGGCATCGCGCCTAGTCTGCCTAACAGTTGGGCGTCGGGTCTTCCCCACCGCTGCCAGGCCTGTAGGACTCTGCAAGGGATTGGTGGCTAGATCAAGGGTTCTCTGGCCACACCGCCGCTGTGGGAGCCAGTCTTTCCAGATAGACAGAGCGACGCTGTACGGGGCAGGCCGAGTGAATTTGCAATTTGACAGTCCGTGGAGCACCGGAAGCTGTGAACCCTCGGTGACGTGTCACTTTCGGGGAGCGCCACGTGTCGCATGATGACATCATCATCTCAACCTCTATAAATAGAGGTCTTGAGAATTCATTTGAGGGACTTCAGATTTTCAGATTCACGAAACTCTCACATTTTCACTTTCTCATTCTAGAATCCTAGAGAGAAACATACAAGACCCTAACTCTAGACCTACGTATCGGACTGTGACTGTCATCGTGTATTCACCCTGCGCCATCGCCCTCGCAGCACTGCCACCCTCAGGCTCTGTCTGGGAAGCCCTTGGTCTCTGCCCTTGTTCCGCCCTTGCTGTGTCCCACATCAGCGCACTTGGCATCTGACTCGGACTGCATTCTTTGTGGCACCTCAACATCGACAGCGAACTCACTTTCCTCGGCACACCAATTAAGCAAGGTTTTTTCTGTTTCTTTTTGAAACTTAACTCATGATGTGAATGCCCGCCAACTGTTTGTTAAATGACCTTTGTTGGATCTTTCTTGGCAATAAACTGATTCTTGTTTTTGCAACCCTTGCATGGCTCCATGATTCCTTACAGATGCAACTAGCCGTACCATGACTACTTTATGGATTAATTGGGTTATAACCCTTCTGTGTCATCACTCATACGACATGTCTTCGCCCTCCCTGACTCCCTAGTATCGATTATACTCCCCTCGTAACATCTGTGGGCTGGATTATCCTCAAGATACAACACCAAAGCCTTGGGGAATCGTAACTAAATCGGGTGTTGCTATTGCCTATAGAAACATGATCTTTCACCGAATGTAGGTGATTGCTTGCACACATGCTGTCTGAGTAAGATTTGCCAAATTCCACACATCTATGCTCTTTCTCAGCTTTCATCGTAATTGTTTCAATTATTAAACTTTCAGAAGTTATTAGCAAGCGAATTTTTTTATTTATTCTTCCAGCTGGGTTTACTCTGCTTTCATCTTCTTTTTTTTTTAACGTGTATATACCATAATTATGATGCTTTCTGCTTCTTTTTAAGTATGTAATTATGGCTTGGAAGATAGGGGATTTAGGCAATCTTATACTTATCTGACAATAGGTAGAAATTCAGGGATTAGCAATAGTTGGAATCACTTCCAGATAAGTTCCGAGGATTTGAAAGATCCGAGATTGACCCCTATAAGAAAAGAAAAAATAGAAAGAAGTAAGTTCTAAAGCTTGTGGATATGTAAGACTACTTGTCTATACCCTATTTACCACTTTGTTTCTGAGAAGGTAGCCATTTGCAGAAACAGTATGTTGTATATGCCAAGTATCGTTCTGGGATGCATTATATAGTGCAATATTGATTTTTGTGCCCATGACGACCAATTTGGGGTTTGTGCATTAATTTTACATAATACCATGTAAAGTGATAGGTTTTGACTGTTTTTGTTTAAATAAAAACAGCACTTGAATTTTGTTAGTAATTCCGTTTTACTTCTTTCTTGTTGTAGTGAGAAATTTTGGTTCATTGTTGACTTGTTGTCAACGCTCCCCAAAATGTTTTTGTGGCTATTGGCTCTCCTAGGATCTGCATTTACAGTCCATTTCGTTTAAGAAATGGTTCTTTTAGTTGGCATAGGCGTGGTATAAGTTATGTAGCTTGGAGGCTGCTGTAGCCATATTTTCTTTTTTTTCCCTTATTACATCACCTTTCCCCTTCCTCCATAATCTGGTTTATTTGGAAAAATATCGGGAGTCGCATATTTTCTTTTAACTGCAAGAAATAAAAATTAGCAACTGTATTGGCCCAAAATCAGAGGAGCATGTTTTTGTGTTTCATAGGTAGCAGTACTACTAAAGCAATAGAGAGAGATAAGGAATGCTTGGACACCAAAAAAATAGGACAGCTGTTCTAGAGAATAGCTTCTGATGGAGGACAAGGGTGATGGAGGGACTAATTGTAGAGTGTCCAATAATACGGGCAGTGTGACCTTATTGAAAATGCCAGGGAGAGGCCAGTCGTAGGGACACATGCATAGTTGGGATCAAATACTAGGTTAATATGTCCAGAAAAGGTTTAGAAGAATTGGGACAAAGAGAGAACTGAGAGATTCATCATCTGTGGGATTTCAGAGGAGGAAGAGGGCCATTTAATGACCCTTTCGACAAGTGTCGATGGGTGCCATTTGACTTTTACAGTGCAAATGAAGAAAGCAGATATGAGAAAAACACATCAATGGGGTGGATGGCCAAGGACAAGGATGAAAGATTGAAAGGGATTATTTACCATATGCAGATCGTTAGGGTCGAGGACAAGAAAAGTGATAAAGCACAGAGATGAGAAGTTGTGGCTATATATCAGAACAGCTGACATCTAGATTCAAGACAATACAAATTACACGATATAAACATAGTATTACATAGAGGAGGAAAGTAAAAGGAAAATAAAAGCCGTAAGGGGATACATCAATATTAATCGTAATACTATGCATAGGCCTTGAAGAATGAATATAGAAACATAAAAGAGTCACATCAAGCCAGCACTCTATTGTCTATTTTATGTTTTCAAGATGCTCGACGACACCTATCTTGAACTATTGTTTTAAGTTTCTTGTTGCTACTTGAATACTACTGTAGTTAGGTATTCTATGATTTGAGTTGAAAAGGAATTGCAATTAGAGGCCCAAGCCATGTAAACCAATGAACATTTCTTTTTCAGATTATTTTGCTGTCCAGTATTAGGAAAGATATGGAAGGGCACCATTCAGAGCTATAGAATATCAATAGGAACCTAACTTTGTGCGGTTAATTGAGAATTGACCATTTTGGATACTTCCAGCTAGTACTGTTTACTCATTGGGAAAGATATATGCCTTATCTATCTGAGTTTTTGAATACATGATTAGCATGTCAAAATTATTTTTAAAGACACTTTGGAATTACTATATTATTGACGATGTTTTTGTTTTTTTGGTTAAAATTGCAACCTTGGTTTTCACAATAGATTAGATATCACCTTATTTGTGTTATCAAATTCTGTTTTGGTTCAAAGGTCTAAGGCTTACATGTCTATTTCACTGAAGTTGGAAGTGAGTTTTCTTTCAATAGTATGGAAGAGATAAATGTTTAAAATGATGTAGGGTCTTTACCAAGAATTATGGAGCGATATGTAATGCCTTATTTATGTTCTACCCTTAGTGCCACAGTTATTGATTATGGTCTTCTTAACCTTTTCTATTGTAACCTCAGAAGTCAGAGACTTCTGGTTCAGCCAATATAATTCAGTATTGTCTGAGTCAAGATAAAGATACGATCAAACTCTTAGCAGATTAGACCTTCTAGGCACTAGAAATGTAGAACGTTGTTGAAAGCTACCTGAAACACTAGCGGAAGCTAAGGTCAGAGCCTGTGACAAAGGTTCTCAGAAAATAGGACCATCGGAAAACATTTTAACTCTTAGCGCTGCAAAAAAATACTAACATGTGATTTTCCTATTTACTAGTTTTATTATCACCCACGTAAAAAGTGTAAATCATGCCATCAATCCCTCGCCTTTTTAAAAGATTACGTGAGCAAGGCATTTAACAAGATTGGCAAGACACTTCTAGAGCTCAGTCCATTGTCACTGCCACTGGTTTGGAGAAAAGATAAGAGGGGGGGTTATGTAGGACTCTGCCCTTAAAAGAAAGGATCTAGAGGGCAGGCTTTTGACGAGGGAGCACCCTAATGAAAAGAGTGTCTGATGTTGCTATGTGCTTTTAACAGTCCCGTATGCCATCCTTGCTATATGATGGCTTTCCTTCTACTTGATTTTGAATCTACTAAGCATCTTTCTGTCCGAATGATTCCCTTTCTTTATTGAACATCAACCTCTTAAATGATGAATTCTTAGGTCATCTTCGATGTACAACTTAATACTTAAAGCAAGGAATTCTCCCCTTGGAAGGTTTTATAGAGTCATCATCCTATTCTTAAATAGGAAATCAGATATCCTGAAGAAAGGTCTTTGCTAACACATTGAGGCAAATAGCACGCAAAAAGCCTAGTTTTTGGACTCGGGAATCAAGTTATGAAATGGAAGGTGTTCAGTGCCCATCACACCCAACAGTCTCAAGATTGCTTAGTCATAACAAACCTGGCTTGCTTTTGCGAATAAAAGGGAAACATAAAGAAACAAGCAAAGGCAAAACCTACTTTTAGGATATTGAGTTTGAGAAAAGCAGTATTCTTCAACAAATATTGGATATCACATTTACCGAGATAAAATTATCACAAATCAGGTCAAAGAACAACAGACGTGAAATTATGCCATGAATGCAACACATGTCGTGGATTGAAGCATCAAATGTAAGCATGCTACCAAAATAGGGTTGAGTAATGCCACAAACATGAAAAAATGATTCTAGAATTACATTTAGCGCAATATTCTTCGATGAGCTTTAACCTTTGCATTATTTCTTGTTTAATGATTGGCCGACGGATGGTATGGTATGACTTGATGGAGATGTTCAGTGGAGGTGTTTTGGCAGAATAACAGTGTGTTAGGATGTCCCAAGATGTGCTAGGGCTGAGGAAGCTTTGGAGTGAGAAATTTGCAAAAAACAAGCTCTCTCATGACCTCAATTAAAACGTCTTGGAGAACATACCACAGTTTAATAGAAAATTGCTGGAATGGACTACCGACTGAATGTCTCCTAAGGATATCCATACCAGTCTGTACCAACTCCGGATCTAAAGGCCATTTCAAAATCATCAAAAAAGGGCCACCAGGATCTTCTAATCCAGATAAAACAAGACATGCTCATAAAATTTAAAAAGTACCAGTTATGGAGACATAAAAGGAGCAAGCCTATGTGCACCAAATACTGTTTAGTCACGCCCCCACGACCTACTCAGTCAATAATTAAGCCTGTAAAGTATAAAGAACTTGATCTATATTTTTAGAAAGGCAATCGGGGTAATCATTTTTACAAGATAAATGAGCTTCTAGTAACGAGCCTCAGCAGGAATGTGCACTCTGCTACCTTAGGAGTCAGTGTGGTGCTAGTGTTAATGTAATGAGGGTTGCATCTTGGACAGTGGACGCTACACTACTCTGCTTTCTATCAATTTCTATTGCAACTCCTTTACATCTCTGTATCCCTTTTTTAAAGACCATGATGCTGGCTGGCCCCCTCATGTTTTTGGGGAGGCTACTCATTTTCCTTACAGTTGCATTATGGTATGTTTGCATCCACTAGGCTATGTGCCTAGAAATAGGTAGATCCTTTGGAATCTCTTATTGGTGCCAAACGAGGAAAAAAATGAAATCCATGAATTAGGCTACTCATTTCCTTCCATTTGCATTCTGGTTTGTCTATATCCACTATGCTATGTTCCTAGATACAGGTTGACCATTGGAATCTCTTATTGGTTCCAAAAGAAAAAAAATAATGAATTCTATGAATATACAAATGAAGACTTTAGTTTAGTTCGAACAACAAACTTTCCAAGCTGGCTGTAAGAGAGACAAGCACGTCACGATATTCAAACTTAAACTTGGTAGGAAACATCCTATCTGCAAAAATCACCTGCTGTGCATAATTAGATAGTTGTAACGTAAAAGACTATATTGAGTTTATTGCAGTAGTTGGATAGAAGCTAGGAAGATTGTATCTAGTAGCATTTGGATGAAGCATTGGATAAAGGTAATTCACTATGTATTAGTAGATCATTAGTAATAAAGCTTAGTCTATTGTTGTTCTCTTACGTTATTGTTCCTTGTCGGTTCATTTTCTCTCCCAATTTCTTCTTGTTATTCCCTATTATTTAGCTTCCATAATGTGTGTTTGGGATATCAATCATCTGAAGTTTATGCTTCGCCATCCAGTATTTTGTGTTCTTCGGGATGTTGCAGCAGAGCATGCTAGTGATGGAGAAAGTTCAGTTTAACCCTATTTGAAGAGGTAACCAGCCAAAATTATTTCTCCTTGTTTTCCATCGAAGCAATGGCTGTCCCAACAAGTCTTTTCAGCTGTCCCCCAAACACATTCTAGGAGTTTTAATGTTTGATCAGGGAATAACTTCCCAGTTATGTAATTTATGGTGGACATTCACTCTCACTCACTGTTTTTGTCCTTTTTTCAATCTAATTCCGAAAATTTCTCTCCCTTTCTTAAAAGCGAGCGTATATATGCGTATTTCTAGAATCAGAACCTTGACTGTAAGTAAAACTCCTCTGTGGAGTTTAGGCCATTAAGGGCAACCAGATAAGTTAAACTTGACCACTTCAGGATCCACTCCTGTAATGAGTTCCATGTCAGATACCAACTGGGAAATCATTTATATTTCCACCATTACTCTTGTTCAGTGATCACTATTTGTGGATTTAATTATTTATAACATATTTGATCATGTAAAGCTCTCACAGGAAGTTTCAAGAGCTTCTGTCAAGCTACCATCATGATTAACAAGCACCAGTGATCTGATACACCAGACTTGTTCTTTCACCGCACCTCCTTTTATTGAGCTTTATTTTGATTGCCCATATATTTGATTACCTTCGAAAATATAAAGGAACAGAACTCACTTCATTAGTTAGTAGTTATGGATGGAAAGAAGCCTTATTTAGTTGTTATACTCATACGTAGTATATATGCGGGAATGGGTTTGCTCTCCAAGGCATCATTTGATGCGGGTATGAACTCTTTTGTCTTTGTCTTCTATAGACAGGCTGCGGCTACAATTTTCTTAGTTCCCCTGGCCATATTCTTCGAATGGTAGTGATTTAAGTAAAACCCGTCCTACAATTTGCATGTCATCGTGTTTCGCTGAAAACATTTGAACAGATTTTGTTTTGTCTAGGAAAACTGCACCATCACTTCCATTCACGACAATATGCAAGGCTTTTTTGCTCTCATTCTGTGGGTATGTGAAGATTTGATTGATCCTATTTTCTGGGAAAAAAAATATATCATTAGTTCAGAAGTTTTTGTGTATGACATAAAGGTCTGAATTGGTTATACTGTCTTCATCTAATTCCAGGATTACTTTGACCTTGAATCTAAGTGGTGTTGCTGTTACACATACATCTGCAACTTTAGCTGCAGCAATTATAAATTGCCTTCCTGTCATTACTTTCTTTCTTGCAGTTTTGTTCAGGTAATAAGTAATTAGGTACCAAATTTTTATGAGAACTTTGGTGCAGTCAGCTTAGTTAGAACTGCACATTTCATGGTGCTTGCGATATGTTCTTGGTTTGTTATACCTCTTTTAAGTCATGATGAGTTGCAAGCAAAATTGTCACTTTGGGAAGCTTCTCAAAAACTTAAATATCATTCAAGTGCTTTTGGAATCACTACTATTCAACTAGGAAACATGCTTATACTGCAAACCAAGAGACATAGTGATACCAGCATTAAACTGCTGATGCAGCACCAGTAGTTTTGGCTTGAGACATATAAGAGGCCATGTAAGCGCTAGCCATTAGAGGTTTAATTTTATATCTTCTGTCATTTAGAACCTAGGGGCTTTCGTCGTGATCATGTTTCTTCTGTCCTAGTTGTATTTGGATTTCATATTTCTGTAAATTGTGTTGTAGTGCGGTAGTTATTGACCTTTGATTATTGCAATAGTTGAACTAGGACTAGGGCTTTTGTTGAAACGGGTTTATATAAAATGGACGCTATAAATATTCCGAAATAGGCGATACTGACTCCACATGGGGGCATTTGAGCCTGTGGCCAGATCACTATGGTGAAGTTGAGCAAAATTATAGTAATTTGATATTATGACTGACAGAGTTGAACAATTTTACTAACTTGGCATGAAGTTAACGTTATGTCCAAGCATATAAACATCTTGGAAGCGCCGTAAGAATGTAAACATCTTATTGAAGTAAATGCATACTCACCTTGCGTGGGGGTTAAGTTTTACCATCAGGGTTAAGCCACTTGGGGGTTTCTCCCTTTTTTTAAAAAATCATGTAGGCTTCCACATAGTGAGAAACTGCACTTTTATGCCTAATGGCTGGATGGATGACAATGTTTTCTGCATTATTGAGAGTATGCCAAGTACAGCAAAATGATGGGTAAGCTACAGCTGAAGCTGTAGTTGATTTGTTTTGAGTATCGCCTTAGGCAGTCATCATCTGATAATATTAAAATGCATAAGTAAATATACACAATTTCTTGCTCTTAAAGATTAAAAGCTGATAGAATCATGACTTTGTAGGTCAACATAAAACTTGTACACTTACCTAAAGGGATATGAAAAACATATTAGTAGTTCTTTGAATGAAATACTGTAAGTATCCCCCATTGCATGGCAGCTTCTCTCTCATCATGTGATATGAAGTGGACTCCATTTGTGGTTTTAAGCAATCGGTCACGTTGAACTCCAAATAATCCGGTTAGAAATGGATGCTGTTTCTCTAGTAGCCACACCATTTTGAACTGTTGACTTACAAGGAAAATTGATAAGTTTCACGAGGTTTGCAAAGTTTTCTCCATGACAATCCTCTGTTTCCCATGATTTCTTTGGGGATTTCTGTAAGAATGCTTTCCTTATCTTACAATTGCACCAATTATTGGCAACTTTGTCGGTCACATCTCAGAGAATGAAGCCCATACAAAAACTTTTGGGGGGGGGGGGTTTGCATACGCCAAAGGATACAAGCCTTTTAAGCCGAGAAAATAGTTTCACCTTCTCATCCAAAACTTACTGAAGACGCTAAACTGTGTGAATTGTGACTGAGATTTAAAGCTGTATTCCAAAAATAATTACCAGCTTCTCCCCAGGTTATATCCAGGTATACTCATTTTTCTGGTTAAAATGCGACAGTGTTGTCTTTTGCATTGGTGAAAAACATTCTATCTCCCAGATGCCTCTTAACTTTCAAGTTCATGTTGGACCACAAGATATATCCTACTTGCTGGTTGTCAAACAAATTCTTTACAACCCCAATAAAGCATTTTGGTGAAACTTTTATGTAAAGTTTTGAATTGCTTTTCAACTCATTTTTACAATTGTGTTCGATCCTGTCATGTATTTAGCATATAAAGTGCAATTCTGTTTTGTAGAATGGAAGAGGTGAAGTTGAAGACAACCCCCGGGTTGGCAAAGGTTGCAGGTATACTAACTTGCATAGCAGGAACAGCAACCACAGCATTTTACAGGGGCCCCAACTTGAAACTCTTGTCACATCTTCACCTCGTCGGTCACCATAGTGGCAAACATCAGGTGCATGTTCCTTCTGGTGAAGCGTGGATGAAGGGTGTCTTTCTCTTGCTTCTGTAGAATACCTGTTGGGCTTTGTGGATTGTGTTACAGGTATCCTCCTTGACAGGAATTTTTCTTTACCTCCTTAGTGTTGGAAATTTTTCATAATTGGACCCTACTTTATTGAACTTTGTACTGCAAGGTTTAATGTCAAAAAAGAATCAATCAATTTGATTGATTGGTTAGAGAGATATAAAGTCTCTCAGGTGGGCATTTAATAAGGTTGGAAAAGGGTCATAATATGTGTTGCCACATTGCTTGGAAAATGGAAAAATTAAGGATATTTAAATGGCAATGTGACGTACCTCATTGTTCTAGAAGCAAAAGGTATGCATGGCCATGCACCTGCACATGTGAGGTATACTGCGCACGCCTTAACTTTATGTGACAAATTCAGCCTGTAATCCAGAATAGGTGTGTTTTTAGACTGAAACAGTGTGACTGATAGTAAAATTAAATAGATTTCCAATCTGTTTAAATTCAAAAGGAGCATGTTCAAGGTGTCTTTTAGTTCAAAGATTTCACCCGTTCACTGTGTGTCAGATTGTGACTGTTAAATGGCATCTACAGAGTCATTTAACTATCACAACTGACTGCAACTGTTCAAGGCACCCGTTGGTGTCCATAAATAGGGCTGATGGCAGACTCATTTGTCACTTCAAATTTTCTCCCTTGCTCTCTCTCAAATTGCTGTCTATTGATTGCAATCTGCTGTAATCAATAGTGTTTCGCCTGTTTTATCTTGGGAGGCATAGTTGTTGCTATCCTATGCAGATTATAAGGGAGCAAATATTGTCTTAAGGAAAGAATGAATAGCATTTGAATCAGGCTGTTCTTTTCGGTTTTCTCGTACTCCCTTATTTCTCCAACACTTAGTTGACAAAATATCAGAAGAGAAGGGAAAGAACCATGAATTTAGCTCACTCGTTTTGTTAAAATTGCCAGATTCCACAAAACGTTATTCTTCAGCCTGTTTCTGCTAAGAACTATGTAGGCTGCTTCTGAGTTTTATGAAGATGAAATATCGGGGAAAAGGTTTAGTAAATTGAGAAAGCATTTGCTAGTAACTTGCTGAATGGGATTATCCTAAAAGATTAAAGCTTAGGAAAAATCTAATATTTCTTCTGACTCCGCTACATATCATCAACAGGTAATACTATGTCTTCTCTATAAACACGAAACTAGAATAATTCATTTCCTCGGGGAGTCAAAGAATGCACTACATCTTTATATCCACCATGTCCTTGTTTGTATTGAACTTTTTTTGTTTGAACTTTATCAGGCTCAAGTTATGAAAAGCTACCCTTCAAAGCTTCTCTCTACAGCACTTCAGTCCTTTTTAAGCTCCATTCAGTCATTAATCATTGCCATTGCTCTGGAAAGAGACCCTTACCATTGGAAGCTGGGATGGAATGTCAGCCTCCTTGCCATAGCTTACTGTGTGAGCAGAAGGAAACTTATTGCTACTTCTGTTACTTATTCCTCTATCTACTTCACTTCACATGCTAAATAACTTATGTACTTGAATCGCGTTCTATATATCAGACGTGTGACTAATGTGTCTCAATGACTACTCGCGTCTGTAATTTGAAAAGGCACCTTTGTGATACGTAACCTGATTTCGATTGGAAACTCTGGAAGTTCGTATCTTAACATATCACTGGGATATCCGGATGCACTATAAGAACTAGTCATTTATTTGTCTGTCACTACATATGGCTATGCCACCTATACTGGATGCAATGCTTATAACAGGGAATAATGGTGACCGGAGTTTCAATTTACTTACAAGCATGGGTGATTGAGAAAAAGGGGGCAGTGTTTCTAGCCATGTCAACACCATTGAGTCTGATCATAACAATGTTCAGTTCGCCGCTTCTCCTAGGCGAGATAATTCACTTGGGAAGGTAATATGGTTAAACTGATTATGAGAATGCGATTCTATTCCTTCTCTACTTACTAGGAGAGGATGATTCCATTCCTTCTCATCCGTCCTTGGTTTTTTGGCCATTGTTCTCATGATTTCTTTTGTATGTTTTGTAGTGCTGTAGGAGGAACTTTGTTGGTCGGAGGGCTTTTCAGTGTATTGTGGGGAACGAGCGACGAAAAGAAGATAGCTGATAGGATGCTTTTAGCTGGTCAAGCTGAGAAAGGATGCTCAGATTCAGAAGCTATGACCATCAAGAGTCCACCACCAGTACCGCTGTGTGAGTGATGGAATGCCAATTTGCCTAGTAGCCTCATCTCTCCTCTAATTCCCTCCATTACCGTAGTGAAAAAGATCCGCATGATTAAGTGTAGGACTTTGCAGTACTTGAAAATTGGATTGGAGGTTGAAGGTGGGGATTGTTGGTCGATAATAAATGAGAACTTGTTTCCGAGAGAAGCAAAAGGAGGAATTTACAGGTTTCTCTTTTGCTAATGCTTACTAGGAGAGAAGCAAGTTGGTGATCAGATGACAGGGAGCCGAAATGATTGTTAGAATGATTTAAGGGTCCAATTTAAGTTGAAATTCACGAGATAATTCGAAATAAAAAGAGCACACATGTAACGCAGAATGAAAACTAACTCGACTTCTTTTTTTTTAACCCCAATCGCCACCCAAAAAATAATAGTTGTTGTCAGCCCTCTACGTGGTGTCTCCTTCCGGAGAAAAGAAGAAAACAACATTGTATTGCATGCTACATCCAAAATGTGTTATTTATTCCCTTTACTCCTAACTAGCCTGGAGAAGACAGCCGAAGTTCATGGGCAGCATGATATGTAAACGGGCCCATGGAATAGTACGAGCATATGTTCTGCCGGCCCGCAAACATAACAGCTCATCTCAGATTCTGCCTTTTCGTCTCAAATCTAATCGGATCTAATTATTTTTTCCACTTTATACTTCTTATATTCTTTTTTAGTACACATACTGCAGAACAATACGTGTACAGTCTCCTAGTCTTCGTTTTTTTGTCTTTATACTTTTTTATAGAAAGGAGAAGAGAAGATAATTATATTAGAGAGCCTTATAAAACTGAGTACAATAAGGACTTTATATAGGCAAGGAAAAACTGTCCTATCAGATATAGAAAAACGAATCTTATATAAGTTATGAGAACTATAAAATTTTCTAGACAGTTCAATAGCGATAAGGTAATTTCTATATATATCATCTAACATCCCTCCTCAAACTCAAGTTGGTAAAGAACGAACAGGCTTGAGTTTGGAGGTTAAGTCTGAGATCCAAGTTGAGACAAATTCCATGTGTAGAATCCGGCGATGCAAGAACAAAACAGGAGTTCAGGGGTGAAGTGCAACAACCATCGAGGTCTTGGGGCGAGGTCCGGCAACTAAGAACAGATCAGGAGTCCTGGGGCGAAGTCCAACGACCATAAAGTTTCGGGGTGAGGTCCGGCAACAAAAAACAAGGCAGAAGTCCCAGAACGAGGTCCGCAGACTAAGAACAGAACATGAGTCCCGGAGTGAGGTCCGACGACCATAAAGGTATCAGGGTGAGGTCCGGCGACTAAAAAGAAGACAGAAATCCCAGAACGAGGTCCGTAGACTTAGAGAATTTTTTTTTATTATTATTTGACCAAAAGAGATAAGTTAGAGTTGATGAACAACAAGAGTGGACGGTGTCGAAGGTTTCATCATAAGCTAAGATCAATGTATAAAAGAGGCAAGAAAGAAAGACCAAAATTCTGAGCTCAAGAAGAAAAGAAGAGAGCACGAAAAGAAACAAAAGTACTTGAGCTGGCCCGGTGAACGACAGAGTTACAAAAAAAGTTGAAAGACTCTCAAACCGGCGGATCGTATGGCTCTGATACCATGATAGAAAAGGTGAAGGAGAAGATAATTATATTTAAGAGCCTTATAAAATTGAGTACAATGAGGCCTCTATCTATGTAAAAGAAAACTATCCTGCTAGAAACAGAAAAGAGAATCATATATAAGTTATCAGAACTATAACATGTTCTAGACAGTTCAATAACGATAAGGTAATTTCTATATATATCATCTAACACTTTTGTAGAGGCACAAGGACAATAACATGATGATACCTGCAGACTTTTCGTTCCTCTTTAAACTTCTCTATTTTTCATTTTGCTGCCTAGACATCTCGTGTGTTAGGTTGCTCGTAATGTATGTTAGAGTAAGAACATGATAAATACTCAAGTTTTGTTGAGCTACGAATTCAGATGCATGCTTATGCTTGAAATGATATTGTTATTCCCTGAGAAATAATTGCCCTGCATGTCAAAATAAGTAAATTTAGTATGCTTTTGTGGTGAAATGGCGTGGTTGGGATGGCGGTGGGTGTAGTTGGGTGGTGGTGGTGCCAAAAGAGAGGGGCTCGAGTTGGTGACAGATGGGACTGGGTTGGTGAGGGTGGCTACTAGGGCTTTTTGGTTGGATTCAAGAAGAGCTAAGGACATGAGTGCAAGAGAAAAAGAAATATAGGGTAAAAAGCACATTTCTTTGTATTTATCTCTGCAAAGCGAACTTCTGGAAAAAAAACGTGTGCATCACACCCCGTCATATTGAAAGATTTTTTCCTAACTGATGCACCTCAATCAGCACCAAATGGGCAATTTGCTACTAAAAAAAACTAAAGGTATCTTTTTGCAATCGAGGCAAACCACAATATATGTTTTGCACTTTTTCTGTATTTTCTAGATAAAATGACATATAGGAAACTTTAAATTGCTGCCCAAACCAATAAAAAAGATTGTGTCAAGCACAAGAATAGCTGTTGGATTGCCTTTTTGTAACTTGAACTTCAAAGTATTGCCAAATATAAAGTGAAATTCATGAAACAGCAAATTCTAGCTTCAAGTTGCATCTTCGTAAATGTTGGGTTGCCTTATTGTAGCTTGAACTTAAAACTATTGCCAAATACATAAAGTGAATTAACGAAACAGCAAATTCTAGCTAATATGATGCTTCTTCATGAGAATACTTTAAGATATAATTTTCACCCACTTCTTGAGTTTGCGATTTTCGATAGCCATTTCGATTTGTCATAGAAAATTAATTACTCATTGATTTTTTGTGAACTTTTTATACTTCTAGAAACCTCAAAAGGTCTTCTTTAATATTTTAGTTTTGACTTTTTTAAGATTCATAGTATTTCTACTCTAAAATAACCATTGCACATAAATGGTCTGTACAAAGATATGTTGTTTCCATCAACCCCTTCGATTCACTATAGAAAATTCATTACTCATTGGATTTTTGTGATTCTTATATTTATGAAAACCTATGGAAGTCTACTTTAATTTTTTTAGTTATGAGTCTTCTTATATTCGTCATGTTTCTACCTCAAAATAGTTATTGTACAAACCTGGATTTGTTGAAAAATATAATTTCTAGAATTACATACCAATCCATTGCCCAAAACCTTTTAAGCCATTTTTGAGAATATTTCAGAAAACTCCAAAAATGAAACTCTCTTTATTTTTTCAAAACCTTCGACATAGAAATTTTTGGGATTTTTTTAGGAATACAAAGGGCCTGAAATGATTTTATCTTAAAAAATAAGTTTTCAAATTAATTTGCATAGTAAATAAAATTAATTTTACCCAAAATTTTTACAGTGATCTGATCTTACTGAGACGCTTGAGTTTATAAAATTTTACTGTATTTCAGTCCCGTCTGATATACTTTTGAAATATGATCCTTAACCCTCAATTTAAAGAGTGATTAAGGGTTCCAAATGAAAAATTTTCGAAAAGGTCCTTTTTGGCTGAAAAACCCACCTAGTCGATTAAAAGAGTGTTTTGAGTTTTTTTTTGGGTGTAGTTGTGTGTTAGGTGTTAGGGGTATTTTGGTAAGTTGGCACAAGTTCGAGGGCATTTCGGTAGTTTTCTATGCAAGAGGTATTTTGATAATTTTACGTATCCGGTGAGCGGGTCATTCTCAAAGTAAGAGTGAGTTGGTACAAAGTTTATAATATCATAGAATAAACTATATTCTGGTAATTGAAATGTTCCATTTAGGTTAACAAAGGAGTGACCAGTTAAGAGTAGCTTAGCTTTTGATCCAGGTAAGGGATTCTATCCGAAACTCCATTTCATTAGTTTGACTTCGCATGTTTTATTCTGATTTGTTTTCAAACTTCATTGGACTTTGATTTTTTGATCGACATTAAAATGATTTTGAAATTTCCCATGAGACCCTATCTTGAGCCTTAAAGCGATCTTTTGAAATTCTTCTAAATGCTCATTTGTTTTATTGATTTAATCATGATACAACATTTTGAATTGTGTTTATTCCTTTTGAATATTGACATGAGTAAGTAATCTGAGGCGTTATAAGGATAGTGTGCAGTGTTGGTGTTATAAGGATAGTCTGTTCGGTTTAGGTTGAAACTAATACGTAAATTGACTAGTTAATGTATACATGCATATGTAAAGTATATCTCAGCACTGTCAGGTGGCTTTGCTATCTGTACAGCTCATGCTTGATGTATTCTATTTTGTTTTATTGCATCTAAAATATTTTGAAATGTCTATTGATTTTGAGGGATAGAGTTGATACTCTTCCTTATGTTTTATTGAAATGCTTGGGTTTTATTTTAAAATATTTTAAAAAGTTATCATTTCACTGTGTATGGAAAATAGTTCGACTAGCTCTGTTTTTAATCAGTGACCTACCTTACTGGACTCTCAAAAGCTTACTCTCATCTGACCTCTTTCTGCAGGTAATAACCAGCGTTAAATCACTTGAAAATGGACTAAAGGCAAGCGAACAGGTGAATTTAACTTATTGTATTGTCCATTAGAACCCTTGCGTGGGTGAATAATATTATTTAAATTTTTTTAAAACTTAGATTGGGTATTTCATTTATGATAGTCTTTTGAGAATATGGTTTGATTGGCGGTTTAGTTGCTCTAGTGATGGTTGTTCATTTGGTAGTAAGGATATTATTATCTTAGAGTAACTGATCGAGTGATTGGTTAACGCTTCAAATTTTTGGGGTGTTATAGGTCGGTGGTTCCTTTGACGTTTGACGATGGTGGAGTCAAAAGCTTTGATCCGGAGCCAAGTAAGAACAACATCTTATTGACAATGAAGGGTATGGTGCCCAGTTGGTCGGCAGATGAGGTAAGGGTGGAGTTGGGCTATCAAGTTGCTGTTGGGGCATTCATTGTGCCATACAGTGCTCCTTCGATGGGCGAGAGTCCCAGGGTGCCGTCACCGTATATTCGATCCTGGAGTACAGAGGTGGCTCCTACTATGTCCTCAAGATACTTCTCGGCCCTGATGGCCGAGAGGCGGGATATACCGTGGTTATTTGTGGTGTTCAAGGCCCACAGTATGATGTCAGTAGGGTGGAATTTTTGGTGTGATTATATTGTTAGCAGTCCAGTCTGGATGGTGATGATAGAGGCATTAGGGTTGTTGTCAGCACTTGATGTGACTGCTAGAGGGGGGATCTAACTAGAGATATGAGCGGCATGACGTTGTTGTTGTCTAGGTGGAGTCCATAGACACACACCTTTGTTATCGAGTTCGAAAGGATATGCCCGACGCTATTGACATCGTGATGCTGATAGGGTTGCCGATGCATGGGATGAAGGATAACAGCGTATTGCAGTTGGGTCCCAAAGAGTGGGCTTTGGAGAAGAGGATGCTGAATTTCCTAGCTAATACGAAGATGAACCACAAGGGCACTTACGATGGATGGATCAAACACTTCTTCGGCAGTGCAGTGGCGAAGTCGAGGCAGAAGTTGGGTGTGGCTGCTGAGTTTGTCGTGGGTCCTTATTACAAGGAAAAGAGATATGAGATGGTGGTATTCTTTGCCTTATTCCTATTGAGGTAAGTACTTTACTGTCTTTATTTTGTGTTGTCTATGTTGCATCTTTGTTGTCTTGCCATATGTTGTATGTAAATCATATACTTAAAAGGAAAAAAAATTGTCATTCAAGATGTTATAGCCACCTCGTCATGCATGTATCTTATGTAATTATAGGATAGGTCCTTGATCTATTCTCTCTATCTGCACTTATAGGTTTATATTTGAGGGGACACCTGAGGACGACATAGTTGCGAGGGTGTTCCCCTTAGCCATCCAGATGGCGAGAGGCAGGCAGGTTGGTTTAGCCCTCAATATACTTGGATACCTTGAATTCACGTCTGGACCAGTTTTCCACTGACATGAAGAGGTCGTACAGGCGATACCAAGTCACTACATATGTTGATTGGATGTTCTCACAGACATATTTGTATGAGTGCTACGTAGATTATCGGCCGCTAGGGTATTCACGATGGCATCATGGGTACGGTGACACTTCTCAGTCGGGCAGCACAAGAGGTGCATAAGTGGTATAGTGAGGGTAGGACGTCTACTGGAGGGGGGAACAAGAGGCCCATATGTGAGTTGATGAGTCTGTTGGATAGAAGAGGCGAGTGCTGGGCATGTTTGTATCTTGACATGCATTCTTCGTACGGGGCCCACCATGAATGCATATGCACGACATTCGAAGGTAGCTAAGTAGAAAATTGAGTTGACACTAGGACAAGTTGCTCTACTGGTAACCTATTTCCCGGGGTGGCTCCCCGCATTTATAGATGATGGCAGGAGGCCTATAGTGTCCTGGTATTACATGGCGAGATATAGTCTTAATCGTCTTTCATTGGCATTTGGCTATGATTTGGGGCCTCTATGTGGGCATGATAGGCCGTGGCTTGTGGAGATGTCCTTCCGATACACCTTTCTTGATAGAGCCCATAGAATGGTCAGTGCCAACTGAGGACCGGAGGTGGCCCATTACCTTGTCGACTGGGGTAGTGACAATGGAGAATGCACAATAATGGGAGCGATTGAGGGCTACTTGGGCAGACTGGCTACTACAGCTACGCCCAACAGGAATAGAGTCGATGTCTATGTCGGTGAAAAAGTGCTAGGGTTGATTACATGACATTGTGTGCGAGGCCTCTGGCATGTTTGGATTGATTATGGGTGGCTCGAGGGCCAGTTCAAAGAGGGATATAGAGGAGGATGCCGAGTAGACGAGTGATGCTGAGGAGGGTGTTGTTGCTGATGAGGCAGATGTCCACGTGCCAAAGGCACCGATTGTCAGTAAGGGTCCCCTTTCGACACTGAGGGTGTGGATGATGGCATGGGCTTAGCAAGTTGACGAAGGTAGTTCAGTCGCCAAAAGACTTAGGCCAAAGAGGCTACACGAGGTATTGGATGAGTCCAAATCGGAGGTTAGAGTTCCTATCTTTTTTTCGTTGTATAGTTGTCATGTGTTATGTCTAGTTGTGTTTGCTTGGCAGGGGTTCGATGATGCCAGTGGTGATGATGATGATGAGTCAGGCTACGAGGCTGAGGATGGTGAGGCTACCGAGGAGATTGAGGCAGTTGATGTCTAGACGACCGAGGTAGCGGATGTCGAGGTGACCAAGGCAGCTGATGTCAAGGAGATGGATGCCTAGGTAATAGAGGCTAAGGAAGTTGAGCAGACAACGGGTTATATTACGGAGTCAGACTGTCAGGTGAGCCCGCTACACAGCTACCCTAGAGATGAGGGTGCTGTCGAGAAGGTGGCAGTAGGGTCTTCGTGCAGCGGCCGGGTAGGCGTCACTAATATGTTGGATACCGGGGTAGACTAGTTAATCGGGACAGAGATAGACACTGTAACAGGGGGGTCATGGGCCAGCAACTACACTCGCAGTGGTTATAGATCTGGTGCTGCAGTAGGCAGTTCAGAGTTCATCATTTGTGGAGCTTCCTCAGTACACACTATCAGGGTTAGAAATTGACACCGATATTTTTCTTTTGGCGATGAATTCTAGTGCTGTTGGACTGAGGGCTACAGTGGAGCTCTCTAGTACCCTCTCAGCAATTGGCAGGGGTATAGTGGCCGGTGTTGCCAACGGGGGGTCTTTAGTTGGGCAGGTGAACAGGGCACCGTAGGATGGCATTAGATTGCATGCTGAGATCGTGCGTCTACTGGAAACAGTGAGCGTGAGATTCCCACAGACATTTGAGAGGTCGACCATAAATAATCTGATTCTTCTGAGGAAGATGTATGTGGCGTTCATTGAGTGGCTATTTTCCCTCGCTGGTAGGTTGACGACAGACTGGATTCCGGAGCTTATATCATGGTCCCTTTCGAAGCTTGTGCCTTTTACGACTCTCGACTTGCAGTTGGAGTGGTTGGCAAAATTTTTGAGATTGAGGAGCCGGGGGTGTTGAGGTGGGGGAGAGGTTAGCCCTTGTGAGTGTCCAAGAGACATTATTGGAGAGGTAGCGAATGGTGCTGGAGGAGGGGGTGGTAGAGATTGATAGTGAGCTGGCAGAGATTGACAGACAGCTAGCCGAGCTACAGAGAAGACGGACCAAGGCAGAGGGTCGGCGGGCAGAGCTAGTGAGACGGTGTACCGAATGAGATGCTAGATGGTGCTATCTATAGACACAACGACAAACACTTGACGCTTTCAGTTCCCATGTTGTTGCCGTGCTGTTGGCTACTCTTCCTTAGATTGTTTTTACTTTACATTTTATTTTATTTTTCTTGTTGACATTGCGCCGAGTAGTGGCCTGCAAACCTTGAGTTGTATTGATTTGGATGATATTGCAGTCGTATGTTTCCCTTGCATCTGTAGTTGTTGTTGTGTGATGTTTGCGTGTATAGGTGGCTTCCAGTTGTCATTCCCCCTTCCCCACCCATAGTAAGATATTTAGTTAACAAAGGTGGAAATAAAAATTGTGTACTTGTATACAAAAGTTGAGGCAAAAGAATGATATTGCATTGATAGTATTGAGACCAAAATTGTGATGCCTAGAACCTAGGTTACCCGGTTAATTACTTTAGCGACAATTTTATGAGTGATGTTCTTTTGAGGTCTTAGCGACATTTGGTTTTGAACAATTTTATCATCAACAATTTATAATACCAGAGCTATAAAAAAAAAGAGTTGGTGCAATAAAGAAATAAATGAAACTTAGCCCGTGACTCTCGAGAAGTTATAATTAAATTAGGATTATTATGTAAATGTTTAGATCTTATTGGATTATTTTAAATAAGAGAAAGAGAGCCATGGAGAAAAATGTGAGATTTTGAAATGATAGAGAGTGATTTTGGGATAAAGAAATGGAGGAGATTTTGGAAAAGATTAAAAGAATTATATTTATAAATAAGCTAGACAAAAAGAAAAAAAAAGAGAAGAAAACGGAAAGAAAGAAAAAGAGGACAGAAAATGAATAGAAAAGAGAGAAGATGTGAGCAGGCAGCAGGCCCTAATCGGCAGCGCCGCTCCCATCTCCGGCGTCTTCATCGCCGGCCACGCTCTTCACTGGCAAGTAACTCCGGCGGTCCTTCACCGAGCACCATCGCAACAACTCTGAACAGCCATGTCGCTGCCACCGCCGTATGGGACTCATCGCCGGTCTTCACCGCTGCGATGGCCTTGGACCCAACCGCTACTGATCTGGCCTTCGGCCACCGGCGACGGCGACCCCAAAGGGCCACCAGGGACGGCACCGGAGTAGCCACCATCCTCGATCCAACGGCTTCCGTCGCCCATCCTTTGCTAAATGACACCTGATCTGCGTGTTCAACTATCGACGAACCATCACCGGCCAGTCGCCGGTTCTTCTTCTTTAACCGCCGACCGTCGCCGTTCGAATACCCACACCCATCCTTGCAAAATGACCAGCAGCGCAGCGTCGCCATCGTCATTCCACCACCATGTCGCCGTTCTTCGTCTACTACCGGCCAGATCCATGGCCAGTCATCGATAGCTACTGTGGCCATCGCAATTTCGGCCATTAATTGTTTTAACGGCCATCGGCAATCACCATGGAGATCATCTTCTCCTGTCACCACCTGATTTGCTCCGCCACCACCACCACATGGTACTCACCGCCGCCAACCAAAATTTCTGATCAACACAGGACAGTCATTGTTCTAATGCCGCTACACCTTCATAGCTAGCCAAGAACGGCAGTCATCGATAATCTCAGTCACTGGAATCTACCCAAAAAAAACATTATTGAAATAAAATCTTTTCTGATCTTTATTATATAATTTTGAGTTTGTTGGATTTTGGAGTGGTATGAGTCATTGATTGCATGGGTATCGCAGTGGAAATTGTTGGTGGGTTTGTGTGTAAATTATTAGTACGGAGTAATAAACAGTACTAAAATCTCTCGTTGGCGGAGAAGGGAATGTCTGAGAATAGCGAACGCTGAATTCGCACCCCCTTATAAATATCGACTCACGCCAGCCCTTCCCCTTCTGTCCTTGCACGTCGCGACTTTTCACCTTCCACAAAATCTGTCTCTTGATAAAGAAGTTTCAGAGAGACAAAGAACCCAAGAATCTAGAGAGAGAATGGGAGGCTGTGCAACCAAACCCAAGGTTTCCAAGGAAGAGGCGGCCGACGCACCGCTACCGCCGAAGGAGGAGGTCGTCGCTGTTGCGGCCGAGACCAAGGAGGCGTTGGTTGTTGAGAAAGACGTAGAGGTTGACGAGCATGGCAACAAGCGCCAATCCCTCAGTCAATTGCTGAATGAGGTACATGATTTACTTGTTATCGATTTTCAACGTGTAGGCGTATGTTTTGCGCATACGGACTGTGGATTTGTTGTTTTTGTCCATTTTCCAATTCCCTATTGGCGTTGTTTGGTTCGTGAAACAGAGTGGATTGATGATTATTTTCTTGGTTTATGAGTTCTTCTTGTTTCATATTTTTTGGATTACTTTCTTGTAGATTAAAGATAATAGTAAGTAGAATGATAGTTTCCTACGGTAAAGATGCCGCGTGTTTGCTTTTCAAAAGTTGATTTTTGCTTTCAAAAGTAGAAAGGGGATATGAATGGATCTTTTAAAAGCCAAAGAAACCCAGATCATGGAACAAAGACCCACGAACACCCCCCAATCATTGGCCCTATCTTTTATTTTTTTCCCCGAGAAACGTTTAATTACGATGATAACTCCCATATCAATATACAGGGTACAAAGAACCTATACCCTAAGACAAGTTGCCTATGGCAGGCCTTTCTAGAGTGAATCAGTCTTGTAAAAAAATTTCAAGAACTCTGTTCGTGATGAGATTCAGGCCCGCCTTAATTGATTAAGGTGTATGAACATATTCATTAGTATTATTATTATTTGCTGTTGGTATCCCGACCATGGGAACATGGAGTTTGATCCATAATTTGCCTTTCGGTTACTTGATATAAAGACATAGAAAGGTTTTCCGCTGAGCAATTTTTGTTTTCTTTTCTTGGGGGTGTTTTGCATCTTCATTGTTTTCCGCAGTGATTGTTGTCAAATTGTCTTGAGGAAATTTGTTTTAAAAGTTAAAAGCAACTTTCCTATCTGTTTTCTAACAAATCAAAGACAAGTTGTACGTATTATCCAATTGATTAATGTACAGTGGAGCCTAATTCAAGCTGGTCCATTTCTTTGTTGCATAATCCAGCCTAGTTCAGGCTGGTCGATCTGTTTTTCTTTGCCTAGTGTGCTGTCTTCATCTCCTATCATTCTCTAAAGATAATCCCAATGCTTTGCTTAAACCCGCTTTCCCACTTTTAAGTTGTGATAAGTTGTCGATTTTTTGAAACGATGTGGCTTTCTTTTCTTTGGATGGAATATCTAGAACCATAGAATCTGGTAACTATATATTTTGATAGTGTGTTGGATCCTTACTTGAGGTCAAACAAGCAGGTCTTGCGTATGGACCTACCACTCGTTTATTCTAATTCGCAACTGTTACTTTCCGTGGTTGATGCTTGCTCTTGTGAAAGTAACCAAGCTAGAGACAATGCTTAAACAAGCAGGTCTTGCGTATGGACCTACCCTCTGGTGGAGGAGCAATTATTTCATTCCATACAACGTGGGATTGATAGAGACACTGCTTAAAGAGTTCCAGGATATGGGATTCTAGCCATGGGTATAGCTAGAATAATTTTTTAGGGAAGTGCTTACGATTCTAGCCATGGGAATAGAAGTTGAGGGCTAGCTAACCATGTGTTCTCATACTAAAAAAATAGGCATTTTGTGTAATAGAGATTTGCAACTTGCGACGGCACACATTCAGCCTACAATAGTAGTCGCCATGCCGATGTATTCCTTTGCCTTGAGAACTTGCTAGTCAAGGTAAAAGCCAACTGGCACCATACAACGAAAGGGATGATTTATTACGCAAGAAAACATGTTTTTGGCTTGAAAACCCATGCAAAGCTTGTTTCATATGATTGTAATTTAATGCTTATTGCTCAGTTAAGCTATTATAGTTTTTGTAATTATATTGTTGAATTGCGATCTGAATAAATTAAAATTGTTTGAATTGTGCTTTGGCAGGGTGATGAAATGAAAGATGCTACAGAAAGTGATAAGTTGCCAGTGGAACAGAAGCCGATAGAGACCAAGAAAGCTATTGATTCATCTGAAACCAAGATTGTTGGAGATGAAATGATTGAAGCTCCCGTTGAACAGGCTTCTGCACAGGTGGTTGTTGATTCTCCTGCAAAGGCTGAAGCAGAGAAAGCAGCTGAAGTGGCATCAGCTGTTGAGACAACAAAAACTGAAACACCTAAAGGGAAGAATTTAGAGAAGCTGCCGGCTGCAGAGACCCAAGAACCTGAAATACCCAAGGATGAGAAGCCAAGAGAGGAGAAACCTAAACCTGAAGTAAAAGATAAAGCAGGCACAGAAAAGCCTGAAATAACGGAGGAGAAGAAAATTGAGGAACAAAAATCAGGGATAGAGACAAGCAGTCCATCGGAGGAGAAATCAAGTGTTTGATGGGATTGTCAAAGTATGGTGGACAAAGTTGTTTGATGGGTTGATATAGTGGCAAAGGATAGTTTGAAGCTAATCCTGAAGGAGTTATTGTGAACATACTAGTTTTTTTTTTGCTAAGCATTTTGAGTTCATTTGGGTTATATTTGTTGTTCCTCTTCTTTTTTTTTTTTCGTGTTCGACACTGTTTGTTGCTTAGTTTGAAAGTAGCATGTCTTCCTCTGTCATTTTTTGTGTTGTTTTGCACCCTCAGATACTGTTAGAGAGCAACAAATTTTCCTGCAAGAGTCTCTCCATAGGTTGTTTAGAGATATATTTTGATTTTGATGGGATTAATCCACACTGTGCGGCAAAAAATTAAAAAACAAGGAGTAATTCCTTATATACACCTTTAATTTCAAATTCTAACCCTCCAAGCCCTTTTCTTTTTGTGTGGCTGAATGAGTCGCTGGATAAAAGTTCATGTCCAGTGAAACCTTCCGTCCACTTTTCTGGAGAACGACGTCAAAACATTTCATAATGATAAAATGATGAGGGTAAATTAGGAAGTTAATTAACTTTAAAATAAATAAATAAATAAACCCTTTCCTAAAGAGACACGGGGTCTCTATTTCCTTTTTCTCTCCCTTGGCGTTAATCACAGAGTTGAATTCCCACAAATATGCCACCCATTTTTTGTGAAGTTTAGAGAGGAAGGGCGCGGGGGGGGGGGGGGGGGGAGAGAAGGCTAGGGCAAGGAAAAATTCAAGGTAATAAAATCCCTAAACTTTCGCTTTAGTTTAGCCATGAATTTGGATGTTTTATATATGTTGTTGGTTTGAAATTTGTTGCTTTTGGTGTGTTTGGTGGGTGTAAAGGCGGTGTATGGGGGGGTGTGGGGTAGCCGTGGCGTGTTGTGTGTGAATTGATGTGGGTGTCTTCGAGAAGAAGAGTGGGTTAGGGTATTTGTCATATCTCCTTTATTTCAAATCTGATTGAGATAAGTTTATACTTTCTAATTGTGTTACCTTCAAATTTTTAGTTTTGAGATTTCTCATAATAACACGTTTGTACTTTATGGTCTTAAATTCAATTAATTGTAGAAGTCCAGAATTTTTCGGTTTCTAGTAGCTACTTTGATTTGTCATAAAAAAATCCATTACTCATGAGTTTTTTTTTGTGAAACTTATATTTCTAGAAACCTCAAAATTTTTTATTTAACTTTGTAGTTTTGATTTTTCTAAGATTCATAGTATTCCAGCTCCAAAATAACCATTGAACAAAGCTGGTCTGCATAAAAATGCGTTGTTTCTATCAGCTACTTCGATTTACTATAAGAAGTTATTACTCGGACTTTTGTGACCCTTATGAAAATCTCAGCAAGTCTACCTTAACTTTGTAGTTTTGAGTTTTTTAAGATTCGTTATGTTTCTTCTTCAAAATGGTCAATTTACAAAATTAGGATTTACTGAAAAATGTTGTTTCTAGAACTACGGATCAGTATATTGCGCAAAACTTTTTAAGTCATTTCTGAGAATATTTGGGCAAAGTGCAAAACTAAAACTCCCCTTATTTTTGTGAAACCTTTGATGTAGAATTTTATGTGATTTTTCTAGGCATGCGAAGGGTCTGAAATGATTTATTTTGAAAACAAGTTGTTGAATTAATTGGCATAGTAAACAAAATTATTTTTAGCTAAACATTTTACAGTGATCTAATCTTACTGAAATGCATGAGTGTTTGAAATTTTGTGGCATTCTAGTGTTGTTTGATATGTTTTTGAAATAGGAGTCTTAGCGTTCAATTTAACGAGCGGTTTACAGTTCCGAACAGAAAATTCCTAGAAAGGGCCACTTTGTCCGAAAAGCACACCTAGTCATTTAAAAAGAAGTTTTGGGTTATTTTGGGTGTGTAATAGTACGTTAGGCGTCAGAGATAATTTGGTAATTTTACAGAAGTATAAGGGCATTTAGGTAATTTTGTGCGCTTAGAGGAAATTTAGCACCTAGACATGATTGCGTCGTAATAAATAACATCTGTTTGGTTGATTGTTTAGGTTCCAATAAAAAAGAGTTAGGGCAGGCTTGGGAAAATGAATCAGAATCGCGTAGCTATCCAAGTATGTACTCATGCCATATTCCTCCGTATATTCTATCTGAAAAATATTTAAACGTATTCTTGATTAAATTAAGTAAAAGTTTTTGAAGTCCTTGTACTGCATATATTTTCTTGTTAAATTCTTTGATGAGAATTTGAGTTTAAAATGTCAGGGATTATTCTGTGAGTAGTTGGTTTAAATTCAGAACATGTTGAATGAGATGGTAAACTTGACTGGATTGATGTGCCCCATATTCAACAGGAAAAAGTTAGATTTCAAGCCCTGGTCAACGGGACTTGTACGTTGATGGATAGTACTGTTGCTTTGTGGTTCACCCTTGTATCCATAGAATTATTTATCCCGAGAATAGAAAGAATTTTGGGCCCTAGTTGGGGGGCTTGTACGCTGACCGCAATATACCTAAATATGGATTATCTGTGATAGATACAAATGGGTTTTCTTGATGTTATACTCCCATTTGAAAACCTTTCGCGCCGCGTGCGTGCGTGTATGTGTATAGGGTCGCTATCCACTTCCCGCGCAAGTAAATTAGTTTCTTGCCAATGCGATCTGGCCGTCTATTCGTGATTTATGGACAGTCCAAATTAAATCTTCTTCCTCAATAGTGCTAAATAACCCTAGTACTTTAACATATGCAATCTAGTCCCAAAACTTTAGATGAATATTATTTTATGCACCCTAATACCTTGTCACATACAATATAAACATAAAGTTATTTCATAATATAATGCTACTTACATAGATGTTGCTCTTGGTCCTTGAATGTACGCTTGCCATGCTTCTCCTGTTGCTTTTTGATATCCAAGCTTTTCACCAAATGGACACACATCTCATTGCCTTACGTTTTTCAGATTTGACTAATGGCTATTATGAAATACTCTCAAGCCTTCAGGATATTAGTTTGAAAAATGTAATAGAAGACGTCGTATTTAAATCAATAACTCTTTATTTATACTGGAAATGAAATATTACGTAGGAGCAATAGAAAATAATGTTTTCTTCTATTGTTGCACACTCTAAATCTTAGCACACTTCACACTCTTAGACTACTTCATACTTTTACACACTTCACACTCTCTCAGATTTCCTCTACCTTCTAACTCTTACTTTGACCATTTTTTATAGATGAAAGGATAAGGCACATATGATTCTTCAATAGTAAAAATCTTCTATTATTTTTTGTAGGGTCTTCTTTTTTTTATTGTGGCAGACATCTTTATTCTCTTTCCCACTTGGCTTTGTCATTTTTCGCTGGCCATTATGTCCATTTCAATCATGGCTATCCTATGGTTCTGCACCTTCTTGTACAGCTCAAAAGTTTGGCTAGGCAGATCAGGTTCTTCTTTTTCTTGGCTGTTGAACTGTTCATAGAGTTTGATTACCTGATCTTGACCCTGTTTTGAGGGTTCTATGGATGCTTTACACCACTTCAGGATTACTATCCTTTGTCCGTCACAGGATTACTATCCTTCGTCCGTCACAGAAACTGCTTCTATGGGATCGGCTACCATGCTTTCAATGGTTGTATGAACACAACTGATTCCTTCGATCTTGTCTTTCTCCGGATTATACGTGTTCCATAGCTCATCTTTATACGGTCGGTAAAAATTCATTAACTTTTTATTAACGAATCGATAAATGAACCAAATCTAGTATGGTTGGTAGAATTTAGTTTCACTTCTTTCTGCCAGTGTTGACAGTATTTGAACTGTGATAATCTGTCTACTAAATCTCATAACTCCAAGAGCATATCGAACTTTAGCTGGGAGACTATCGATGAGTTGATAATCATCTCTATTTATTTCAAATGTCACTACGAGTCCATGTTCAATTCATTTAAGATCAACCTTGTCTGATGGTAATGTGAGGCTTGGCCATCCATAATTCCAATTCAGGAACGCCTTCATTTCTGGCTTGCGAAGGATCTCTTCATGTTCATTATCCTTCCTGGCTAGTTCTTTTATTTTTTGTAATGACATCAGTTGAAAACAATGATTCTAGTTCTTTTAGCATTCGAAATTGTTCTTCCTTTTCATGTAGGACTATCATTCCTTCTTCATCGTTTATATTAAGCCTTTCTTCTAAGTGCTTAACATAATCAGTTAATTGATTGAGGGTTCTTCGTAACTCATTTCGGTAATTTTCTCTCAGATAATGCCAAACATTTCCAAAGAGTTTTTTACTCTCTTCAGGATCATAAAACGTTTTTGTTTTATTATCATTGGTTTGTATTTGGTAGCATTTTGCTTTGAAGATTTTTCATCTTCGTCAGTTGCCATTTTTCTTTTTAGATCCTTGTTGTTAGTGTAACAATTTTTTTTATTTTCTTGCCCACTTGTTTAGGGCGCCTTGCTGTTGAGGTTTCAACCTTACTCTTTTTATTCCAAAACTTATGCATTGATTTTGAACGCTTAGTTTTGTATTGTCTTGTTTAGGGCTTTCGGGTTGATAGTTCCAACCATCATTTCCTGTTACTGGGAAAGGATTTGTGAGCAACAAAGAAGTGTCCTCTTTCTTTTTAGGGTAAATGACGTAGTAGTTGAATTTTTTTGATGGTTCTCCCAATAGACTGACTTCAGGATCTCCTGCTTCATACATTTCTTTTAAGGCTTTTTGAGTAGTCTTTTTTGGGGTAACACCAGCTCCATGCATCATAAAGCATAATTCTCTGGTTAGACTATCAGTAAGTGCATTTTTGACTGATGAGATGTATTCTACATCAAAAGTATAATAACTGAACCATTATTGCCATCGATAAAGTCTTGTTTGACTAACATCTCTTAGGTCTCTTTTGAGAAAAGCCGTGAAACACCTATTATCTGTTCTGATAAGAAAGTGTTCTGAAACTAGAAATATGTAAATATATTGTATGCCACGTTTTATAGCTAAAAATTCTTTTTCGTTTATGTGATACCGAGTTTCTGCATCCTTAAAGGTTCCACTCCAATATCCACGCAGTTGTTCTTCAGCTTGATCAGGGGGGTATTGCTTTTAATACTGCACCTCAACAATATTTAGAAGCGTCAGTTTCTAAAACTAACTTGTCTCTTTTTTAGGTAAGCTTAATTTTGGCAGGGTTTTAACCTAACCTTTTATCCAGAGAACATTTTAGGTATCTTCATCTTCCCATATCCATTTTCCTTTTTTAAACTTTTTTATTTAAGGTTTCTGT
This sequence comes from Escallonia herrerae, assembly GCA_033070095.1. Classification (NCBI taxonomy): domain Eukaryota; kingdom Viridiplantae; phylum Streptophyta; class Magnoliopsida; order Escalloniales; family Escalloniaceae; genus Escallonia; species Escallonia herrerae. The sequence goes on from JAVXUP010000574.1 coordinate 155,405, forward strand.
TAGGTTTGATAAATGTGGGATGAATTTTCTTGCATAATTTAACAACCCAATAAATTTTTGAAATTGTTTTACATCATTGATTTATTTTGGAAATAGCTTTATTTTTTTAGCTATATGATCTTGAAGGACAATTTTTCTACGGTCTTCTATTTTCAATCCTAGAAAGTTAATGGTAGTTTGTTCCCATTCACGTTTCTTTTGTGATAGTACTAATCCATGGTCAATGAATTCTTATGTTATCTTTTTTAGATGATTTCTATATTCTGCTCTGGTTTTTTAGAATACTGATATGTCATCTATGTACACCACACAGTAATTTTTGTGCTTTCTAAAAATGTTATCCATCCTTCTTTGAAATAAAGGTAGAGCATTTTTCAATCCGAATGATAACATCGTCCATTCATAGTGCCCTTATGGTGTACTAAAGAAAGTTAATAGAATGGATGATTCTTCCATCTTATGTTGCCAATATCCACTTTTTAAATCCAACTTTGAGAAAAAGTTGACTAGCTGGATTTTGTTTATCAGCATATCCTTATTTAGAATTTTACAGCCATCTTTGACTATTACGGTGTTTAAAGTTCTGTAATTTATGACTAATCTGCTTTTCCTTTAGCCTATTCTGCATGATTCTTTTTACCATGAAGGCCGGACTTGAATGAGGACTCTCACTGGGTCTTATTAACCCTTGTTTTAGAATTTCAGGATTCTGTCGTTCCAATTTCTGAACCATCTCAAGACTATGTTGCATTGGTTTTACGTTAACCACGTAATCTTTATCCTTGAGGGTTAATGTTACCCAAGGTTTGTCTTTTTCCTATAATTTTAGCAGATCATCACTAAAATTATTTTTTAACATTTTTTATGTTATCAGGACTAGGAATTTCTTTTCTTTATTTGCATTGATAATATTGGTTTATTTTTAACCCAACTGTCATCTTCTTTGGTTACTTCTTTGTTAGATAACTCTTCCTTATTTACTTCTTCTTCAAGTAACCTTTTCCATGAGTATGTTTTGTTTTCTTCACCACGCTGGGCTGCGTAGAGCGATTTACTCTTGATATTGTTTTTTTGGACTTCTCCTAATTTTTTGGGATGAAAACCAAATTTACATTTTTGAGCAGCATATTTTAACAACGAAATTTTTTGACGTTGTATTTCAACATGAAACTCTTCCTAAATAAATGGTTGATTTTTAGTTTATTTGAGGAAAGCATTTCCTATTAGAAAATCATCGTCTAAGTCATCGAATTGGATTAATCGCTCTATAATGAATTGTTTTCTATTTATTATGACTGGAATATGATATGCTTCATATTCTGACTCGAACTCATCGCCATTTGCCATTCGCATGCTCATGAGTATCATGTTTTAATCCATCAGAGGGTAAAATTCCTGGTCGTGCTGGGCAATAAGATCCTCCAGTATCTACTAAAGAATCTATTTTAAAAGGATGGTAACCCTGGAAGTCGAAACTTAATTCTATATAAGAATTGTTTGGACTTACGCCATCCGTTTATTATTCATTTTTTCAGACCTTCTTTTCTTTTTGATAATACTCATAATGTCTTGAATATTCTTTTCAAGCCCATCTCCTGTCAAGCCCTTTTCTTTAATCTTTTTCTTGACAGTGTTATTTACTGATATTGTGGTCATTACATGTATGGTTTCTATACGTGATGACATGTTTCGTCTGATTAGAATGGCAACTGTTTTGTACCATATGATGTTTGCATTAGAACTATATTCTTCTTTGATAGCTTCTTCTACCATTTCTTCCTTTCCTTTGCCTTTTGGATTTGTAGACGTAGAAGGTATTGAAGAGACAAAATGTCTTCTTGGTTCATCGAGGATAACAATACCTTTTATTTTTCCTTATATGCATTTGTTCTAATTGTTTACTAGCTAATCCTTCTCCTATCACCTATTTTTAGGCCATGATAGTTGCTTTGGATTTATCTTCTGTACTTTTATTGCTCAGACATTACTACTTATTTGTTCAAATAGTTCTACTTCACTGTTTAGCGTTTTACTTAGTGTATTAGTGGTATTTACCACTCTGTAAACAAGACGGTATTGTATTGCAATATTTTTGCGGACTTCACGTAATTCGGTCATGCCCTGATTTTTAATCCTCAGTCCTAATGCTTTATGAAAATGATTTTTTAAGGACATGAAGCAGTTTGGTATAGTTTTAAACCAAACTGGTCCGTTATACAAGTTACTCTGGATACCCCCCTATTAGGGCTTTTTCAAAAAAAATTTGTCGATTATCTATTAAATAACATATTACTGGTGTATCTCTGCCATTTATGAATAATGGACAAAGACTAACTTGTATCACACCAATATGGACATCGTGATATCCTTCTCTAATCTATTGTTTTACCTTATCTGTCTTGAAGAGAGGAATGCCTAGTATTTTTTCTTCAGTTTGACCTACTGAGATTTCTCCTTCAGAGATCTCTACATTCAACTTACTCTTGAACCTGAATATGGAGTTTTCATATATTTTTTCGACCTTGATTTTAGGCATCTCCCAATGGTTTATAGTAGAACCGGGAGTTTCTTCCTCAATTAATTCACTCTGACTAATTATGTTATTAGATAAAGGAATCATTTATTCTTCATGGTCATAGGTTTTTTACACCATGAAGATCGTGCTTATGCCTTCTAAAGTTCTGTTTAAAATTTCTTCGTCATCCGATATTATTTCATCATCAGATTCGTAGTCGTATTTTGAAACAAGCCGTATTGATTTATGGGTTCATTTCTTCCATTTCTGGGAATAAATTTTTGTTTTAAATTTGTCCTTATAGGGACGTTATTAAATTTAGAATTTTTTCTAAATATAATTCTGGATTCTATGCTCCTACATAGTTTAGATCGATTTCTCCGTACCATATATTCATATCAGAAAACGCCTTATATATTTACTTCTGATATGACTATTTTTTCTTCTTATTTATATTGCTGTTCTTTTAGAACAGTTAGATCTATTTCATCCATCATTGGTTTTTTCAATGATTTTTCTTTTTCTACTTTGTCTAAGTAGTTGTTTATTTTAAATTTTTTCTATTTCTTCTGCGCCTATTCCCTTTACGGAATCTTTGTTATCTTTTGAGCCAATTGAAGAGGGTTTTCTTTCGCCTTCGCTACCACTGTATGCTATAACTTCTTCAAATACATATGAAGTTTATTTGCTATAGTATTTATTGGTAATGTCATAACTTGCAAAGTTTAATAAGAAGTTATCTGAGTTTAGGACGTGGTTTTTAGTTCCTAACCCTTCATCTGAATTGTGTAATTCAGTTAATATCTGAGATGTTATCTTATTTACATTTCTATAGATATTTAAAGTTTCATGAGATACATCCATTATTTGATTTAATAATCATGTTATCTCAGTTTTTTCAATTCCATGGTCTAAGTATATAATTCATGTCATATGATTTAATAAACAAAGAATTTTCATGAGTTTTTTGGTTGAATCTCGCCTTTGATTAGGCTCTGATACCAGTTTTGTATGGCCAAATTCTCCCTTGGTCAGGAATGGCATGTTCTAATCTTGAGAGAGGTCAATTTTAGTCTTTTGAGAAGTATGAGGTATTTTAAGTGTATTGCTTAGAAATTGAGGGGTTGAAAAAGATATTCACCAGAGAGTTGGTAACTTGTTAGCACTAGCATTTTATCATTTCCCATATATATATATATATATACGAAGAATATTTTGGTGATAGTAACAGTAATTTCTGAGTTGAAAAAGAAATCCATGGCATGTTTTGAAATCCTCAAAACTATTTTAGGAACATGATTTGTGTACTTGCTGGGCTTTCGTTCATTCTTTATTTTTTAGATGATGACCTAGAAGAGGTAGATCCTTATGAGCAACACGAGAAAGGGGCGCCCAAAGAGAACCATTAGAATAATAAGTTTTATTAACATTAATAATTTTTTGTTTTATGGATGTTATTTTGAATGAACTACTGTAGGGGGCATAGGTTTCCTCAAATTTCTTCATAGTTGTCAATAACTTGTAAGTGAGAGTTTTAAATTGATTATTGAGGAAATTCAATATGAGGCTTGTAATAGCCAATCAACTGTTTTAGAATTTAACAAGATAGAATGAATTCTGAGTACAGGTCGTAGTAGACTTGGCAGAGCCCTGGTGGAGGCTTAGTGGGCCTGTGGTCGGTCACGGGCCTAACTCATAGGCTCACCCGTGGGTTTGGATCGTGACAAACACACTGAAGAGGTCGTTTTCACCAAACTATAATCTCCAAAAGTCCTTCACTCTTAACCTCCATGGGCCCACCATCTATATCACTATAGATTGTACTTCAATAATCAAAAGACTCAAACATCTTTGCTTCCAGTTATTGCAAAACTACTAATTGAATCCTAACTTCTACTATCATCAATTTCATCATCATTCCTTCATGGACAAGAGAAAGACTAAGCATACTTTATAAAGTTTTTTTCTAATAAAATAAGCATGATCAAGAACAAAGCACCATAATGGTAGAAAGTCTGTGAGTTTTATTAAAACAAATGATTCTTGACTACGTGAATTCTTTCAGATCCAAGCAATTAATCTTTATAATGCCATATAGGAAACTAATTAAGTCAACTAACACAATAGAATAAGAGGGAGCTCACTCCTATTTCGAGAGTCCCTTAAGCGGGATACTAATCCCAGGAATCAAAGCATATCAGGCCTTGAATCGGTAGGGCAATAGTAGGATCTAATAAAAAGATGAATTCACTTAATTTCCTAACATGCATCCTCGCACTTATAACAGAAGTCAGGATATCCTTATTACCCACAACTCCTTCATTAAGAGTCATACAGACGTGGGACTTTAGTATTCACAAATGGGTAAAGAAATGACATGTTTAGATGGGATGCATGTTTACACAATACAAAATTTGTTCTATTACGGTATGGGTCAATTGCACTGAGCACCTCTAAGTTTGCTCGTGGTAGCTCTCTGCACCACAAAGTTATTTTTAGCTATCTGTCACCCCAAACTTTCATAAGTGTGGCACCGATCACCTTCCGACCATATTCGAGCCAAATTTCAGGCAAATGGCTGAACTTAGGAGGGTATTTTTAGAATATCAAGTCCAAAATTGGGGATCTAGGATTTATTGTGATCAAATTGAGGACGAAGGGTTTTAGGTTTCATGTATGGTAGAAATTGATGGTTGTGGTGGGATCTAGAGCAAAAATTGATGGCTATAAGGGGATCTAGAGCAAAAACTGATGGTGTGATGGGTTTTTGTGACGGGTTTCTATAATGGTGGCTAAGGTGGCGGCGGAATTCCAATAGAAGGTGGCGAAGACAGTTAAGAAAGGAGGTGGTGGTGGGTTTGGTGATTGGTGGAGGTCATGGTGGTGGGCATGAAGGTGGGAGTGGGCTGCATATTGGTGGTGGTGTTGGTGAAGATGGAAGGTAGAAGATGAAGATGGATTTCACTGAAAGAGGGGTAATTTGTAAAAAATTCCCCTTTTGCTTGAATTAAATTACCTCTCCGGCAAGACTGTTGGTCGAAAAATGTACGGGGGGTGTTGGGCGTCACACTTCTGATGAAAGTTTGGGGTGACAGACAGTTAAAAATAACTTTGTGGTGCAGAGAGTTACCGCGTGAAAACTTGAGGGTGCTGAATGCAATTAACCCATTACGGTATCAACATAAATTTGAGAAATGCATAACACATATATAAATAACATATACAGTGATGCAATATGGGCAGTCAACAAACATATATAAACAACCTATATAAAATGCAGATTAGTAATAACACACACACACACATGTATATATATATATATATATATATATATATATATATATATATATATATATATATATATATATATATATGAAAGTCAATATCCAATTTCACATTTATACCAATGGCATTTAAACATTTCATGAAACTTTAATCAAAATCAAAATTTTAATCCAAATCCAAGAAAAATGGAGATGCTAAGAACTAAGCAAACAGATATGGACATTGTATTACCTTACAACCAAGATAACACGCACGGCAGTGGCAGAAGGTGGCAGCGTGGGGCATATGGCTGGTTACGAGGATAGGGGTGCAGCAGAGGCGGGACTATGGTGGGATTACGGTGGCGGGTGGGGTGGGAGCGTACAGTAACGGGGGTGGGGGCGTTGGAGGTTGGGGGTTACGAGGGTAAGAAAGAGAAAGCTAGATCTAGAGAGAAAATAGGTAGTGATGCAGAGAAGAAAGGAGGGATGGAAGTAGGGTTTTATTAATAAACTTTTAGCGACGAAATTTAGCTGTAACCCTCCGAATTGTTTTCGGGAGCGTTAATGCCGAATAGACAGAAATCCGAGAAAATCTTATAATTATTAGAAGACTCCAAAATGGTAATTTAGAGCATACACTAATAATTCCTAAAGATATATCAATATCTAACAAAGTGGCCCCAAGCCTTTGTACAATTCAAGTTCTCCGACACGGAGTTTTCCAAAATGAAACCTAAATAATAATAATCTGTCTTAATCATTACACTCAAAATATCAGTACTAACTCTAAAACAAAGGTAGCTAACTCTTGATCACTCAGTTAGCCCTTCGATCCCAAAGTCCCACCTACTGATCACTTGAAAGGAGAAATAATAAGAGAATGAGCCAAATGTCCAGTAAGGTCACTCAAAGGACCAATCAAACAAAAGTAAAAACATCTGAGAAACAAAATTTTGAAAGCACAAAGGGTCTCTACAGAACGAATAATGAAACCAAATTTCGAATGTCAAAACATATCTGAATATAGAGACAGACACTAGGGAGCCATTTAAGAAGTGGTCACATACGTCATCACTAACATATGAGGCCGGTTTAGAAAGTAAGATCAAGATTGCGATCTCTAGATCAATTTTACTAAGCTAGCTCACGTTTTAATCCACGTGGGTAAGTCAGACATAAGTCGCGTACATCGTGACATGGCTCATAGAGTTATCAAAACAAAGATTTCAATTTAGCACACAATCAAATATCGGACATGTCAAACAATACACGGAGTTTACGAAATAATGACAATCACTGAAACGAACAATATCAATATGGCAAAATTTAAGGTCAAACGAATTCGACGGAAATTGAATTTCACAATTTCACAAGTCTTAACATTGAGAACAAGTTATTCATAACAAAGCTCAAAGTAAAAGGAGAAGAAGAATCACTTAACTCAATTCGAAGAAGTTCGGATTTTAAAAAGAAACTAAAGACTTACATGAGCAATTGATCCATCACTGATTTGAATTTTAAAAATAAACCCTTACCTTAATCAAGCTTTGTGAATACAAATCCTTAAGCTCCACTTAAAAGTCACGAACCTTCCAAACCATCTCTCTCTCTCTCTCTCAAAGAAAAATAAGTAGAGAACCAAAAAGATTCGAAAGAAAATAAGAAATCTATTTATAGGTAACAAAACCAAGTTTTAATTCGACCAAAAATAGTTTTCATTCGACTGAATCCGACAGAGGTGAAAATGGGTTTCATTTTTTTTCAATTCAACCAAAAACATGTTTTATTTCAAATTAAAAAGTTTTCATTCGAATGAAAACTTTTAATTCGAATTAAAACTTATAATTTGAATTAAAAAAAAATTTCATTCGACCAAAAACTGTTTTCATTCGAATGAAAACTTCAGTACTCGCTCTTCATAATTTTAAATACTTTTTGTTCGAAGTAAAGTCCTCTTTTTCATTCGACCTATACTTTCAGAACTCCAAAACTTAACATCAAATAGTTTTGATTCGAATGAAACCATTTTCATTTGATCGAAAATTTTAGAAACAATTTCAAACCATTTTCTTAATATTAACAAAAGACCACAAACATATTCAAAAATATTAATTTCACACATAATTTTTTTCTGGAGTATAACATTAGCTATCGCTAAATGTTTGTCGTCAAAAGTCATTAAATGATTGATTTATTTGGGCTTTTAGCAACGAACACTTGACCATTGCTAAATGAGTTTTAATTTTTTTTTGAAAATAAAAAAATTATGCAGGAAAAAGGAGAAAACCAAAAATTGGAATAGCGATAGATTTTCCGTTGCTAAAGGTCTGTGGCTATAAATTTGTTGCTAATATTCTCTTTCATTGGTAAAAGTCCGTTGCTAAAAGTCCTTAGCAACGGGCTTCCCGCCACTAAAAATGACTTTTAGCGAAGAGGGTTTTTGTTGTAGTGGCAACATGGCAAACGCTAGCGTGTGTTTAGGATAGGTTTCGTCATTTTGCCATTTTGAATCGTTTAACTAGGGGTGGAAGCTAGCAAAAATATGGGTATGAGGTTACTTTTACAGAAACCGTAGTAGTCGTTTGGCACGAGACTTTGGGCTCCTACAAAATATGGGCTAGACATAAGAAACGTCTTTGATGGCTTGCCCAGTCCGTGAAAAATCCAACCCATCCAACTTTTTTTTATCACAAAAATTATGTATATAGATGTTATATTAACATTATATGTGTTTCATTTTCTTCTGTCTCTTAAATCCTCTGAGCATATGGGGTTGGAGGCCTTGAAAACTTTTTTTTTTGTTTTCTACTTTATTTCTTACAATAGGAGTATTTTTAATATTGTTTTGAGACTCTTTTTTCCCCTTGTCCTAATACATTATTTTCATGCTTATATTGAAACTTATTTTGAGATTTTACTATATTTTTTCTCATTATATTAATTAATAGAATTAGATGGTAATTGGTATGCTTAATAATCAAGTAAGTCAAAACTAATTTGTAACCATGGAAAAAACATGGGTAGTCCATGTCCAGCCTATGCCGTGCGCACCAAATTTTTTGTGGACTAGGCATGGACAAATATTGTTTGGCCTATAGATGGGCTGGGCATGAGCACGAGTTTCTGAGAGCGAGCTGAGCATTAAGACCTTTGGGTCCGTCCAGCCCGCGCAAGTTGTAGCGATAGTGTTGATGCCTTCTATCCAAAAAAAAATAGACAAGAGGTTTTACATGACAGATTTTACTCTAAAGACTTATTTGACCACAGAAAAAAAAATAATAAAAAAATTGGGAGGTTAGAAGTTAAAACTTATAGAAGAAATTACTCTTAAAAATAATTGCAATTGCTTTGTAAACAAGTGAAAACAAAAATGGTGTTTAATTGCACATTCATCGGAGAATCGATTTTGATTTTTTAAAAGCAGTATATCTATACCATATGTATTTGGCTTCAATTGATAGGGTTTTTGCATTCCAAAATTCTAATCCTTTTTTTTCTACAAATTTTTATTTACGAAATACAACTAATAGGTGTTAAACTATAATTGGTCATAAAATAACCTCTAAACTCATGAACTATAACCACCCCAATCTCATGACCTCCCTTCTCTCATTTCATAATTAATTTCTAGTTTTGATCCCGTGCGTTGCACACGGGAACAACAATTATCAAAATACTTATTAATGTTGACTTATTGATTTTGATGATTCCAGTATTGTTATTTCTAACATTAATCAGACAACATTTTTAAGATAAATATTTCAGGCTTTATCTTAATCATATACAAAGACAAGACCTTGACATGGACAAAGCCTAAACTTGGACTTGGACTCGGACTCGGGATTTAAAGACTTGGACTACGTTGAAGATGCAAGAATCTAAAGTTTCTCCTTGTTAGCATTTTTTCTAAGCCCTTCTTAAAAGATCTGACAGAAATTTTATTAAAGAACCAAAACCGTCTCTTTCAGTCGAAGGCAAATTGTTTTTAGTCGACTTAAATTTGAAATCTTTTCTTTCAGTCTAAGCTGTGACTTTCAGTCGAAGCAAAGACTTTTAGTCGAAGTTAAGACTTTCAGTCGAAGCCAAGACTTTCAGTCAAAGGCTAGACTTTTAGTCGAAGGCAAATTGTTTTTAATCGACTCAAACTTGAAATCTTTTCTTTCAGTCGAAGCTGTGACTTTCAGTCGAAGCAAAGTTTTTCAGTCGAAGGCAAAAACTTTCAGTCGAAGCTAAGATTTTCAGTCACTTTCAGCGAAGCTAAGATTTTCAGTCAAAGCAAAGTTTTTCAGCCGAAGGCAAAAACTTTCAGTCGAAGCTAAGACTTTCAGTCGAAGCCAAGACTTTTAGTCGAAGTCAAAATGTTTTAGTCGAATCCTTCCTGTTTGGCTTTCCCTTCTTAACGGCTCTCTATCTCTTATTTGTATAAATAGGGGATCTGTGAAAGCATTTACAACTTTTACTCGCGCGAACTTTTTTACTCTTCAATAACTCTCTCATCTAAATCTCTTATTCTCATCTATTCTTTATTGAGTGAGTTTACTTTTGAGAAAGTTCTTTGTAAACTTCTTGGTTTGGTTCTTGAAAGAATATAGATCTTCCCACCTAAGAAGGCTTAGTCTTAAATTTTCATTGTAACATCTGCTCAAGAAGGAGCTTGTTTATTGTATTCAAAGTGTAAATCTCTTTTCATTTGTAATCAGTTGGAAACCTTGGAAGGGTTTCGAAAATTGTACTGCGGTTTGTGCTAGCACCCGAAGCTAGCTGGTTTAGTGAAAGACTCGAGTAGGTCTCCCTTGTGTGGAGTGCTCAAGGACTGGACGTAGGCTGGTGGGGCCGAACCAGTATAAATCTATGTGTTAAATCTGTTATCATTATATCTGTCATTACATTGTAATCTCATTTTTAAATTTATACTCAAAGTTGTAAATCACCTATTCACCCCCCTCTAGGTGTATTTAGGGACCTACAATTAAGAGATCTCGTATTTATATGCCTAATAATAATTACGAAATTGGTAGTGACAATAAGATTATAAAAAAATTATTTTAACCTTTTTAAAGGAGTTCTTCTATCAATTTTTATCTTTAGAAATGAACTTGAGTAATAATTGTTCGTCTTTAGTGACAAATAAAGATGAGAAATAGTGTATGAAATAATAAAAATAGTATGTACTAGTTAATAACAATTGTAGTGATAATCTAACAATAATTACCCGTGTGTTGAGGTTGTGTTACTCAAGACGAAAAAAGTAATAATACGTAATAAATGATTAAAAAAAATGAAAGCCGAAACTATATATAAAAGTTATAATGAAATAAAAGGAAGGAGATTATGGTAATTTAAGAGAAAAACTGATGGAGATTATTGTGTTTCCCTAAATAATAAAAAACATTTAAGATTAAAAAGGGATATATAGAGAATTACTTTTGTCAAAATTTGGGAATTAATGAAATTGTAATGATAATAAATTAAATCTTTCAGTGGGGCATGTTGATATAGAACAGGGAGAAATGTAAAACCTATATAATTGGTTGAATTTCAAATAGAAAGGAACTCCAATCAAATTGGGTGCGGGGGGGAGGGGGGAGGCCCGTACGTTTACGATATTCATTCTCTGTTTTCATTTTGTGTTTCATTTTCATGATTTTCCTATTCAGTTTGAAAGTATGCTCCTGTACTTTTATTATTTTTACAAAAAAATTTAAAATTTAGCTATTTTTTCTTACGTTAGGTTTAGTTTGGGTGAAACAAGTTGAAAACACCTCGGAGGTGTATTCAATTTTTTATCACTGTTTGAGTTATTTTATCCAAAACGAAAACAAAAAAGGTAAAAGTACACAAAAAAGAAGTTATTTTTATCATTATTGAAAAAAATAGAAAATAAAGATAGTAAACGTACTGGTTAATTAAAAATTCAAAATAAGAAAGTTCATATAGCGAACTAAGAGAGTGTCCAAATAAACGATGACCGGACAACATTCCTTCAACTTCGACTTTCATATATATACTAGTATTAACCCTTTCACCTTTATATGAGTTTTCTACCATTTTTTGTAACAATATTAATAACCCATGTGTTGAGATTTTTATTAATAAAACTCACCTAAAACAATATAAAAAGTTTGTGACATAAGAGAAAATATAATATGAGATATAATTATATGTATATACAGACATATATATACATATACGTTTTATATGACTTATAATAAAGTGAAAGGAGTGCAGTTAATTTTTTAGATTGTGAAAACATATTAGACCTGTGTAAAATATAGAAAAGTTTACAGATTTAATGTAAAACCCCGATATTTTTTCGGATCTAATTAGAAATTTTAAAGGCAAATATATACTGTTTTTTTTAGCCACGAAATTTGAGTTAGCATCGATATATTTTTTGGTTTAGCGACGAATTGGTGAGCAATATTTCTGTCAACTTTAGAAACCATTAATTATAATCTAACGCTAACAGTTATAAGGGATAATGATTGAAGTGTTTAGTGACGATTAGCGTAACTGAAATTTTGTCGATAATTTTTAGCGACAAATGGATGTGTAGGTTTCCTTTCATTTTTTTTAATTAGGGTTTTCATTATGTGTATATGTATATATAAGACATTGTTGTAGTAGCCGACTAAGGGCTCCATTTCAGTCGTCACAACCACAGCCGAGAGAGAGAGAGAGAGAGAATACACGGAGAGGATTAGAGAGCAGGAGAACGGGACAAGGAAAGAGATGAAGAATGGTTTTCTGGCGAGACTTTTTGGTAAGTCTGTTAATTTTTGTTTTCAGTATCTTGTTCATTGTTTTAAGGGAATAAAAGGGGCGGGAATCGGTTGGATCAGTTTGTGTTTTGTGTGATATTGTGAGAGTAAATTGCCGTGGGTTTCGGGAGTGACATAGTGAGGCATGAGAGAACCGTGAAAGAAAAATCTGATGTAATTAGGGCTGCCGCAATTCACAGTCTTGACACAGATTATGCGATTATGGTGTATATATATTGTGATTTATGGCTGGATATAGATGGGGCTACGGATTATGTGTTTGTAGGTGTAAAGGACAAGAAAAACGGATGGGAAAATGGGCTCAAGACAGCCATGAGAGACTGCCATGGAACAGAGGTAGTGATGTGGGTTGTGTATTCGTATATGTGGGTTTTAGAGAGAGAAAATGGTTGTAAGGGATTAGTGCCGAAGAGATATGAGTGAGGGAGGTGTTTCAGTGGGTGTAGTTAGTGTTAGTTGAGTGAAGGAACTGCAAATATATGACTGTGTGTGAGGCTTGCCGTGGTGGCTCTCTCAGTGTGTGTGAGTTGTGAGCCTATGTGTTGATACTCCTGTGTGTGCATGCGTTTTTGTGTGTCGTGTGCAGTAGTGTGTGTGTGTGTGTTTGTTTGTAAGAGTGTAAAAGGTGAGTGAGATTTGCATTGTCGGGGTGTGGGTTCGGTGGGAATTTGGAGTATAGTATTTAGTGCAGTGTGTGTATATATATATAAAGTGAGTGAGTGAAATGGAAGGAGAAAGGGAGCTAGGTGAGTGCATATGTGGTATATGCTTGTGAAGAGGCTGTGCACGTGAAAGGGAGAGGGAACAACACTGTTGCTGTGCTGTTTTGGTGTGCATGTGTTAGTTTGTGAAAATGGTGAGTGTGTCCATTGTTGTGTGCTTAGGTGTGTGTGTGTGTGCGCGCGCGCGTGCGTTAGTGTGTGTTGAGTTGGGTGAGCTGTGGGTGTAAGAGTAAAATGAGAGAGGAAGAAGCTACTGCCACGAGGCAGTAGCTGTGATGTGAGTAGGTTGTGAGATTTTATGTGGGCTGTGACAGAGAAAAAAGAAAATGCGGATCGGGTTTGACGTTAAGTTCGCATGTGCATATGTTAACGCATGCTTATTGTTAGCACGTGAAAATTTACAGTATAATACGTTAGATCATATTAGAATTCTTGGCAAAGTTTTATAATTTTCTGAGATCGTATGAATGTTTAATATTTTCTGTAATTTCAGATTTGAAAAATTCTTTTGGAGCCTTTAATCCCAGAAAATGTTTAGAGAAAAATTAGACTAATGTCTTTATGGTATAAATAAGACTCAGTTTGAGTTTGATGATTTTTGGAGTTGATTTTCTGTGATTTCCGTTTCGCATTAGTTTTAGCAAAACTAATAAGTTAAAAATAATTTTAACGACTTTTAATTTCTAATTTCAATTTCAATAATTGTTATACATATTTTAAAGATAATACAAAAATTATGGGACTTTATTTTCAGTTAGAAATATTTATGGCTATTTATGGATTTTGTTGTATTTAAGGAAATTATTTTTAATTAAAAAATATTCAAAATTTCAGAAAATTCATATTTCAACTTGTTATGATGTTTTAATTTATAAAAGTGTTTTATGATAATTTATAATGAATCTTGAGATATTGTTACTCATTAAAGAACGTATAGGGTACTCGGTTAGCTAGGTTAGTCGTGTGCGAAATCCGTTTTGAGTTTACGTTATTCTGGGGTTAGAAGTGAGCGCTGTTTGGGTAGTGATAATAGGGTTTATAGTATAATAGTGTAGATTGTTTTTCTAATAAATGAATTTGTCAATTTAGGTTAATTCAACGGCTTTTGGATCGAGGTCAGTTAGCATTGCTTAACTTAGCTTGGATCGAGGTAAGGATTTTCTCTCCGAACCCTATATCATTGTCTGATTTCAAATGCTTTATTTTAATATTTTTACATACTACATTAAATGTTGATTTTTATGATTGACATAAAGATATTTTTAAATTGTCCATGAAACCCTAAATTGAGCCTTATAGCGATCGTTTAGAATTCGTTACTCTCATCGATCTGTTTACTAAATTCAATCATTGTAAAACATTTTGAATTGTGTTTAAATTTCTTGAATATTATCAAATGCATTTATTACTTCTCAATGTTGACATGAGTTAGTAACTTGGGAGCCATAAGGATGGTTTGTATTGTTGGCGTTATAAGGATGGTCTGTTGGATGTGTTTAACTAGTACCTAGATGGACTAGTCAGTGTACATATGCATATGTAAAGCGATCGAGCACTGCGTGGTGGCTTTGCTTCTGTACTGCTCATGTTCAATGTTTCCTGTTTATGTTTTATTTCACTTGAAATGTTTTGAATATCAACCATTCATGCTGTATTATGCTCGAAGTGTTTCAAATGACTATTATTTAAGGGATTGAGTTAAATACTCATCCCTATGTTTATATCGTATTGTAGTGATTTCATCGAAAGCAAAATCTCTCAAAAAGATGTTATTGGACTTCAATGTAAAATCGTTCGTTTTGTTCATCTTTGTCTAAATGCTGTATATCAATGAAAATACTCTTTAAAAATTTTTATATAAAAACTTGTCCGAATCGTTTTACTGTTTTTAAGTCTTTGATCGACCTTACTGAGCTCTTGAAAGCTCACTCTTCATTTGACTTCCTTTCTGCAGGTAGTAACCAGCGTTAGAATTCATGAAATTGGACTTGAGGCTAGCGAGCGAGTGAATTTAAGTTACCGTGTTTTTTTTTTCTATTAGAACCCTTGCGTGGGTGAATAGTATTGTTTAAATTTTGTAGGATATCAATTTGGTATTTTACTTATGAAATCATATAAGAGTATGATTTTATTAATGGTTAGTTGCCCTGACAGATTGATGATATTATTTGGTTGAGTTTGAGATAGAATTATCCTAGTATAAATGATCGAGCGAGTGTTAACGTTCCGAAAAATTTCGAGATGTTACATTTTAAATGAGATATAAATTTAAAATTGAGAGAGAAATATTTATTTTTAAATGGAATATGCTGATGATGCAGAAGGGAGAGAAAGTGAAATTTATATATAATTAGATTTCCCTTTCCGTGCATACGAGTTTTAGCAATTCCGTGCGTACGAGTTTTAGCAAGTTAAATATGATTTGAATATAACTACGCAAGTTAGATCAGACCCCCACCCCCACCCCCACCCCCACCGCCTCTTCCTTCACATTGCGGAGCTAAGTAAAGGCAGCGAACATTCGCGTCATTCCCTACAACCGCAGCTCTTCCCCGTTGTGCTATCAGGTACCCTCCCTCCCACATTTCGTTTGCACTTTCTCTCCATTCCAATCCAAAGATATCTTCAGGGTTCCCTTCTAAGTTCTAACCTACTTAAAGATTCTGTTCCTCACCCGCGCTTCTCCCCCCAAACCCCCTCTTCAATTTTAGCGTGTTATCCATGTCAAGGCTTCTATTTGGCGATCAAACATTTTTCTCCTCGTATACTAACCATTATTTTTTCATATTTGATTTGGTGGATTTACGTTTGTTTTCAATCTTTTTATCATCAATCTTGGAGTAGAATTGGCGAATAGGATATTTTTAGTACATGTAAACATTGCAGTCATTTGATTTTAGTACTTCTTTAATTTATGCTTGCTATTCGAGTTGAATTCAATGTTTACATACCCCAAAATCTATCTTAGAATTTCACTAAAAGAAAAATGAAGTCGAAACAGTTGATGATATCACTTTGTAGATGGCGCTGCATATCTCTGCCGTTGTTGGTATTCATGTTGTAGCTTTGATATGGGCAAGCATAGCAAAGCTATTATGCAGATACTATTAGTGAAGGGCTTTTACTTCTGGTGTCCTTACCCCAGGAAATTTCCTGGGGTACATAGATACAGGAAATTTCCTTACCCCATCGTACATAGATAACGTTCTGGATCTTGCATGTTGCAGGTTAGTTTATTTATTGGCGCTCATTCAGGAAACTACCGCCCATTCAGACAGAATCATCCTCAAGAGGTAGACTCTCTCTGATTGGTACACTCCCAATATAGGCAGGAATTTACTGAAATCCTCATCGCAAGTACAAGTTAAGGCAATCCCCCATCCTCGTATTCAGATTCAATGACTTCCACAAATTTTTAATATTGCAATCCTTAGACCACATCACACATGCTCTAAGATAATTTCCCATTTTTGTCGTCCAACTTAACATGGTTGTTCCTCTCTCCATTTTGATGATCACCCATCCTTTGGAGAATTAACAAAATAACTCTCCACTACGATACGCACTATAATAGTTGGCATTCATGAACAGTTGTCAATACATCAGAATACAACAGTTCCAAGGGTATATCAATGTTGTAAGGTCAACTGGAAGGGATTGAAGTTTATGACAAAGGTTACAGTGAAAAATATTCGTCATTATTAACCTCAAAAAATCGAATAAAAGATGCATCTTACTTCAGCATCACAGATTGTTGCTAGTTTAGGTGGCACTAATCACCAGTGTAAACCTGATCTACTTGACGTAATTGCCTAACAATTCAGACATCTACTTCTTTCTCGGAGTTAAATACTCCCTCCGTCCCAAAAAAATTGATCGTATTTCCTTTTTGGTTTGTCATTAAAAAATTGATCACTTTTCAAATTAAGAAAGATTCCATGTCTACCCTTCTTACACTTTTTTTATTCTATTTCTCTCTCCCTGTTTAATCCTCCACCAACCCATTTTTACCCATGTTTACCCTTCTTACACTTTTTTTTATTCTATTTCTCCCTCTAGGTTTAATCCTACACCAACCCAGTTTTCTCTCTCCTGGCCCACTTTCTTCCCTCTCTCTCTCTTCCTCTCGCTTATGGTAGAATGGAAAACTTATAAATATGATTCATATCCTAAATAAGCGTGCAAGTCAAATATGATTAATTAATTAGGGACGGAGGGAGTACATGGTTTCAGCTCCATTGAAATTCAACTCCTACTTGAAACCACAAAATGCTCTACGAACTAGTGAATTAGCAGAGAAAAAAAAGTGCCAAGTACATATTGTGTGGATAGATAGGAAGCTCCCAGAGTTTCCCCACTATGAGTTCACAGACATCAATCAAAAACCATGCTGGACTCACCAGGTCAGCAGGACCACAACCTGTAGAATGACACCCGAAATATCGATGGGGTGACTGTATCGAGTAAATGCATTATACCTTTTCGAGCTAGTCAAATCAAACTTATACAATCTATGAGCCTTAAGTCACCTTGTTTCTACACACAATAAGATAAGAATATACACGGGAGAAGAACAGTATTTGTAATTGATAAACCTAAAATCATGCAGACTGAGCCATTATTGATAGAAAAGCCAAGTGCCAATGTAAATACTGCTCAATGCCGATGTTTAAAGAATCACAATTGGAATAAGGCAAATGTAAGTTTGTGTGGCCAACCTGAATGGGCGCCAAGTAAATGACAAGCCTGCATCGGTCTACAAGTTCTATTACAAGGCAATATGTACGTTTGTGCTTAAATGCCTTCCAGCATGTAAAGAATACTTCAGGAATGAGCTTGTAACTTCCTGGATCAGCTCTTGGAGCTGAACTTTGTTTTTGGCTATTAAACGGCCAAGGGATTCCACGAGATAAAACTCTTTCAAAGATAGCTGCTAACCGAGTTTGACTATGTAAATTGCAGCAAATCGCGAATGCATTTGACGAAGAAATGCATTTGACGAAGAACCATGTCACGGAGTGATTTGTTTTCTATCTCGCTGCAGATTTTTGAGGACCCTTGTTGTAGTGTTAGTCGACCAAGTCTAGTATATTCCTGTAATTAAATCTGATTTAACAAGGCTAAAGAGGAAACATGTGAGTGGCTTGTGTAGGCTCTAGTCTTTGAAATATGTTGTACTGTCACCTTAGAATCTGGGTTGGAAATCCTTACTGTTACTGGGAGAGTTGACATTGACTGGAAAGAGAGTTGTAGCGTACACTGTTTGAAGCAGTTTCCCAGAGGCGAAGGAGTTTTTCAGAGACTTTAGTCTTCCTCTATTAACGCTTATAGGTCAGATTGCTGAGGAAAGGCAGGACGGACTCGAGTTTATCTGTTGTTATCTTGAGTTACCTTTGGAATAACAAGGTAGATGGGCCCCCAAGTTCCTGATGTTGTGAATGAGCACAGCTTTGATGCATCGCAATTAAGAGAGCACCCTTTTCAACAAGGAAGAAGCAGTGTGGTGGAGGGCTTGGTGGTAGTTGTGGTGGGATGACTGTTGGTATTGATGGGGGACCAGAGTGGTCGTGCATCCCGGAGGACCAGAATGGCGGTGGTTGAGCAATGGTTAGTGACATCGGAGTTGAATCGCGAGCGTCACCACAAATTTGTGGATCTGCAGCGTAGTGGTGAGGGGTGGGTAGTGGGTACTGAGGGAAGGCTTTGTGGTGGTTATGTTCGGAGGTGAGCAGCGGCGGTTGTCTTGATGGTGTTTGGGTAGTGATATGGTGGTGGTAGCAGCGGCGGGTGAGAGGGAATCGAGAGGGAGGCGGTGATATTGGCGCGGCGATGGAGTAGCGGTTAGTTTGGTATTGGGTACTAATGGTGGGAGGGAGGGAGGGGGAGAGAGAGAGAGAGAGAGAGAGAGAGAGAGAGAGTCTGGCGCACTGCTTTTTGCTTTTTATAAAAAATGATCCGTAGCCGTCCACAGGCCATGATGGACATGGCTCCACATGTGTTGGGATGAAAGAGCCCATCCCAGTGCTGGTTGGGGATGGGCTCCCTACACACACACGCGGGCAAGTTTTTAATATTATGTTTTTATAAATGAAAACATTCTCTTGTCTAGATTATTGACCTATACATTGAAGACTTTCTTCCTTTGTCTCTCTTTTTTTGTTAACAGAAAATCCTGTAGTTATTGGTATTGCATGATTTGAAGCTATAAGATCCTTAACATAAATCACGTTTCTCATCAATGATTCTTGTCATTTTGAATGCAGTCAGCATAATGCCCAAGGTAAAGACGAATCGTGTCAAATACCCGGAGGGTTGGGAATTAATTGAGCCTACTATCCATGAATTGCAAGCAAAGATGAGAGAAGGTTCTTGTCTCTTCTACATCATATTTCCCCGTTTGTAGAACTTTGCGATAATTGATTGATGGTACATCTGAATCTATTGTATACAGAAAAGCCTGATTGGGATTAGGTATTCAAATTTATCTTTTCCTAGTCAGCCGTTCAGAGTTGGCATATATTTACAAATTCTTTGTCATTAATACGCGTCCTGTATATACTCTTTATCTATACACCGAATAGTCTTTGGCATCTTGCTCATCATGTAGCCGAGGCTAGTCCCAAAGTATTGAGGGATCTCACCCCGCCCTTGTTTGGTCTTCAGAAACAACTTCGTTTTATGATTCTTTCCCTTTAAGGAGTCAGTGGTTTCCTGTGAGCTATTCAACCTAATGCCGGAGACTTGGTGGCTAAGTGAAAAATTAAAGTGAGGAAAATAGGAATTCTGACTTGAAATTTAGAGGTGATAAAATTGAGACTTGAAGATGGAATAAAGCATAGGCTGTAACACTCATACAGCTGTTGATAGGAAGTAGATGGGAGAAACCGAGGGGAATACCTATCAAGACAGGAATTGGTGAACAAAGGTGAGTAGGACTTGAAAATTGTGATTTGGAGGAAAATAAAGAGTTGGAGATACAGGAGATGAACTCATTCGTTATTTTAAAGGGTTGACCATGAAGATGCCAGAGTAGTCATTGGAATTGTCTTTGCAATCTGATATTGTAGTCTTTAGGTGTAGAAGAAAACAAAAGATTAGAAAACGACGGGCCTCCTGCCTGCTGCTACTTAAGCCTAGGTAATGAGCCAAATGGTCTTCAGCAGGCTTGATTTAGCTTAATGTGCAAATGCGAACTCGTGCTGAAGAAAATCCTTCCCCTACCAGGGAGAAGTAACTACAGAACAATAAAGAAGATGTGGAGCGATGACTTTCCCTTTGTTTTTATGTATCTTCATCCCTTTGGCCGGGGTAGTTTATATTTCATATATTGGCAGCTAAATGTAGTGTTGGTTCAGAATATTTAGGGCTGCGACTAGACATGGTTTTTGGCTGCATGGTGCGTCAGTAGGAAAAGAAGGAAATTTTCATTGACTACTAATTCTATTGTTAAACAGAAGATTTGGTATAGTTGTTTCTGATATATAAAGTCCAAATCTCGACGAGTGAATATGCTATGAGGCTAAAACCATACCTTTTATTTTCAAGTGATCACCTTTTTTTTGTCGCCAAAATTCTGGTAATGAGAGAATCTGTTCTGATGAGTAAATTCACAAAATAGCACCAAAAGGGGTGCAATCTTTTGTAGATGCAAACTAAGCTATATAACACAGCCATAAGCTGTCCAAAAAGGCAAACATGGCGTCGTAAGAGGTAGAAAGCTACTCAGACCAGCAAAAATTGAAGACAAAAGAGAAGCCTTTGACTTAGTCAAAGGCAGCTCCATGCTGTCGAAGGATCCTGTTCCTCCCCCTCTAGATACACCAGAAAAGGCATCAAGGAATCAAACTTCTCAAAGCCTTTAACCCTTTCTTTTCCTCTTGAAAAGATACCAAAATCTGAACAGCTCCACTAGCAAGTGAGGCATTACCCAATGCAAGCCCAAAAGACTGCATACCATATAAAAATCGTCTGGCAACCGAACAAAGGAGAATATGGTGCTCTACGTACTCACCATTGGCTTTACACAAATAACATAAAGGGATAATTACAGCAGTGTCCTGAGGTTAGGGTAAAATAACATGCGTGTCCATTAGTTTGGACAAATTACACTTATGTCCGTTGACTGAACGGAAATACCAAAATACATAATAGTTTGGATAAAATGACCAAAATGTCCATCACTTAGTAATGTAACTCTCAAATGCCATTCTTGCCTAATTTGGGTTAAAACCCTAATTTATTTCTCTGTCTTTTAAATTTGGATTGATCTAACCCTAATTTCTAAATTAGGATCTCTCTAACAACAATTAAGCTCTTTTTTTTTTTCAAATTACAGATTTAAACCCCCTTTTTGTGTATTTGTTCTTGGTCTGGTCTGGTTGCAATTTTTTCCAAATTTTCTCCCATATCCAGCCACCACCCCCTCCCCCTACGCCGCCACTGCCTCCTCCCCCCAACCCCAACCCCGCCGCCACCTCCACCGTCCCCCTCTCCCTGTCGCCGCCTCCACCCTCCCCCCACCACGCCGCCGCTCCCACCCTCCCCCCACGCCGCCGCTGTCCCTCCCTCCCTCCGTCACCCCGCCGCTCGACCCCTCCCTGACCCACAGCGAATCGCCCCTCTCTCTCATGCCACAACTCAGAATCACGGTAGGTTTGTTTTTTGGGTTGGTGAATTGATGGTGGATTTTGGTTTGGGAAGAAAGAAAGAAGAAAGAAGAGTGGGTTATGCGGTGGTGCCGGGTTGTTGGGTCACAAAGGTTGTGCATGGTGGTTGGCAGTGGTTTGTTGGTATGGTTGTGGGGGGGGGGGGGGGGGCTATGGGGTGGGCCAGGATGGTACTTCGCTACGCCTACCCTTTACGATAAGCCCGATCGATCACCGCATTCTCACCCATTGAGTGTGGGGCAGGGAGGGATGGGGGAGTTGGAGAGAGAGAAAGTTAGGGTTTGAACCGTAAATGCAAATCTGACTTTGTCAAAAGGAAAAAAAAAAGTACACATTTAGGAGTTCCCAGCAAGAATAGCACTCTTTGCTGCCTTCGGCATAGAGAAGAAACTTTGAGAGGGACCCCGGATTTCTAAATGGTGTTCCATGGAAAGGAATCTGTCATGCTCACCATCAGTAAGGAGTAAGAAGATCTCACCATGATAGAAGCTCTGGAAGCCCTATCCTCCTCATCTCTATGGCCTTCCGATTTGTACAAGAGTTGCAAAAATTTGGACTCTGAAGCCAGCTCCCAATCATGAAAATTTCTCATGAAGCTCGGATTACAAACATAGCCATTGCCTCCTTAGGATAACACATCTGCCACTCTAACCTCACGATTGCAAGAAATCTGAAAGAGACCAGGAATTGACGAGAGAGGTTAGCAACGAGAAAATTTCCCTTTTAGTAACAACATAAATTAGAGGTCCGTTATTAGTTTCACCCTGTTGCTAATGTCTATGTTTCATTCAATGCCTCTTTATGGGAACTTTTGCTTTTGTATACAAAAAGGAGCAAACGACACAAACATTAGTTTCTTATTCCTAATGCTGCCGATATTTGTGCTCAAGTACATGAATATGAGTCCTATGGCATTTTAATATTCTATTTTACTTTTCCGAAACATAGATTACCACGTGCGGAGCACATGCATACATGCTAGTATATGATGCTTATGTAATTTCTGCTTTCTTACAGCTGAGAACGATCCACATGACGGGAAAAGGAAATGCGAGACCTTGTGGCCTATTTTCAAAATAGCGCATCAGCAGAGTCGCTATATATTTGACCTTTACCACAGGAGGAAAGAAATATCAAAAGAGTTGTACGAATTCTGCTTGGACCAAGGCTATGCTGATCGAAATCTAATTGCTAAGTGGAAGAAGGTTCGTGCCACCCTCTTCCAGAAAAGAAAAGAATTGCTCAGTTTTCTGTGTTGCGCTTAGACCTACTTGTCTTTTTACGCCATAGATACATTTAGGATTTGGGAACTCTACTTTATTTTTATCCCTTCTTCTAGCAACGATTGTGGAATTGACAGAGTGAGAGCATCATATAGGAAAATACTTAGGAAATTAACGGCATCTGAATTTGTGTTGACGTTCATTATATGATAACGTAGGACCAAATTGTGCAATAATGCTCGAAGGTTGCCTATGGCACACAGTAAATAAATGAGAAGAGAATAGACTCGCCACACTGGCCAAAGGATCCGCATGGACACCGCTGATATATATATATATATATATATATATATATATATATATATATATATATATATATATATAGAGAGAGAGAGAGAGAGAGAGAGAGAGAGAGAGAGAGAGATACACACATCTCAATTGGAGCAACTAAATTTCGTTCAAAATGGATGAGAAAGAAAGCAAGTAACATGCATTAGTCTCAACAGTAACAAGAAAAAAGGTCAGCAACAAGAAAGCAGTTGAATGTGTCTCAACAGTACCAAGATTAGAGTCTCAACAATAACAAGAAAGAAGGAAAAAAGACATGAGACCAAAGGCATGAAGGAGAGGTTTTATATAGTCAGATGGTCCGTAAATGAGGTCGGAGATGTTGACTTACCTTACTCTAGACCTTAGTTGCACAAAGCGGGGACGGGGGCGGGAGTGGGAACGGGGGTGGGGGAGCGTAAGAACCTGGAAGAATTTAAGGTTGGGAGCAGCTTGAATTAATAAATTCGTTAGAGTATTACCATTTCTTGAATATAGCTTAATAGAGGAAGGGAGAGAGGGAGGGAGGGAGGGCAACAACAAACAAGGAGGCTTTAAGGACTTGAAGGAAGAGAGAAACAAGGAATTGAGCCGAAAATGGCTTGATTTCTAGGTTCTCTCTCCATGCATCTCTGTCTAGCTGAAGGGATCGAGTTCCCATATGAGCTTGGGACGAGATCCCATGGAGCTCCTAACTTGGGATCGCAAAGCGAGTTTCCGAGAGAGAAGCGTCACCATATGAGGAGTTTCCTACAACTAAGCTCTAGACTGGCAAGCTTAGATGCATTAGGCAACAAAAAGGTACCGTTTGTTGGGTCGATTTGATTAGGGTTTGGCCTAAAAGTTCATTTCTAAAAAAACCTCAGATTTATCCCTCAAATAAATTTGAATATTGTATTTTGGCCCCATCTGAGTGGACACTTCTTCACAAGGTGTCTGACACTTCTTCAAGAGGTGTCCGATATAGTGTCCGGTAATTAAAAAAATTAAATAAATTCAGACACCGCTGAGAGGTGTCGGACACGTGTCTGGCTCTGAAGCACGGACACCTCTCCTAGGTGGAGGTTTGGTGTCCCAAACGGACGGACACCCCGACACCCTCCGGACACCGCCCGACACGTGTCGGACACCGCCGATCGGTGTCGGGAATTTTTTATTTTTTTTTTAATTTTTCGACACCGTGTCGGACACTTCACCGAGGAGTGTCGGACACGGCGTGGCGCAGTGTCGGACCATTTGCTTCTCTTACCTCATGGCCGATTCCTTCTCCATCACCTCACAGGTGCCCTTCTGAGCCATTACCGACTCAGAGCTGTCGCCGGAGCTCAGTCGCCAACAGATCCAGTCGCCGTCGCCAGATACTGAAGCAGCTGTCGCCATCGCCGGAGCTCACTTGGTCATCGCCGGAGGTCCTCCGCCGCCGTCGCTGACCCACAGATCCTTCTTCCTCATCCCTTCTCCTTTTTCTTCTATTCCCCGTCGTTTCTTTCTCTGTGAAGTGTGAACTCTTCAGTGAAGAGTCATTTGACTCATTTCTTTCTTTCTTTCTTTTTATTTTTTCTCCCTCTGTTTCTTGCATTAGTACTACTATTAAGTGAAGAAAGTCTCTCTCTTTCTTTTTTGTTTTTTTTTCTTTTTACTTAGTTATTTTATCCAGAACATTTCAGAAATATTTTTTGACTTAGTTATTATTTTAGATTGTGAAATATATTTGATATATATATAAAATAAAAATATATTAAAAAATAGCGGTGTCCTGCGGTGTCCGGTGTGCCCGTCGGTGCGGTGTCCGACACCGTGTCCGTGTCCGTGCTACCTAGGTGTCTGGAGGTGTCAGTAAGTGTTGGACACCATACCTCGTCCTATAAGAGGTGTCGGTGCTTCCTAGTGAACAGTGAATGAACGATTTTATCCCTAAATAAACAAGCTAAAACTGGTGGAGTGGCTTGATTGAAACGAATTTCAATGTTTAGTGGTCACTTTGACACAAGTCAATGTCCAGTGACCAAAGTTGAATATGCCTAATAGTATAGTGTCAACCGAGTAGTTAACACGAAATACTATAATAAGTTATAGGAAAAATTGGTTTGCCAGAAAGAGTAGAAAGAGAGGCTTGAGTTTGAGACCGAAAGTTAAGAGGACATAATGAGTGAGACTGGCTGGGAAGATAATTTAAGTTTAGGTGGACTGGCTTCTAGAAAGAGCAGGCCCCAAACTCTGGAAGGAATACTGGGCCAAACCATTATGGACCTGGATGATCTTAGTCGGATCACTCTTGAAAAGTTGGGAGGAAAGGACGAGCGTAGTGCAATGGTCAAGCTTTTGTGACCTTAGACACTTTTCCTTGAGGCTTTTCCATCTGTAGCTAGTACCAACATGTGTGCAAAGCAAAAGATGCCAGCAAGATGTTCACTCGGAGTGAACTACAACAATAGCCAGGGTTAATGTAGTATCAGAGTGCCGTGATTTCCAGCGATAAGATGGGTCCAATGATAGATTTGCAAGTGCAGCGAAGAAGGCTCAGCTTCTGATAAAGGAGAAGATTTCAAGGGTAATGGATAGTTAAAAATGCTTCATGCAGCTTCAAGAACCTGGTTTCTGCGTCAATGGAGTCTGTTAGACATGATTAAGATTTTGGAGAGTGATTATAGGGAGATTGTGATATCCCACATCGGCTAGGTAGCACGGACACGGTGTCAGACACCGACACCGACTGGGACACCACATCGCAATTTTCAAAAAATCAGATTTTGGAGACCGCAGGACACCGCTATTTTTTAATATATATATATATATAATAAATATCAAATACATTTCACAACCTAAAATAACAAACAATAATGAAAAATTACCGAAACAAAAATTTTAAATAAATACAAGTCATACTTGAATATTTATTTGGTACTGGGCAAAAAAGCGAAGTTATAAAAAAAAAGAAAAAGAAAAAAGAGGTCTTTGAGTAGAATGCCGACAGAGGGAGAAAAGGAGACACGAGAGGTAAGGGACCTGTGGGTTAGCGAGTAAGAGAAGACAGAGAAGGAGACGACTGACGAGACAAGGAGAAGAAACAGACTTGTGGGTAAGCGACGGCGGTGAAGGAACTCCGGCTACGATGGCGAGAGATCTAGCGACGGCGGACAGATCTGTCGGCTTTGGTATCCGGCAACACCGGCTCCTTTCAGATCTGTCGGCTTCGGCAACATCGGTGACTTTCAGATCTGTCGGCTTTGGCAACATCGGCGACTTTTAGATCTGTCGGCTCCGGCAACATCGGCCACAGATCCGGCAACACGGCGACGAGAGAAGAAGACGGCCGACAGATGAGGTGAGAGAGAAGACGACGACCCCCGAAATTACTTCCAAAAGTTCCAAAATAGCCCCAAACGGTCCGACACTCCACATTCCCGTGTCTGACACTCCTCGACGAAATGTTCGACATGGTGTCCGAAAATAAAAAAAACTCCGACATCGATTAGCCGTGTCCGACACGTGTCGGGCGGTGTCCGGAGGGTGTCGGGGTGTCTGTCCGTTTAGGACACCATACCTCCACCTAGGAGAGGTGTCCGTGCTTCCTAGCACATCAGTTATGAGAGAGTTTGTGATTGGCCTTTTAAGACCCTGCCAAGGAACTCATAACTACTTATTTGGCTAGCCTTTTTGAGGGAGGCATTGCCCTATGGTGGGACCGTAAACCGGATCGTTATAGATGGTATCAGAGCCGACTCTCGAAAGCTCGGGCTAGGCTATCTAGTCGGGTTGCTGATGGTTGGGAGAAACGAAGGCAAGCTCGGGTATATCTCACATCAAGAGGATTGGTTGGGATAACGACGGGTAAGTTGGGTATATCCCACCTTGATTAGAGAGCAAGATTCTGGGCTGTGTGATCGAGCCTTATCGAGGACGCTAAGACATAAGGTGGGGAGATTGTGATATCTCACATTGGTTGTGAGAGAGTTTGTGATTGGCCTTATAAGACCTTGTCAAGGAACTTATAAGTACCTATTTGGCTAGCCCTTTTGAGGGCAACAGAGGCATTGCCCCGTGATGGGGCCGTGGACCGGGTCGTTAGAGATTTTCTATATTACATGAACTCTTCAGAATGCCTGAAATATCCTTGTCGGACGCTCGATGTTTGGACATGAGTACGGGATCTTTGTCCTACACATCTCATGAGATATGCCACTAGGAACACTATCCTATAGTGTTGCTTTTAATTTGTTATTAGTTTGAGATGAGACAATCAATTAAAACCATGTGCGTCACATAAAACACCATTTTCCCTTAGGAATAACTAAACTTATTTAGATATATGAATAATTTGCCATGTCTCCATGTCTTGTGAAATAAAGATTAGAAGAATCCGACACTTGGCACGTATTCGACCTGGGCACTTGTGCCGAGTCCATGTAACATAGAACTATCTATAACTAGGCCGAAGACCACGAGTGTAGTTACGTCGGCAATGGTGTAGGGGATTCTTCTATTTGCATAGCTGATGCCAAAAGAGAACAAGTTGGGTGCATAGCATAGATGAGAAATACAGAAACGATGATGGGCTGCTGTGCGTAGGCGCCAGCCGAAGTTGATGTGATTGCAAGTAAAGCACACTAGGCAGTTTGATATGTCCTCTGACGCCATATAGAGGAGAAATGCCCTCCACCTCACAAGGATTCATGGTGGCAGACAAGGCCATTGGATGGAAACCGTGTAGGCACAGAAAAGCCAAAGGCAGAAAGCCTAAACTCCTTAAAGATTCAGATTTAATTGACTTGTGGGGATTACATAAAGTTAATAGGTAAACAATTGCTGGGAAACCAAGAATACCAACATGACCAAAGACTGAAGTACCCTTAAAACAAGATTTGACTTGCTAAAATACAGTCAAATAAACCCAATAGATCCAAAATAAAATGGTAGAAAATTCCCAACTGGTGACATGTGTCGTCCAATTGTTGCAAGTTTCCGTCCGGCATCTTTATACATTATTCAAGTTGATAATTTAATCATGCCAAGTCCTCTGTATGAGATCTTATTGGAAGGTGATTTGATTATGCGTTATGTGGAATAGGAGAATAATGCATGTATGGATGTACCTTCTGTTAGTTAACAAGGTAGTCTGCGCAATTCAATTATAGAGTTGCTTTTTACTAAAACTAGAGGTCAGCAGTTCAATCATGCTGATAGCTACTTATTATATGTCACACACCTGGTTCAAAACTTGGAACTTCGTCAATTGAACCGTCTCCATACGATGCAATGTGCCACCTATTATCGTGGATTTTCTAGCGATTTCAAGTTCGCACTTACACTCGAGCGTAGAACATGGATCTTAGTTTGTTTACTCTTGGATTTGGTGCATACTTGAGCTAAACTGCAAATTTGCTCTTTTCAGACTCTGCACGCGCCCTCGATTCTACACCTTCGGTTTCGGACACTATGTTAGCAATTCAAAACTTCTAATCTAATCATGTCCCACAAAAAAAAAAAAAGGAAAAAGTTAGAGACATGAGTGCACAGTAAGGTGCATGTGCTATATTGTTAGTGTGTTCTGGCTATGAAATGTAATGTGATTTGTGTTCCCTTAAATGCTTGGAAATTTTTGGTAAATCGGACACAGTATATAGTGAAGTTGCATGACACAGACTTTGTTGGCGAAGTGTAAAGCAGAACTTGCTGAATTATAAGAAATGAAAACCAAGTGTGTTATGTTGGTCTCTGATAAAAACCTTATTATATATATATTCTGATGTTTTCTTATTTGGTACAGCCTGGTTATGAACGTCTTTGCTGTTTAAGATGCATGCAACCACGGGATCACAACTACCAGACTACATGCGTGTGCAGAGTCCCAAAGCATCTCCGGGAGGAGAAAGTTATTGAATGTGTGCATTGTGGTTGTGGGGGCTGTGCGAGTGGAGATTGAGAAGTAATCCTCAACCTATACCGCTGCTGGAAGTTGGCCTTTTGAACTGGGACCTTACAGGTAGTGTTAGCCTGTAGTACGTGATTGAGATGCTATATTGGCCATTTACTAGCGCATAGTGTGAAAATTTGTTGAAAATTTCAATTTTTCCATGGTTCTAGTTTAAAGTATACTGTGAGAAACTTGCTTTTGTAGCGCTTTAAGGAGGAGGGGCTGGGTTTGGGGTTGGACGGGGAGTGAACAAGGGGTTGGACGGGGAGTGAACGAGGCTTCCTCGATTGCGGGTGTCTAGGGAGGGTTGGTGAATGCAGCCTTTCCTAATGTCAAACCCGTGGCCTCCACGCCACAATGGAGCAGTCTTACTGTAGCACCAAGGATTTTATTGATGACATCAATTGCTGAGATCCATTCCATGAAGGACAATTTTGCACAAGATCAGCTAAAATACGCATTTCTCTCGCCCACCTAAAGGTAGGAGTCCTATGTCTATACCAAGTTGCTTCAATCAAATCCATGAACTTGTCCAAAGGGAACCTGAAGGTTTTCCCTTTAGCAACTCAGTATCCCGAGATGCAAGTAGAAAAACTGGTTCAGCTGGTGGGCCTTTTGTTAGATTGGCCTTTCAATGATAAAGTTTCTCGCAAGCCCACACATGCACACAAAATTTCCTCTGTGCAACAAACCACATCTAGCGAGAATTTTCCTCGAGAGACCTAAGTTTATGCCACCTCAAGAGCTGCTGATGTTGCGTTACTTTGTTGAGCAAATGATGTGATTGGAATAATGGCAGCCTGGTTTCCATCAGAAACAAGCAAAATTTCAGAGAGGCCGTCCCTCGTGATTTTTGAGTCTCCCGATTGAGCCATTTTCATCTCCTTGCCTTTTCCCCACGGCACGATGTATAAACCCGCTATGATCAACACTGCTCCGATGATGCTATCAGGGAAAACATAAAGATAAAAAGGTCAAGTCAAAGATATTTAATAGTATTTCTTCATGAACATTTTTATCTCTTTTGTCCTCAAAAGATAAATGGAAAGAATCACATTAGGCATTGTCATGAATTTGAATATCTCTATTTCCCCCTCAAATATGGAAGGCTTGACATATGGAGAGAAAAAAGCCCGATCTCCAATCCTCGATCAAACTTGTGCAAACTTGTGCTACCCACACGCTATAATTACTATTCTCTAGGAGGCGATTGACTAATAAAAAATCCCACGTTGAAGCTGGGTATATCCCTATAACAGTTTGTTCCCAACCTATTCTGGTCATACCCAATGGACCACTAGGGGTCTCATTTCACGTGAACACGTCGACATTGTCAACAGTTATTTTTTTAACGCATCGAACTAGTCAAAGTGTAGGCGCCCAAGTCACGTGCGTTTTTCGCTTCGCACGCTTTGTGCACGACTTAGTTACAAATTATTTCACGTTGACTTCACTCACGGTAGCACGACCATCGCACCAAGACCACCCGAACATCTTTTTCATCAAAAATGTCGACCGACAGCACAATCGAAACGACGGGGTCAAGGGGCAAAGGCCTTGGCCAACCCCATGGGGTCTGCCTCGGCCTCACCCAAGGCCATGGGCTCGGCCTCGGCCTCCCATGGGGGATTGGCCTTGGCCTTCCCCCCCCCCCCCCCATTTCTTCACTTTTCGCGCAAAGCCCCTTTCGCATTTTGTTCGCTTCGTACGCTCTTTATGTGACTTCGGCGCTTTGTTCTTCATGTGGGTACGATTCTTGACACCACGCTCGTCACGACGCAACTTCCGGATTCGTCATCGCTCATCAAAACACCTACTGCCGGCGCGCACGAAGATCGCCAAAAGGGGAAGTGGCCTTGGGCTCCAAAAATGGAAGTTGGCCATTTGGCCTTGGCCAACCGCAGGGGGTCGGCCTCGGCCTTCCCCATCCCCAAGGGGTCGGCCTCGGCCTTCCCCAGGACTAGGGGGTTGGCCTCGGCCTCCAGGAGGGGTTGGCCTTGGCCACTTTCCCCCGGTGGTTCCCCCCTTCGCGCATACTCCTTTTCGTACTTTTTTCAGCTTCATACATGATTTTGACATTTTGATCGTCATGTAGATACGACTCGCGTCGACACACTCGTCATAATGCAACTTCTTGATTCATCATTGCTCATCAAAACCCTACCGTCGGCGCGCTTGAAGTTCACCGAAGAGGGAGTGGCCTTGGCCTCCCTTCATGAGAGTTGGCCATTGGCCTCGGCCTCCCCAAGGGTCAGCCTCAGCCTCCCCAAGGGGTTGGCCTCGGCCTTCCCAGGGGTAGTGGCCTTGGCCTTCCCCCAATTCTTGGCCTATGGCCTCCCCTCCCGCACGCACTTGTTTCTTCGAATCTTTGCACCTCCGCGATGTTCAAGGACGTTCGTACATCAACCTCACGACGTCCGTCATGCAACGTCCGTCATGCATCAACCTCGCGACGTCCATCGTGCATCAACCTCGCGACGTCCGTCATCCATCAACCTCATGACGTCCATCGTGCATCAACCTCGTGACATCCGTCGTCTGTGACGGCGCACCATTCCCGCGATACCCATCGCCCAAAGTCGCGCGTTACCGCCGAATGACCCGTCGCCGACGACCGCATACCATCACTCTCAACTTTGTCATTACTACATGCACACTCAACTCATATCCCATCTTTGGGACACCCGACGCGCGCCCATGCGCCATTCTCATGATAAGTGCCCTCGGCACCAAGTATTGTTCCGCGACGTTCGTCGCCGCGCCCGCGCGCCATTCTCTTGATAAGTGCCCCCGACACCAAGTATTGCTCCGCGACGTTCGTCGCCGCACCCGCGCGCCATTCTCATGATAAGTGCCCCCGTCACCAAGTATTGCTCCGCGACATTCGTCGCAGCGCCCGCGCGCCATTCTCATGATAAATGCCCTCGGCACCAAGTATTGCTTCGCAACGTTCGTCGCTGTGCCCGGGCGTCATTCTCATGATAAGTGCCCCTGTCACCAAGTATTGCTCCGCGACATTCGTCTCTGCTCCTGCGCGCCATTCTCATGATGCGTGCCCCCGGCACCAAGTATTGCTTCGCAACGTTCGTCGCTGCGCCCGTGTGTTACTTCCATGAAATGTGCCTACGGCACCAGGTATTGTCTAATGCCGTTGGCATCGTGCCCATGCGCCATAAGCATGTTACATGCTTTCGGGGGGCTCCGTTCGTAGTGCTCCGGCATGAAGACCCCTCGCTACGGGATGGGCTCACAACCTTAAAGCCATCGCCGACACAATCAACTACAGGATGGGCTCACAACCTTAAAGCCATCGTCGACACAATCAACTGCGGGATGGGCTCACAACCTTAAAGCCATCGTCGGCACAATCAACTGCGAGATGGGCTCATAACCTTAAAGCCATCGCCGGCACAATCATAACGGGATGGGCTCACAACCTTTAAGCCATCGCCGACACAATCACTGCGGGATGGGCTCACAACCTTAAAGCCATCACCGTCACAATCACGGGGGGCTCTGGCACGAGGACCCCTCGCCACGGACTCTGAGCACTAAGCTGTGAGTATGTCCACTCATGTTACCATTAATCGTCGACACCACCAGGGCAATGACCCCGGGGTCACTCCGGGACGGGAGCAGATCCTTAGAGGGCATGGCGCCTAGTCTGCCTGACAGATGGCTACAGGGGCAACCCTCACCACTATCAGGTTCTCCGCGCGCTTCTTGACACACTTTGTGGGATTCAGTAAGGGCTTGGATCGGTGGCTGGGGCAACGGGCTTACTCTGATCATGCTGTCACCGTATGGTCAGTCTTCTTAGACAGGTAGAGCGACGATGTGCGAGGCAAGCAACGTGAATTTGGGAACCGACAGTCCAACGAAGAATCGGTATTTTGGGACCCCTGGTGACGTGTCACTCCCAGGGGATGACATGTGGCATTTTATGACATAGGCATACTGTTTCCTATGAATAAGACCTTGACTTGGACTATCGACTGCCGGCCTTGTTCGTCTCGTCCTCGTCTCTGCAGCACTGCCACTCCTCAAGGCCTGTCTGGGAAGCCTTGCTCTCAACCCTTACTCCGTCCTTGTTGTTTCTCATTTTGCACACTTGGAAGCTGACTCGGACTGCAGCCTTTGTAGCACCTTCACATAGGTGCGAACCCATTCTTGGCATCACTGTTGGTCCCCTTTAAGGGCTCATTGCCTTCTCTCTTGGAATACTGACGATAATGCTACCAAAAATTGTGTGATCTTCTCTTGAATTCTCAAAAATTCTGTCGCTCTTGTCTGCAGTCCAAGTCTACTTTCCGATCGAATTAGTGAATTAGTTACACCTCCTAGCATTTTACGGAAGCCTGAAGAAGTTATATTTATGAATAGGACAACTTTATCAAAGATTTTTGTGATCATGTCTTCCACCGATTGTATGGTATGATGGGTTTTTGACATTTATGGAGGTTTGATGATTTTCCTTTTATGGTGTAAAACTCTTATACAACGATTATCAATATTTTTTTTTTAGGAAACGACTTACACATGCAAGGCCATTGTCCGGAGGATTGATAGTGCTTATGGATGGTACTACATGTCATGCCCATATCAGAAAAAGGCTGTTGAAAATGAGTCCAAGTTATGGTGTGAAACATGCAATGCAGAGGTTTATATCCAGTTTTAAGGTAATTTTGGACTTCAAATTTGTAACTATTTTGTCTTTAATAAGTGTATCATAGTATGAATGCTTTTGGTCTTTGTAATATTAGGTTAATGTTTGAAAGAGACGACAAAAACGATATTGCTATTTGTACAGTGTTTGATAAAGAAGTGGAAAAGTGGTTGGGACATTCTGTTACTCCTCTGTTGGATATGCACGAGAAGGTTAATTGTACATTATATTTACTTTATTTGTCACCCTAATTATCTTTTTGTTTAACATAAATCTTTTACTACGTTTTGTTGTTAACATAATTCAGGCATAAGAAGGGAATCCAAACTTGATTCATGATCTGTTGGAAGAAAGGTTCTTGGGGAAAACATTTGTCTTCCAAATTAAGTTGAATGACTATATTATGTAACATGGAAGCAAAAGACTTACAGTTAACAAGACCTTTGATGTCAACTAGAAGCTTGAGGCAAGAAAGATGTTAAAGGAGGTATACATTTTTTTTTGTACTTATTTCTTATAATCTTAATGGCACGTTATGTTACATATACAAATCTTATAGATTGAGATGATGTCTTCGACCGAGATTGGGTAAAGTATAAAACAAGAGCTTTTTGTTGATGAGCCCCAGAAAAAAGGTGTGCATAAAAGGGTAAGTACGTGTACTTTATGAGCAGTAAGTGTACAAAACAATCTGTGTGGTATAATTGATATGTTTTGTTGTAAATCTAATAGAAATTATGAAGAAAATCCCTTTGAAGCTACTAGCATTGATGACCATGGAGACAAGTGTAACCTAAGTACGGAAGGATATGCACCACCAACCCATGAGGAATATAAATATTAGTCATCAATGCTAGCCCGTTGATGGATTACAACTGTTGTTATTCGTCATTTTACTATTTTGCTAAGCATTTTCGTGTTAATGCAGTATTACTTTTCTATCGAGAATTGAAGTTATTCTTTTTTAACCTAAGACTGTGGAAATTTAAAAATGTTTGTTTGAATGATTATTTTTCCCTTTTTGGGTCTATGACTTTAATTTCAGTTAATAATTAATGCAACATTTTTGTGCGATTTGATCAAATTTAGTATCTTGCATTCTAACATCATGCTTTCCTTTTTTATTCAATCAGCAGTTGCCAATATACTGAAATCATTTCTATATTTATGTTGTTCTCTAAAAACAATAAATTTTTGTAACTTTATATCTTTTGGCTTCTAGGTCTTATTCAAGTATGCGGCTTTGTAACTAGTGTCCTCGCATCAGGTCGTTTATGAAAGATTTTGAAAATACAACTTTCAAGCCAAATACACCAATAACTAAATATTGCCGTAAGAAAATTGTGCTTTACCATCAGTTACGAATTTGTGGGTACGAAATTTCCAAAAATTATTTGGTTCAAAAGATTGTTCAAGATCTTTAGTCGTCTTGGGATAGGGCAAAAAGAGTTATATTAGAGAATCGTAACTTACATGATGCAACAAAGTTAGTAAACTATTTGGAAAATGAAGAAAAAAAGTTTCATCCCTTATGGATTCAAGTAGAAAAACAAAATATGGATCCAAACACCATTGTGAGATCTCACATGCTGGCAAAAGAAAAAATTTACCACAACCTCAAGCGAAAAGGAGGAGGCGGTCCAAAAATTGCAACTTTGGTTCGTGTAGTTGTGATCACACTTCCGTCTACATGACCTATTGCAAGCCTTCATCAAAAGTTAAAAAAGAAGTTCCTTGACATGAGAGATTTGGCAGTTATGTTAGAAAAAATTGAAAGGAACTTTGTTGAAGGTGTGGACAGACCTCGAGAACATGCTAATGGCTACAAATAAACAATTTTTAGGACATATATGTTATACTATTTTGTTTGGTGCCATGTTATTTTGAATAAGCACTCTAACGTGACTATGTCATATATTTATAGTGTTGGAGACATCAAAGTGAATGGGGCTGATGGAAAACTTCGTCAACTATTTTGCATTCTAAATTTTCTTTTTAAAATTGTTCACTTGATTATTATTAAGTTGGTTAAAGCACAATTATTGTAACTCAAATTTCATGGTTTGGTTAGATTGCAATTGTTGCAACCCACACTTGCCATCGCTTTTACTATGTTTATTATTGTTGCTACTAGTTATAAGTGACCTTCCTTAATCAATACTTTACTAATTATTATCAAAAGTGTTCCCGTGTGCAAAGCACGGGTTCAAAACTAGTAATTAAATGAAAGAGTAAACAAAGAAACACATAGGAACTCTATAAGGTGTTGCAAATGTACACCAATAATTTCTTATCTTGAGTATACTTCTCTAGTTCTTCTAATTTCCAACAGGAGTGTTTAGTTTGGAGTGACTTTGTTAAGCCCATGGCTCATTATATTCTTATTATAGCAAAAAAAAAAAATTAATTCTGAAAAATTGACTTTGTAATTCTACCGTTACAAACTCAACCCCATGCTTAAATAATAGCAAAGCAACCAATCATAAGAACATGGATATAAGAGAATCAGGTACTAAAGAACCAAAAACGGAGAGCTTTCTCCCATTTTTTCACCGACTCTTTGGTGTTAAGAATGCTGATTTTAAGAATGAGTGATTGCCCTTCTCAGACCCTTACTGCCCACACTAAGAGCTTAAAGCTAATGTGTTCCACTTATGAAGCTCAACACGATTTTATGGGTCAGTCTATGCACAAGTCACTACACGAATTTGCCATGCAACGACAATTTCTTTGTCATTGAATATTGAATATGGGTCCTTCTACTGAGTCATTGATAATTGTCGGTCAACAAAGTCATTTAGCGGTGAACAGACTCCGCACCAAACTTGTGAAAGGTACAGAATAGAGACAAGTTTTTGGTGATGAATATATTACCGATGGTCGTGAAATCTATCATTTAGACGAATGTTTCACAACGCTTATTGGTGTATCTCTAAGGGAAAATTAGGAAAATATGGGTTTTCTAGTTAATTATTTGGGGTTGATGGTTTTTTTTTGGGAATTGTGAAAAGAGGGGGCCAAACTTTAAAATCCCTGAAAAGTAGGGTGGGATGGAAAAAAATGGGTTTTTTTTAAACCTCACTATTTCCCCTTCCCCAAAATACCCCTCCCCACATTGACCCCCTATCGTGCACTTCGCCCAACTCTTCTCCCCCAATCCCTTCAAACCCCCTTCCCTCTAAAATTCTGCCTACCCCACTCCACCCCCCACCTGTAGGTTTTACCCACCCTACCCCTACCCTGCACATCCCCACCCCATACCCCCACCCCATATTTCCTTCCAACAGGGACTTTTCACCGATCTGAGAGACACATCCTCCACTAACCCGCACTCTGACTCTCGCCTCCACGCATGGCTGTCTCCTCCCCGCACACAGCACTACCACCACCGGTACTCGCACGGTCCTTCATCCCCTTCGCCTAACCCCTCAGCCCCCAACCACCACTACCTGGTGCTCCTTCCCCTGACCCCGCTGCCATAACAGATGTCGTGACGAGAAAATCAAGGATCGTTTCATGCATGTCAGTGTAGAAGCACTGAAGATTGCATTTCGAAGCTCGATGTTGGTGCGCGCCAGTCTAAAGGTACCCCCTTTTTACATTTTGAGTGATCAGCAGGTTTTATCGACGTGTAAAGGTCGACGTTTGTCTGTTTTCTATTTTTATGATCGAGTGTTTTTTGACAAATTCACGGCCTTCTGTACTTTGGCATGCATGCAATTGCTTCAGTTGTAACAACTAAAATATTGGATGTACGTTGTTTTTCTCTCTTGGCTCTCTGTCAAGACACAGAGCGTTGCATGAGTGGTTATAGTCGTGTGCACAGTTTCTTATGATAATCGAACTATATGCATATTTTTTTGCCTTAGTTTTGTATGGGTACATCAAACTTTATTGTTTTATGGTACGTGTTCTAGATACGTTACGCAACATTGTTGACTAGGGGCTCAAGTCTAATCAAAAGCCAAAGTGCAAAATGATATTTAGGAGGTTAGTATATCCGCAAAGGTTAATTTGAACCAAAGGGTTAGGTTCCTAGCATCTTTCA
Source organism: Escallonia herrerae (assembly GCA_033070095.1). Taxonomy (NCBI): domain Eukaryota; kingdom Viridiplantae; phylum Streptophyta; class Magnoliopsida; order Escalloniales; family Escalloniaceae; genus Escallonia; species Escallonia herrerae. The sequence continues at coordinate 193,534 of JAVXUP010000574.1, forward strand.
CAGAAAGTCCGATCCATGCTCTATCTTTAGATATGGAGGTCACTTGGGGAGCTCTCATAGACAGCTAATGTCTCTACTAGGAATTAGTTGCATTAAGTAATTTGTTTATGAAAAAGTTGTCAAGTTGAGTTCTTTTGAAAGAGGAATCCCATTCACTTGTTGAGTAAGACCCACCTCAGTGGTTGTAGGTGAAGGAGCTTCATACTATATAGTTTTGAGAGGACTTGAAACATCAGATTAAGAAAAGAAAAAGCATCTAAATTCAAAGGAAGCGGGGGTTTCTAATGTAGACATGAAGTAAGAAGTGATATCTTCGATAGAATTGATATAAACATGGACATCATATCAGCTGAATAACACAACATTTCTCAAGTTAAAGTTACGACATGCATTAATAGCCATTATGACATGTGGGATATATCTTCCTACCACGCCTACATCCATATAAAAATGTGATATACAATGTGCACGCTTTGCGTGCGTGCGTGCGTATGTGTGTGAGAGAGAGATATAGAGAGAGACATACACGAAAATTTTACGTCATATATAGAAGCATATTTGTGAAGAAGACGTTCAATGGTATACCATTATGAGCGGTCTAATCCATCCTGATATCCAATTCTTGGCATGTGGATTGAAGCTTGAACAATAACAATAAGACACATATATAAACCATCAGGTATTTGCAAATGTATTAGGAAGAAACATAGGAAAATATTAGATGAGGCTGTTGGCAATAGTACATGCTTACCCTGCATTATGTAAAATTAGAGAAGCAAATGTGTATCGCATCTATTGGAATAGTGTTAATATCCTACTTATGTATAGAGGGTAGTTTGGCCCCTCTCTCTCCGTGTTTAGATGGTACCAGAGCATCGCTTTCAGGGTTTATGCTTACATCGATTTCCTTTCTTGATTTCTTTTGTCCATTATTTTTTGTTCTCCCACTATTTAAGAAATAAGGGACCGGGGCATTCGTAAACCCCTAGAGGCGTAAGAGGTGTCTTAAGACTACTGCAAGGTGGGTATCGGGTGTGGTTTGAACCATTGGGGAGGTGACCAAACATTTCAGTGTGGTTGTGGTCATAGAGGCTAAGTAAGAAGGTTTGAGGGTTGTGGACTACTGTTGAGAAACATGAACCAAAGCATAAGTTTTTGATTACTCAGGCAGTTAGCTGTGTTTTAAGGTGTTGACATTGTGTGTGGTGCATCAAGCAGTGGTGGTACCAAGATTTCACTCTAGGGGGTGCAAAAAAATATATCGGAGTCACTGCTGCTCTTTCTAGGAATTTAAAACCGTAAATGCAAAGAAAAAGGGAGCATACCAAAGTTGAGACAATTTGAAGCACTGACCAGAAATAGTTGATGGTAAAGCTTATATTTTGGGTAAGAAAACTAGTGAAATTTTTTTTTTTTTGGGCTAGTAACGGTAGAAACCAATTGAGCCTACATGTTGTACCTTCAGCGCTTCTATATCTGTCACAACTGAATAACAGTGTCACACACCTCAAGTTGCTTATGCTACCACTTCTTGGGAAATTTTATTCAATCGCACTATTGTTAGTGTAAATAGGTTATCTTTTAGGTGTAAAGAGTTCACACGAGAAGGCTATGTATTCCTTTATAAAGTAAATATATCACCAATTTCATAACTCCCACATATAATATTCAAACAATTCAATACATATAATTAAAAAAGATGAGAAAAGTCCTTTATGACATGTCTCTCTTGTTCTAGGTTTTTATGAAGCAAAAAAAATAAACTTCTTAACTGTGAACAGATAGAGTTGAAGATGCAAAACATATCAGTACATGGTATATAGTCATCACAAATGTTAAATCCATTGTTAGTTTTCCAGGAAAAGCATCTCGCCCTTAATCAAATATGGTGAAGTAGTAGGCCTCCGTATGATGATATATGTTGTTCTACCTTTTAGAGACAGTCTTTGGCAAAAAGGCGGGGTGGAGCCAACCAATGTCCTACTCGTCCTCGCCGGCAGATGGCATCTAGCTGGTGGAGTCCTCTTCTTCGTTGCCGGTCAGTCGCCCACCTCACCATTGTCAGTCTTCTCTCCAATCTCTCGGTTGTCTTGATTCAATGGAGAGAAGGGGGAGAGAGAGCCCTTGGTTGTGTCGCCATCGGGCCGTCAGCCAAAGAGAGATGCGAGAGTGAGTGGGTGTCTTGGTGAGAGAATCTGAGAGAGAGGCAATGGAGTCATGGAGATTGGAGAGAAAGAGGCGATGGAGTCATGGAGATTGGTGAAAAGAAATGTCTTTTTCTTTTGAAGTTCAGAGGGTACATTAGCCCACCCGCCAACCACCTCACTGGCATCAAGGACACAGAAAAGGGCTCTTCGGGCTATTTTTCTTGCTTCGAAATTCAATTTTTCAAGCAAGTCAGTGGTTATTCAATTATCTTTGAGATGAAAAAAGGCAAAATTACTGAAGTTGTCTCCTCATTCTCTAGCAGAATTCCTGATAAGAAACCTGAGGGTACTAGCAATTACCAGCAGTGGATGAGTAATTTTTTAACAAACGGGAGGAGGATGGTTATTTTGTAGAAAATGCACCTAAAGCTTACCTGGGTAAGACCTGAAAGTTGCATGGATAGTCATATTGTGTCAGCTGTTCAATTACATGGGTAGTCATATTGTCTAATGACACATACAAATACTGTGATGTATTGTCAAAGTATAGACGTATGCTATATCTGGGGCAAAATAATCTTTCATGTATTTCAGGACTTTTACTGGGCTATTCCGTATGTTGCCATAGAAAGCATTAAATTTCATTCTCATAAGGCGTAGTGTGAAACAGATGCGAAGCTCAAAAAGAAAACTGGCCATAATGAGTTTCTTGGCTGGTCTACGGTTAGTATATAATGTTGTTTGCTTTCAGGTACTAAGTGGTGCAGAGTAGGCTTCTCTCGTATTTTGACGGTGTCTTGCAGTATATGACCCTCGCAAAGTAATTCCTGGTGGTTACAAATACTCTCGAATGCCAGGGTGGTACACATAGTCGTTGGTACAGCTAGTGGTGGTCGAGGATCTGGTATTGGCAATATTGCTAGGAACCAGAAATTCCAGAGAATTGGATGGGTCTGCTGGCCCATGTTATCATTGTTAGAGATGTGTACCTTTTTAGTAATGTCCTCATCTTAGTGGCAATTCAATTAGCTTCGGTTTGCCAGTACTGTTGGATGTACCGGGCCAGTATCCCAGTCTTATGGCACATTTCCTTTAAGGAAGGATAATCATGATATGTGATAGAGAGTATACTCAATAAGTGCAGTACCAAGAGTATGCAACTGGTAATGCCACTATTGGCACAGGCACTTCAAAAAAAGTAAGCATTACGGGATTTATCGCAAACTATAGTCAGGGTCAGCTACATAAATCCTTTTGTTCCATTTCTACCCTCTAACCCCACCCCACCCCAACCCCTCCCTCGGTAATTAAAACCGCATGTTCTCTAATGAATTCCCAGTAATCAAGTCTCTTCTGACTACTTCTCCAATCCTCAGTCTCCCCAAACCTAGTCTCTCCCCTTCTCTTGGTAAAAATCACTTCTCCTTTAAGAGGCACCTAAAGGCCTACATTGTATTTGACCAAACCATCTCAAGCGATGCTCCCTCGTCCAGGATTATCAAAGGCATCCAAGGCACTCGCCTCAGGCAAGTGGCAATTTTAGGTGACCCTAGAGCACCTTGCCCAATCCCAGGCAAAGCAAGTATATAGAGGCGTATGCAGCATATTATTCACAAGGGGTAACTGAAAAATATGTGCGAGATCCCAATGCACCAAATGCTAGATATTTGCATGTCATTTAAAGTCGACTTAGGTGTCTCTAGATGTAATGAATAATTGTAGATCTATGTAAAGCCTGATTTGGAAGAGGCGTAAAGCGACTTGAAGGGGTAAGGCAGTAAAAAGGCACGCCTAGGGAGAAAACGAACTGAAATTGCTTTAGTGGTAACAACTGAAATATTGAACATACCTTGTTAATTTCCCTTGGCTCTCTGTCAAGATACATAGCATTGCATGAGTGGTTGTAGTCATGTGCACAGTTTCTTATGATAATCGAACTATATGCATAGTTTTTGCCTTAGTTTTGTATGGGTACATCAAACTTTTATGGTATGTGTTTTAGGTACGTTACGATTACATTGATGACTAGGGGCTCAAATCTAATCAAAAGCGAAAGTGCAAAATGATATTTAGGAGGTTAGTATATCCGCAAAGGCTGATTCGAACCAAAGGGTTGGGTTCTTAGCATCTTTCACAGAAAGTCCGATCCATGCTCTATCTTCAGAGATTTTAAAGTTTGGCCCCATTTTTTTCACAATTTCCAAAAAAAACCCCTCATCTATAGATGAGGGGAAAAAATCCCTCATCCAATCCGCTTCAACGCAGTGACCCTCCCTGTAGCTTGGTTACAGGGAACACCTTGCAGCCTCCTTCACAAAAATCTCTTCCTGTCCATGAAGAGTGAATGTCAGTAGTGTCCTTCAAGATTCTTGCCCTAAAACCAAGCAGAGCAACGCTATCTGCTTCCGTGCATGATTGAGATTTATTAGTGTTGAATGAAAATTTTAACAACATAGTTAGTTGAAAACGCATTGCAAACGATTGTGATTTTTCTTTTAATAATATATGCCCACACATATCTAGAAAAACCATCACCAAAAATTAACTTATTCTTCTTGCCTCCTAGGGATCTCCCTTTCCTCTTGGCAAACATGTACGACTCTATCAGCTCAAGCCGCATTTTCGCTTGAGCTGATGATTCAGTACATGGCAATTGGTGTGCCTTGGCATACAATGTTAGATCGAACTTCTTGGGAGGAAGTCAGCTGACCAGTTGTCTTTGCCCCATTGCTCTGAGCGCTTTGTTACCGACACGAGCGAGACTTGTATGCCATAGATAAGATGTTTCATTCAATCCTGTTCCGTCAATATAAGCTTATTGGGCTGTCATGACTCAGATATTTTGATTTTCTTCCTCGCATGTAAGGTTCACTTGGAATTTGCTCTCTTTCATATACCTTCTCATCATCACGTCCAAAGATAACATCACCTCTAGATTTAGTCTGTTGAGACACTGTAGTGCATATTTCCTTCATATTAGGGACATGTTACATACTCATCGGCCAACTGATCTTCAAGCCTTGACATTGGTGAACATGTTCACTTTTCCTTACCATAATCCTTTTTACCAGCTAGTTAGTTTTGCTATCAACTTGCTTTCATCACTTCTTGAATGTTTGATCATCCACCGTCGTCGATCCATTATTTGGAGTGGTCTGAACTCTTCCATTTACTTCCTTCCCCCCAAACTGGTATAGACCTCTTCATGTACCGTAGTGAAACCAACATCTTATTGAGTTTCAGGAAATACAAACTCCACCCATTCTTGATCTTCACATCCGTATTCGATAAATTGGTCTTTAATAATGGATAAAATTGCTCCCCATTCTTCATCACTGCCATCATTACCTTTATGAAAACATCGGGGTTACCAACACGGTATTACCTGCCTTGAACATTTGCTTTGGCGAGTGACAATCTTTAGTGCAGCCAATAGTTATTAGTTTACGTTCTATGATCATTCTGACTCCTTCCCTTTGTTTTTTTACCGTGATATGTACTATGTGTACAAAAGCATTGCATTTTTCAATATGGATATGCATGAACAAGACATGCCATTGTATAATGTACGGCATGTTCGTTGATAATTTGATAGATGCAGCTGCTGCATGGGAAGTATGAAGGAGTTATATTGCCTTTGCCACTGGGGGAAGGGGTGATAGAGTCGAAGTTACTGGTCGCATTGTCGTAGAGGGAGGAAATAGCCAACTACTATTCATATATGAAACAACCTCGTATGATCAGTTCGTGGCCGAGGCCGGTGAAACGTGTTCTATTGATTCACGAGACAAGTCATTTGTGTTTTGCACAAACAAAGAGATGGGACAGTTGGTGTCACTGCAAAACCAACGGGCTCTAACTCTAATGTTGCAGTTACATTCTAAAACCAAAGTTCATGTTTTCATCGGTGATGCGATGCCGTAAGCAGGCCATTCAGCCAACATGACATACTAACTTTAATGCTAGCATATCTTTTTATTTTGCTTGTATGATTGACGTGACCATTTACATGTAAATTCTTGTTTGTAGGGTGTTAAATCATCGCACAATGCCTCGGCCTGCTGTCCACTGTACGAGTGACGACTCTCATCTTCCTGAACCTGGTGATAATGCTCAACTTCCCACCATGCTCGTCGATAGTCCACTGAAACACGTTTCATCCTTTTCGACACAAGAAGTTCCTGCTATCACTAGTGAAATGGAACCAAGTCCAGCCCCCTTTAGTTATGATCATGCTTTTAACGATTGTACACTGGAGCTAACCTCATCCTGCTTCGAACTTGCCTCTCCCGTTTATGATCCGCCCGAAAATTTGGTCATAGATGGAACGATTGTTGCTTCAAATGTTGTCGACGTGCATTTTCAGAAAGGCAGCATATTTGAAGATATAAAAGCATCTCTACGGTGCTTGTACTTCCTTACGCTCAACAAGAAGTTCAAGTGTATGTGGAAGGACAACAACAAGGGTTATCTACGGGAAATATGCAGCATTAAGGGATGTCCATGGTATCTAACTGCCACGTGCTACGGGGAATCAACGTACGTTAGAGTAATAACCTACACAACGACTCACTCGCACAACATGGGTGATGATGCTAGTTACATCCCCATTGTGAAGGCAAAGTATCTTGGGGATAAGTTTAAAAGGAAGATTGTTGAGAGCCCTAATTTCAGCCCTAACAAGATACAAACCATCTTCCACAAAGATCACAAGGTTCACATGTCTTACAACCAGGCTTGGAGCGTGAAAGAGTGGGCAAAGGCTAGCATTGAGGACGGTGTTCCAGCTCAAGGTTATGCATATGTTCCATGGTTATGTGAACGCCTAACTACTGTAATTCCTGGGACACGTGCAACGTACCGGACAAAGACCGAAGACAATCACCGGTTTAATCAATTGTTTGTAGCTTATGGTACGTCCATTGCCGGTTTCTATAGTGCGTGCAGGTCCTTGATTTTCATTGACTCTGATTTTCTCAAGAACTTCTATAAAGGTTGCATTTTCTCTGCTTGCTATGAACTCGAACAACGGGTTGTATCCATTGGCATATTCCATAGCCTCCGTCAAGAATGATGTTGATTGGGATTGGTTTCTGAGTGAGCTACGAGAAGTGCTGGACGAGGACACCAAATTTATGTTTATGACGGATAGGAACAAGAGTCTAGTCAATGGCATCGAGAAGGGTATTTGGGCCTGACTGTAATTCTCACTGTCTTCGTCACCTAAAGGAAAACTTTTGCAAATCTTTGGTGAAGAATAACGGATGAAAGAAGAAGAAATGCAATTCTGCATTGGAACTGCTGGACAAGCTTAGGAAAGCTCGTGATCATAGCCAATTTATGCACCACTACAATGGAATATGCAAGCTGGACAAGAAATTTTCCCTTTGGCTGGAACAAAACAAGCCACAACACTGGGCTAATGCTTATTTCCCTTGAAGAGATGGGATTGGTTATCCTCAAATCCAGCTGAATTGTACAATGCATGGCTTGGTAAGCATCACCTCCGAGAACTAAATATTCATTGTTTCATCAAAGAGCACGTTGTTTCTCTTACAACTTTCTTGGTCGCAAAAAGCGAAAGAATTTCCAAGTGGCGTGCACCTGTTGGTCGCCGAATTGAAGAAAAGATTGAAAATCTAAGAGCAGAGCATTATCCCTTAGCAATAGGTGTATGTTCGACCAAACCTTCACGGTCTCTGATAGCAAAAATAACAACTATGCCGTGGATCTGTCACAACGATGGTGTAGTTGCCAGGAGATGGACTATACGGGGATTCCCTGTCCACATGCCATGGAAGTCCTTCCCAAGTCCGGGATGAGCATTTATGACCTTGTCGATCGTGTCTTCCTGGTGGACCAGCAAAAGCATTTGTTCAAGCATCAAATTCCTCCCGTTCTGACCTTTTATGAGCCGACATTTGACCTGATCTAGTGGGATGTCAAGGAAGATTATATAAAAGGTAATCCCAGGGGCCTCTACCTCATGCAGCCACCAATAACCAAGTGGCCTGCTGGTCGACCACGCACTGCTCAAATTGAGTCGCAATTTCAAGGCAAACGGATTTCGGGTTGCTCTCATTGTAATCAAACCAGTCACAATTGTTCGAGCTGCAAAGGTGCAATAAATGAAACGACAACCACCTATATCACAAATAACCAAGGAATGTAACTGGTGCGCACCTTTAGTTTTTGATGAAAACTAATATCTAACTATAGTTTTATGTGCTAATCTTACAATTGTGATGTGTTGAATTGACACATTGGCTCAAACATGCACTGTTTTCAAAACCTTTCACTTTGTTGTTCTGCCCGCATCACTGGACTACACATTTATTCTCATTTCTCCACATGCCTGAATTTTAATCTTTGCTTACTTCTTATTCAACCCGTTCATATCGGTGTCTGTTTGTGTAGTCAAGTAATCATGCCAATTTATGCCTCAAAAGTGTCTGACAGATTTGCAAAGATGTTGCGCTTTAGCCTGTAGAAGGCCCCAGCTTTCAGGAGCTCTCACAAGTTAAACGTTTGTTGCAAATGCTCGGGAAGGGCGGTAATTGAGACCCCAAGTTGACTGTTGGAAGCTGTAAAACTAGGTGCCTACTTGGCACCGAGGATGGTAGCAGTCCTGTGCAAGAGTAGGCTCTCACTTGAAAATGATAGCCCATGACGTATATTTTGTCTAAACTGAAAGGGCCATGCCAGGGTTAACTATGGTTGGAAGCAACACGTAAGATTTAGAACAAACATTAAAATGCTACCTAGAACTAGTACCAGAGACAAGTATGTGGTCAATATCACAGTGGAAAGGCATAGGCTGTATGCAAATCATGTCTGTTGATTCATATGTTATTACTGTTTGTATTTTAGTCAGCATTTACGTTAGACTTATCTAGAGTATGCAATTAACTACCATTGCTTTATATAATTCATATTAAATTCTCCGTGGCTTCATGCTTATGAAACAAGAGTCCTTTTCACAGTATTGTTGCGAGGTCTCTTGAATGAAATAAGCTGTCATCGGCAAGAGTTTCTAATACATAGCCTTGGAGGAATTTCATTTTTATGTTTATGGTAATATGGTGGATTTCTTGGTATAGTATACTGGATATAGTGAGAGAAAAGAAGGGAGTACCGGGTGCAGGATGGGTGCCATCTGCTAGATAACAAGTGATAGGCAAATTACCCCATGTCAGCCCTCTTCTCCTTCATCCAATTGCTCTTGATCAAATATGAATAGGGCATTGCAATTTGGCTTGTAAAATAGGGGTAAGCCTGTTCGATGTTGGCCTTAATTTGTCAACCCATGTCATAGTAGGTGGGCAAGTCAGTTCTTTGCTTTAGCATTTGGCCATAGAAATCTGCCTGAAGGGCTTGTGCTTTCGATGCTGTGACCACAGTCCACATCAAATTGCAAGTGAGCAGGCTAACCCAAGTGGGGATACTTTTAAGAACCTCATGAGCGTGTTACAAAAACCTCACTAACCGGGTGAGCCCAGGAAAGGTAATATCACAAGGAAGATTTCCCACATGATTAGATGGTTTATGCCCAAGAATACGACATCTAATTGGCTGGTACGAGAACCAGTCAATCCGTTGGCATTGTATATTGGAATGTATACCAATTGTCTTTGATGGGGGTTCAACCACATGATCCGATATGGAGTTGGAATCCGGATGGAGCATTAGTGCATATAAGTATGAGGTGGGTGGCAAGGGTAAACTTTGAATCATTTGCAGGAGGTAAATTTAATTTGCAATATTGTCTGGGCAGAGGTTTCGGTCGAGCTATGTATTGGAAGACATGAGAGTGAAATTTTTGTTGTAATGCAGGGGATTAGAGACAAGCATATTAGGTATCATAGTAACAAGGTAGGCCAGTGTAGTTTTGACTGTTAGCCAAACTGTGGGCACTAGTTTCTGTCTTTTTCTAGTTTTGCCTTGTTTTTCAAGTCCTTTTAATTTTCGTAGTACGTGATATTGTTACTCAGTGTTCTTTGCGTGTGCATGTGCTCTCTATTCTGTAATGAATGACCCATGTGATCAATTATCTCGATTCAAGCATACACTCTTCACAGGTTGCGGGCATGGATTATAAATATCGATGTAAATCTGGAACATTTTGGCTTAGCTGACCTAATTTTGTAGCTGCACACCAAAGGGGTACAACAGAGCTCTTCAACCGAACTAGAAGCATGGCAACAATAGCAAGCTGATTCCGCAATGAGATCCAATTTATGGGACTCTATTTCACGGTATAGCAGCTGGTGTTGCCTTGGATCTTGATCCGGCTCTTGCGGATTGTATGGTGTACATATTGCACCTCTTTTGGGACTTTCAAACTTATTCAATGTACGTGATGTAATTATAGTTGTTATTAAGCTGTGCATTCAGTGACCAAGTCCTCATCGTTCTTATGAGTTGCAATCCTCTACACGGGGTAATAACTTGGACCTGTTTCATTGCCATTTTTTTGTAAGCAAACTTTTGTATTATACTAACAAGTGATGTGTATATATCATATTATCAGCATAAATGATGTGTATATATCACATTATCAGCATAAGTTAATCTTGCTGGCAAAAGATTTTGCTTTACAGTTTTAACAAGCAATATATATGTGGCAAATATATCTCCCTCCCTAAAAGAGCTTCGATGAAGGATGAAGTTTTGTTAGCAGGGTTTTATGCTGTGTGTAATTTTTGACTTCGTAGTGCCTTGAGACTACTCAGCGTCAATCACCGTCTGTGAGCTGTGCCTGTTGTTTTTTTTCTTATGATTCTAAATGGGTTCTCAGTTGCAATTCCCCCGTGAAATGTTTTGTCCACTATCTTGTAGAGTGGGAGCATGAAGCTATGACGTGATATGTCAATGTTAATAAGTCAGTTGGGTGCAGACACAATCCATTTCCTCGAATGTATGAGATGCTTGCAACATTGTTGTCGCTGTGGAGCATGGAAGGCAGACAACACCCAATCAATGTTCTATTAGATTGCACAAATTTGTTGCTTTGTTGCTTTCTTCTTGGTGGCTTGACTGCTTTCAACTGTACAAGTCCTGGTATGCAATAATGCAAGTCACCACTTTGTTTGTAGCTTCTTGTAAGGTTGTGTTATTGTTCACCCATGTGTGTTTATATTCTGGGACTCTCCAATATGCCTGAGATTGTGTATTATTGAACAACATCTTTTGGGGTCAAACAACACTTACCAATATTCAGCCTAATTACACGAAGATATTTGATTGTGTTTGTGGATTTTTTTCCTTACAAACTATTATGTTACCTATTCTCTGCAGTTTGAATCTTATTAACTTATATACCGCACTTTTGGGCTTCGCGGTTAAGAACCAAAACTTTACGGAATAAACGGGCATGATAATATTATATCCCATTTTATTTGTCTAATTTAAACAGAATCGCAAGAACTTTTGGACAGAAAACAAGAGCGAGGTTGGGAAATAGAGATCGCAAATGGAGGCCACGTCTTCTTACAAAATCGTGGTTCGTACCAGCTTCTACAAATGTTGAATAATATCACTCGCCTTCGAGGATCACGTTTTGCATAGAAACTGTTGTTCTTATCAGTAATACTTCTCTGACCATGACTTCAATAAAAGTCAAAGCTAAAGTCGAATAATATCAATTGCTTTTGATAACCATTTTTTCCATAGAGATCATTGATGGTTGCAACCATTTTCTACTTACCAAAGTGGAACTATTTTTGCAATGGCAATTCAATTCGTGGTTCTTAAAAGCGTTTGAAAGACAAATCGTGTTTCCTAAAGAGAAAATATCCTTTTCACATATATTAGTACTAGATTGCTAGGTTCACGTTTATAGGCATGTATGGAACTTTCAACAACCGATAATATTATGCACTTTAAATATGGTCATGGCTTAAATGGACCCCGATGGTTTAAGTGGTACAATTTCACTACTGCCAAAACACAAGATAATGGATGTTACAGTTCTTGTTGGTTTGTGCTACTATTCATTCACATGCCATATTGACACAATATTTGCCTTGTGTATCCTTTTCTGGGGAGCAGAGTACCATCACCTTCAGATGTGGGGAATACCAAAATGGTTTGTGCTACTATTCATTCACATATTGACACAAGTTGCATGCATCTGTATGTCCTTTTTTGGGGAGGATAGCACCATCACCTTTAGATGTGGGGAACACCAAAGAAAGTTTCTGCTACTATTCATTCACATGCCATATTGACACAAGTTGCATGCATCTGTATGTCCTTTGTTGGGGAAAATAGTACCATCACCTTTAGATGCGGGGAACACCAAAGAGAGTTTCTGTTACTATTCATTCACATGCCATATTAACACAAGTTGAATACATTCATACGTCCCTTGTTTAGGAGCAGAGTACCACCACCTTACATCATGCCGGGAATACCAACACGTGGAGTTAATTATTAACGAGGGAAGTGATAGGGATCAATTACCATTTAAAGTTGACCGTCTTTTATTACACAGACAAAAGGGTTTTTTCTAGCTTGATTTCCAATTCATTTTAGCACAACATACAACTTTGTGCGTAGCTATTTAAGCAGGGGAGACTTTGCCATCTACACTATGGAAATGTTCCCCCTGTGTTTTATTTTGGGACACAGAGTCTGCGTCTAGTTTTAATGCGTATCCATCTTTTTTCTTTCCAACTATATAACATTTAGTGCTCACTGCCAAATGAAAGACTCTCCGCAATTGTAGAAACCATTTTCTCGAAAGAGCACCAATCCACACGCGAGGTTTTTATTATAGCTGTACTGCACTCGTCAATAGAAATTCTTTTACCAAAGAAAACTGCTGGCTCCATCCTCTAAAACTTGAGTGTGCCGCCTGAACCACAAAATGAATGGCAAAGTTCAAAAAGAGTGTTTCCCCTGAAAAAAGCCTACAGCACACGTGGAGAAAAGCATACCTTCTCAATGGCCTATGGATTTGGAGATACTTTTCGGCATCTGTAGTTGATTCAGTAAGGTCATGGGTGACCAGAGATCTAACCTAATGGGTTCTCCTTTTCCATCCCTCTGTGTAGCATTAGATGTGGGAGCCATTCGTTGTTGCACAGAGGCATGGAAAAAGAGAACCCACTGGGTTGGATCTCCGGTAACCAGCGACCTTACTGAATCAGTTGTAGATGCCAAAAAGTATCTCCAAATCCGTAGGCAAGTGAAAAGGTATGATCTTCTCCCCGTGTGCTGTAGGCTTTCTTAAGGGGAAATACTCATTTGAACTTTGCCATTTATTTTGTGGTTCAGGCGGCACGGTCAAGTTTTAGAGGATGGAGCCAGAGGTTTCTTGGTAAAAGAATTGCTATTGACGAGTGCAGTACAACTATAATTGAAACCTCACGCGTGGATTGGTGCTCTTTCGAGAAAATGGTTTCTACAGTTGCGGAGAGTCTTTCATTTGGCAGTGAGCATTGGGCTTCTGTTTACAAGGGCAGTACTCCCCAGCAAGCTGCTGGATTGGATCTTATATTTCGTGCTGTAGATGAGGTAAGGTAGTTTAATAGACTTTTATTTCTATAATACTTTGAGAATAACTTACTCGAGCAATTGTGTGTCTAGTCCTCACATCACATCATCTTAGGTTATTAATGTGTGTGTGTGTGTGTGTGTGTGTGTATATATATATATATATATATATTATGTTGCTCCTTTACTAGTACAGTAGTACTAATTGTATTACAGCTCTAAATATTTACCCGTTCTTGGAATTTAGCTACTGTCAACATGGCACCTAGGCTTGCCTTCTGAACAAGGATGGTGTCATTTGGCAGTGGAGTTTGGAGCGCAATATAGGACTTGAAGGGAAGTGAGAGCTAGTCCCTCTCCGAAAGCATGGCCAAAAGGACAGACCAGGAATAGCCGACCTGGATCTCCTACCATTGTGGATTAACAGTCGGTGCAATAACCAGCAGGAGCTAAAATATCATGCAAAAGCCTAAATAATAGTATCTACTTCTCAAGCTTTAGGCTTGAGAATTCCTCATGAAGTAGGATTTCAAAGGATTTTCGACCAAGAGCGTTAACATACTCCGCCATTCCAGTGCTCTTGCAAGGGATTTAGTTTGGTAAAAGCATAAGAATCGAGGTTGAAGATGCTAAGAGGAGGGATGCAAAATTATCTTAAGAGAGAGAAAAGACATATATGAAATTGGCGGCCGCGAGAAAATGGAGAAGCTATTTTAGGGGTAGAGGAAATACTTTTACCGATGGAACACAATTCCATCTCTAGAACATACTTTTAGAGAGAAGATTTAGCGATAGAAAGCATTACTTCGCTTAAAACCATAAAAACTCTTTTAGAAAAAGATTTAGTGACGACCGTAAACCCGTGGCTAATAGTCTGTCGCTAATTTTATTCAAAGGATTCGTTTGAAATTAAAATTTTTAATGTAAATTTCTTTCCAATAGTCGTTTTCTACAAACACACATCAAATATTTGCGTAAAGGTTCTTGTCGATCGTCCCAATGCTTGTAGCACTTCCTAAATCTTGTCCTGGTTCAGATGCAATACTACCTTTGCATATGGGAAGAACTTATGTCCGAGCACCCCCAAAAAGAACGGTTTTGCACTGTTTGGGTGACACCAGTCGTTGCTACAGGAAAACAAGTCTCTTTATGCCAAAATGCATGTCGAATTTTGCTGACGCCCCAGTATTTTTATGCGGAAATTACGGGATGGGCACAAGCGCTACTTTTGCTTGGGTGGGACTCCTAAAAAGAGAAACTTTACATGTAAAGTTATTCTTTCCCTTGCTAAAGGGGTTGGGATTGAAGAAACGGATGTGGTTTAGCCATTTGGTAATGAAAAGCATCGCGTAACATCGCCTATCACTTAGGCCGCATTTTATCGGGCCAAATATAAACGTAGGTGTTTAGGAGAAAATGATCTAGGTCGGAGTGTGTTTATCGATCAAGCATAGAAGAACAGTGTAGACGCGCGGTCTGCGTGAAATGAGTCACTTTCTGCAGAAACTCAAGTCTGAGTAGTGATGACATCATGCATGCAGGCGGAGCCGTCCCACACAAGCATGTAGTCGGTGACCCGAGACGGAGTTCTATACGACACAACTTGTTAGGTTAAGAGTAAGGGCTGACTACGTTGACGTACGTGATGGCTAAAACTAGAAGACCCAAAAAAAAAAGAAAAAGGGATTATTTTAATTTTATTTTAATATGTGTATAAATGACCCTTCTACCCAAATTCACATCTGATGAACCTAGTTATGTCCAACACCCACGACAGAACAAGGAAACTAGTCCCTTTCTGCGGAAACGCAAGTCCTTTTATGCAAAAGTGCATGTCGGATTTTGCCAATGCCCCAGTGTCTTTATGCAGAAATTATGGGGGGGCACAAGCGCTGAATTTTCTTGGGTGGGACTCTTAAAAAACTTCAGAACTTTACATGAACATACACCTTCCCTTGCTAAGGGAAGGTGTATTTTCATGTAAAGTTCTAAAGTTTTTTCATATATTGTTCATGACCTGCTTTCACTGTGTGCAAACAAAACAGTGCTTCATATACTGTTCATGATCTGACCACAATATAAAATGATGAAGGATCCAAAGAAATGACCTGCTTTCACAGAAAAGAACTAAGCGGTGCTTCAAGACATGCAAATATTGCATAAGTAGGAGACCTTGCAGGATAGTCTGATCGTTTGTGCAGACACATGCTTTTAGATGACCCATGAAAGCATTCTAAGGTGATTTTAAGTACCTTTATGGGAAGTCCTCGAAGGTTTCTGCTGATGCTGAAATCGTGTTTGTGGCACCTTATGGGACAAGCTTATGTCTAAGCACTGCTTAAATTTTCCTCGTGTACGCATGGAGTCCAACCTGACCACATAAAAAGATGAGGCATCAAAAAAAGAATGACACGCTTCCCCTCGTCCGCCTTGTTAGGCAAGCCCCAAGACTCGGAAATCTTGCGGGAACTAGATGACCGTGTAAGAATAATGGGGTCCCATGACGCATAGTGGAGGCGATGTGCAAACGGTTTGTGGTGACACCAATCATTTTTTGCGGAAACACAAGTTAGAATCTGCAAAAGTGCGTGTCCAAATGTGCTGATGCCCAAGTCAGTTTATGCAGAAATTACGGGGCGCACGCACGCATGCCTTTTTCTCGGTGGGACCACTACATACATGGGATGACCGCACCGAAACTACACACACACATTGCCCTTAGGGGGTTGGGATCATTGATGGATCTCAGAATCCTCTGTTTCGATGGGAACTCAAAGCAGAGCGTTTCATCACCTCTCCGTTAGGGCGCCTTGTATCGGCCCGGTTACAGATGGTTGACGAGGCCGTAAGGAGTCTGGTGCAGAGTGGTTGATGTGTTTACTGACCAAGCATAGCAGTTTTTGGTGACACTAGTCCCTTTCTGTGGAAACACGAGTCGGTTTGTGCAAAAATGCATGTTTGATAAGGCTGATGCCAAGTCGTTCCACGCAAAAATTACGGAAGGCACAATGTAACCGCCATTTTTTTGCAATAGGACCACTGGTTACGTGAGATGACCTTGCAGGAACTACAGGCTTAGAGTACATGGCCAAAGGGGTTAGGATCATTGAAGGTTGTCAACATCCTCCATGTTGATGAGCATTCTTGCCAAGGGGGTCGGGATCATTTACTATGCTCCTCATTTTCCAACATATGTTAACCTTGCGTGAGCATTCGTGTCACCATGTGTTACTATTCGTCTATGTAACCACGCTTGGAGTTTTTTAGAACCCGTTAAAAATTATAGTTAACGGGTTGACCGTAAACACGCCTACGTTTGTAAGACAGTTGCTGGAACAACGTTATTTGCTCGTCATCATTTTCAGCACATCATTGTTGTGTTTACTAATACCATAGGTCATTTGCGCATGCATGTAATCAAGGAAGCTAACGGCTTAGGTACAACATATAGTTTTCTGCAGAAAACCGAGGAGGTTGCTTTGGGCAACACAAGTCAGTTTCTGCAGAAATGCAAGTACTTTATGCAAAGGTGCCTGTCAATACGTGGCAGTGCCCAAGTCGTTTATGTGCATAAGCAATACACAGGCTGTTTTTGATAGGGGACTAGCTTATGTCCGAGCACCTGAGGTAACTTTTCGTATGCACGTGGATGGGCCCAGTACCACATAGATTGCGAGATCCATCGACGCCAAGAAACTATGGGTAAGTCCCAAAATGCGAACGAAGACAAGTTTCATGCTCCATCACACCGCGGTGCATCACTTCAATGGACACAACCGAAAACTACATGTGGGGATCAAGACTAATAACAAGCCACATTGCAGCAGACCTTTCATCTCAAAGCGGGTCTAAGTCTTCTGATCCATCATCGCCAACCGTTGTCGCAACATTGAGAATAGTTCTCATGCTGTGGTGTGCTAGTAACATAGATTTGGCAAAGCGCTCACGTTGTTAGCAGAGACCCAGTGTGTCCTTATTCTCTACTTGAAACCCTCTATTTATAGGCAAAATGGTCCACTTAAAGGAAGAAAACCATTCATGTTTTAGGTCTCTAACCTATTTAAGTAAATCAACTTTATATGCCTTTAATTAGGCCAGATTCAATTAGTTAGATGGATTCAGTTCTATCTAACTTATTTTGGTTCCCTTTGTATTAAACTTCCCGGTAGCAAGACCATGGCCTACATTAGCAATTACTTTTATTTGCAGCAAGCCTTCCGGCTAGTACTTGACTTCAATGCTGTTTCAGGCTCACGATTCTCGCAACGTTGGAATATTTTTAACTGGCATTAAAAATAAGCTAGCATGCAACATAAAATTATGTGGCTGGCCGAGCCTACATGAACGCCCCCCTTTTCTACAGTGACTAGGGTCTATTTATGTATATCTTTACTTGTAACGGGAGCATGCTTGAAAAAGGATCTTAGAGTGTGTGTACCTTGAAGGTTTCGTGTCGGTTTTTTGTTGTATTATCATCCAATCAATTTCACAATGTTACTTTGTGCGTTTGGATGAAGGGGGAACAAGTTTTTACTCTAAGATACACATACACTCGCTAGGCTTAAGAACACTCAACGACAGGAAATTCCCCTTAAGTGGTGAAATACATGTAGGACTTACTTGCCAGGTGTACACTGGGACAACGGCAGAGTTCGACATGCACTTTTGCAGAAAACAACTTGTGCTTCCGCAGAAACGGACTAGTTTCATTGTTCAGTCAAAGATGACTCGATTTATAATGCGTGGGTATTGGACATTACTAGGTTCATCGAACCATGTGAATTAGGGTTGTTGAAACCTTTATATACACATATAAATAATCTATATTTTTATTTTTGGTCTCCTCTATTCAGCCATCACGTATGTCAACGTATTCAACCCTTGCGGAAGGGCCCCTTGTGTAAGGGCCCCTTGTGTTGTGTCATGTGGAACTCCACCTCTAGTCACCGATTGCATGCTTGTGTGGGTCGTGCACCGCCTGCATGCACGACGATTATCACTACTCAGTCTTGATGAGCATTCAACTCGTGACTTAAGTTTTCAGTGTGTATTGGACCACAACCACAACTCTACACTTTCCACTATCGAGACCATTCTATCTACGTCTGACCAAGCACACTAGTCACTTGACTATTACATTCCCCCTGTAGAACACTCCCTGTCACACCCCCAGAAGAGGTGCAATGCTAAACAAGCTTGTTAACATATATACCTCAAGTATAAACAGAACCTTACTACAAACCTCTAAAGAAACAGCGGAAGTATGCTTAAACATTACAGTCGTCCATAAGTGGAAAGATTGAACATAACATAACATTATATTACAGACCACCTCTCTTCTATACAAGTACTACATTCCAAAATAAAAGAAGAACAGCTAAAACGTTGCTCACCCATCATAATACTCTTGAGTCTCCCTGAGGTAATCCTCTTCGTCCCTTGGCAAATACTCTAACTCCGAATCTAGAAAAAAAGTATCGGCAATGGGTCAGCCTAATGGCTCAGTAGGGTATCCGGTGCTTTTAAGTTCAAACATGACTTGATCATATTATGTATAGTTAGTATAAACATGCAAGTCACTTGAACAGATGATACCTAAGTACTTAAGAATAATTTAACATATCGAGTAACCCATGCAAGCATATGCTCACACTTGCCTTCAAAAGAAACGAGAATAGCATATTGAGCAAGATTTGAAATCTTGTAAAACATATACGAGAATGACAAGCAAGACCTAAATATTGACTTGATCTCGCCAAGAATAACCAAACAGTACAAAAAGTTCAAGACAAATATAAGCCAAGTACGAGAATGCAAATATGCCCCTCATGAACGAGCCAAACTTCCGTGAGTGCGAGAGACTCTTCCTATCGCAACCAACTGATGGTAGCGGGTTCGATACAAGAAGTCCAACATCATCACAGGCACGCCAATAATTCCTTTCGAGAGGTAGTATGTATAGCTAGTGCGTACTATCAAGACATGAACGAGAACGAGAGCCCTGACCGGGGATAACTTCCAACCCCGGCAAATAACACCCTCAACTCACTTTTTTCCTCCTCCTTCACGTGATATGCATAATCATGTACATATGTCAACATGAATGTCATCAAGTACCTCTTTCTAATGCACAAACTAATTCGGTAATCAAGCAAGAAATGATTTGAGGTTCTTCCTTAAGTACCCTACTCCTATGTATACTTACATTATGTAGATATTTGAGTGTCCATTTAAGACCTGAAATTTGCCTAGTTATCACCATTAAGCCCAACACGAAGGAAATACTAGTTTAGGTTACCTAATCTGCCCAGTATTTCAAATGGCAGCAGGAGTAGTCTGTTCTCCGAAAATCATAACAATTTAATTACAAGGCCTCCATAGTCAAAATATATATTTCTAAAAACTAGACTTAAATAGATACATCCCAGTATTTTACGTGACATGAAAATATTGTTTTAAGATCATATTAAGCCCTTAAAAAGACAAACTTCAGAATCTGCCTAACAACAGTTTCATAAGATAGGTTCCAAGCCACGAATTTTACACCATAGCAATAGTACTTGAAATAATCTGAAATTTGGTATGTATACTCTATACATGTACTAGTGTAACATATAAAATAATCAAGTCCATATCTTAACTAAACTTATACATTTCTAAGCATCAAAAGTACTCTAATTCCATGACTCTACAGTTTCACAGAACAGGTTTCAAGCCACGAATTTTAAACCATAGTAATAGTGCTTGAAATAATCTGAAATTTGGTGTGTATACTCTACACATGTAGTGGTACGACATATAAAATAACAAAACCCATATCTCAACTAAAACCATACATTTCTAGGCACCAAAATTATTTCAATTTTCATGACTGTTTTTCAGATTTTGAACATATCTCTCTCTTAAGACCATTACAAGCAAGTTTATAAGTATTTCACTACTCATAATACTTCTCTAACATGCTTTAAAACCTAAAAGAACAATATAACCTACCTTAATTTTTAGGTCAAGCCAATTGAAGATAGTTGAATCAAATCTCTATCCTCTGTTCTTCCTTTTCTTCTTCTCTTCTTCTCTTCTTCCCTTTCTCTCCTTTCTTTTCTTTCTCCTTATTTCTCTCTTCTCCTTCCTCTTTCTTCTCTTTGTTCTATTTTGACCGAATCTTGGTCTTGCACCTCCACCTTCTCTTTTGTTTCTAAGTTATCCACTTAACTTCTCTTTCCATTTTTTTATTCTTTCCTTTGATTACTCACTACCAAACATAGGTGGCACACTAAAATGCTATTAATCCCACACCCCTACACGTGACCCCTAATTGCTAACTTAGGGTATTTTAAAATTGACCCCAAAGTTTTGCATTATTACTTTTTAACCTCCAAAGTTTTACATAATTATATTTTGAGCCCACAACTTAATTTTGATATATATATATATATATATATATATATATATATATATATATATATATATATATATATATTTTATGTATAAAAATAATATAACACGATTATATTATTTCAATCAAATTTAAATATGTTTAAACTTAATAAATTGATTAAAAGCTAATTAAGATCGGGGCCTCACACCCCCTCGCTCTCAATTCCATCGGACCCTTCTACCCAATGAGATGTCTAATCGTGGCCGTGGATGTGCAACTATGGGACCCTAAAGGCGAACGAGGCAATGGAAGGGGTAGAGGCGTCGGCTTGACTGGAGCAGGTGGAGCACCTTCTCAAGTGGCTTCGCCACCACAACCAAGGCATCAGGCTGTGGCCACACCGTCTCCCCATTCCGTGCCTTCTCTTGGCAGCGAGATCCAGGAGAAGCTGACATTACAGATTTCTAGATACAGAATGGAGAAAAGGCATGGCTATAGCCTGATGCATAAAATGTGGTGGCAGATACTATTCAGAAGGCGTTCATCCTGCCCCTGTCAAGCCGACGCCTCTACCCCTTCCATAGCCTCGTCCACCTTCGGGGTCCCATAGTTGCACGTCCACAGCCACGGTTAGGCACCAGTCATTTTCTATAGAACAGTGTAGACGCATACTCTTTGTGGTGACACCAGTCTTTTTCTGTAGAAATCCAAGTCGGTTCTAAAAAAGTGCATGTCCCTTTGTGCCAATGCCCAAGTCTTTATATGCAGAAATTACGGGGCACAGATTACGCCCTGTCTTTTTCTCGTTGTGACCACTGGAGTCTACACACATGGGATGACCGTGCGGGAACCACACATGCACATCATTGCCCTTGCATGGTTGGGATCGTCGAGGGCTGTGAGTATCGTCCTATTTGATGCCTGTCTCGAAGGATAGCGTTTCACCGCCTCCCCATAAGGGCACATTTTAGCTGCCTGGTTACTCGTGGTTGTTGGGGCTGTAAGGAGCCTGACAAAATCGTGGCTGACGTGATTACCGACCAAGCACAGAGGAATGGTGTAGACGAATACTATTTGTGGTGATACCAGTCATTTTCTATGGAAACACAAGTCGGTTTCTACAAAAGTGCATGTCTCTTTGTGCCGATGACCAAGTTTTATATGTAGAAATTATGGAGCGCAGATTACGGCCTATTTTTTTTGTTACGACCACTGATACTCACAACGCTTGATGATCCCAGCCGTGGAAGAGCAATGATGTGCATGTGTGGTTCCTGCACGGTCATCCCACGTGTGTAGACTCCAGTGGTCGCAACGAAAAATAATAGGCTGTGAGCTACGCCCCGTAATTTTTGCATAAAATGACTTGGGCCTTGCCACAAAGAGACATGCACTTTCGCATAAATTGACTTGTGTTTACGCATGAAATGACAAGTGTCACCAGAAATAATATGCGTCTACACCGTTCCTCTGTCCAAATGTTCGGTAAAAACATCAACCATGATTTTGTGGGGCTCCTGAACTGCCCCAACAACTAGGACTAATTGGGCCGCTAAAATGCGCGCTTACGAGGATGCGGCAAAACGCTATCCTTCGTGATAGGCATCGAAGAGGCCAATACTCACAACCCTCGACAATCCCAACCGTGTAAGGGCAATGATGTGCGTGTGTGGTTCCCACATGGTCATCTCATGTGTAATGACTCCAGTGGTCCCAACGAGAAAAACGCAGGGTGTAATCTTCGCCGCGTAATTTGTGCATATAAAAACTTGGGTATCGGCAAAAAGAGACATTAACCTCACTATTTTCCCTTCCCCAAAATACCCCTCCCTCCTTTAGCTTTGACCCAAATGTACCCAGCAAGACTTCTCCCCCAATCCCAATCTCACAATTCCCTCCAAAAATCTTCCCACCCCCACCGCCCCAATCCCCCTGGCTACGGCGTAACCCCCCCATCCCCACCCCCTCTTTTCTATTTTCCCTCCAATCCACCCACTGCAACACAGCTGCAACACATTTTCTGTGGTGACACCAGTCACTTTTTGAACGTTTGCAGATCCCGACTTGTGTTTCTGTAGAAAACGACTAGTGTCACCACAAATAGTATTCATCAACACCGTTCCTCTGTGCTTGGTCGGTAATCACGTTAGCCACGATTTTGTAGGGCTCCTTATGGCCCCAACAACCACGAGTAATCGGGCCGCTAAAATGTGCTCTTACGGGGAGGTGGCAAAATGCTACGCTTTGAGACAGGCATCGAATAGGCCGATACTCATAACCCTCGACGATACCAACAGTGTAAGGGCAATGATGTTTGTGTGTGGTTGCCGCACGGTCATCCCACGTCTGTAGACTCCAGTGGTCATAACGAAAAAAAATAGGTCGTAATCTGCGCCCCGTAATTTCTGCATGTAAAAACTTGGGCATTGGCACAAAGAGACATGCACTTTTGTAGAAACCGACTAGTGCTTCCACAAAAAATGACTGGTATCACCACAAATAGTATTTTTCTACACTGTTCCTCTGTGCTTGGTCGGTAATCATGTCAGCCACAATTTTTTCGGGCTCCTTACAGCCCCAACAACCACTAAAACTGGGCCGCTATAATGAGCCCTTACGGGGAGGCCACGAAACGCTATGCTTCGAGACACCCATCGAATAGGCCGATACTCACAACCCTTAACAATCCCAACCATGTAAGGGCAATGATGTGCGTGTGTGGTTCCCACCCGGTCATCCCACATGTGTAGACTCTAGTTGTCACAACGAAAAAAATAGGTTGTTTGGTGTTTTTGCATAAAATGACTGGTGTCACTAGAAACTGTATGCGCTACACTGTTCCTCTGTCCAAATGTTCAGTTATTCGATGCCTATCATGAAGCATAGCATTTCGCCCCCTCCCCGGCCCGTAAGCGCGCATTTTAGTGGCCCAGTTGGTCCTGGTTGTTGGGGTAGTTAAGGAGCCCCACAAAATCGTGGTTGATATTTTTACCGAACATTTGGATAGGGGAACGGTGTAAAAGCATACTATTTCTGGAGACACCAGTCGTTTTATGCAGAAACACAAGTCAATTTTTTCAAAAGTGCGTGTCGCTTTGTGCTGAGGCCCAAGTCATTTTATGTAGAAATTACGGGGTGCAGCTTACGGCCTATTTTTTTTTTTCGTTGTGACAACTGGAGTCTACAAACATGGGATGACTGTGCAGGAACCACACACGCACATCATTGCGCTTCCACGATTGGGATTGTCAAGGGTTGTGAGTATCTGCCTATTTAATGCTGTCATGAAGCTTAGCGTTTTGCCACCTCCCCGTAAGGGCGCATTTTAGCGGCCGGGTTAGTCCTGGTTGTCTGGGTAGTTAAGGAGCCCCACAAAATTATGGGTGATGTTTTCACTGAACATTTGGAAAGAGGAACAGTGTAGACGCATACTGTTTCTGGTGACCCCAGTCGTTTTATGTGAAAACACAAAACGGCCTATTTTTTTTTCAGTTACGACCATTGGAGTCTACACACGTGGGATGACCGGGTGGGAACCACACACGAACATCATTGCCCTTACATGGTTGGGCTTGTTGAGTGTTGTGAGTATCGGCCTATTCAATGGGTGTCTCGAAGTGTAGCGTTTCGCGACCTCCCCGTACGGGCTCATTTTAGCGGCCCAGTTACTCGTGGTTGTTGGGGCTGTAAAGAGCCTGAAAAAATCGGTGTTGACGTGATTACCTACCAAGCACAGACGAACGGTGTAGACAATTTTCTGCAAAAGTGCATGTCTCTTTTTGTGCTGATACCCATGTTTTTATATACAGAAATTACGAGGCGCGGATTACACCCTTTGTTTTTCTCGTTGGGACCACTGGAGTCATTACATGGGATGATCGTGGGGGAACCACACATGCACATCATTACCCTTACAAGGTTAGGATTGTCGAGGGTTGTGAGTATCGGCCTATTCGATGCCTGTCATGAAGGACATCATTTCGCCGCCTCCCTGTAAGGGCGCATTTTAGCCGCCCGGTTAGTCCTGGTTGTTGGGGCAGTTAAGGAGCCCCACAAAATCGTGGTTGATGTTTTTACCGAACATTTGGACAAAGGAATGGTGTAGACGCATACTGTTTCTTGTGACACCAGTCGTTTTATGC
The DNA here is from genome assembly GCA_033070095.1 of Escallonia herrerae. Lineage (NCBI taxonomy): Eukaryota > Viridiplantae > Streptophyta > Magnoliopsida > Escalloniales > Escalloniaceae > Escallonia > Escallonia herrerae. The sequence continues at coordinate 218,700 of JAVXUP010000574.1, forward strand.
GGAAACACAAGTCAATTTCTGCAAAAGTGCGTGTGTCTTTGTGCCGAGGCCCAAGTCATTTTATGCAGAAATTACAAGGCACATATTACGGCCTATTTTTTTTTTGGTTGTGACCATTGGAGTCTTCACACGTGGGAACCACACACGCACATCACTGACCATACACAGTTGGTATTGTCGAGGGTTGTGACACGGAATGGGGAGACGGCGTGGCCACAGCCTCGTCCGCCTTCGGGGTCCCGTAGTTGCCTTACCACGGCCACGATTAGACATCTTCTTGGATAGAAGGGCCCGATGGAAATGAGAGCGAGTGAGAGAGGGGGGAGGTTCTGAAAGGGGGAGTGTAAAAGTCAAGTGAGTGGTGTGCTTGGTCAGACGTAGATAGAGAAGTCTTGGCAGTGGAAACTGAAGTGACGGGGTGGTGATTGACAAGACTGAGCAGTGACGACCGTCATGCATGCAGTTGGTGACCCAAACAATGGAAGTAGTCATGTTCCGCAGAAGCACCGGTCTTTTTATGCAAAAGTGCATGATGAACCCTGCCTTTGCCACAGTATTTTTATGCATAAATTATGAGGGGGCACGAGCGCTTACAGTGCTTCGGTCAGATGACTAAAAAACTTTAGAATTTTACATGCAAACACACTTTCCCTTGCTGAGGGGTTTCCCGTGAAGGAACGGATGCGGTCGACCATTGTTTTGTAACGAAGAGCAACGCCAGGTCTCAATTAGGCTCCATTAACGTGGTCAATATATGCACGTAGGTGTTGAGGAGAAAATGATCCGCTCTGGAGTGTGTTTACCGAGTAATCATTGAAGAGCACTTTTTGAAGTACGGTCTTGGTAAAACTAGTCTCTTTCTACGAAACCACAAGTCTTTTATGCAAAAGTGCAAGTTTGATTCAGCCGAAGCATTAGCTTTTTTATACAGGAATTACGGGGAAGCACAAACGCTAATTAGACAGTTTGGTGGTAGTAAAAAAAAAAGAGGAACTTTACATGCAAAAAAAATTTCCTTGCCAAAGGGGTTGGGATTGAAGAGACGGATGCGGTATACCCGTTTGCAATGAAATGCACCGCGTTTTATCACCTCTCAATTACGCCGCATTTTATTAAATTATATTGTCCAAAGAATGTAAAACACCAAAGTTCAGGTTGGCTGCCCAGTGTCTCTAGTACTGTATTTTTGTGCACAATTCCCGTGCTTCAACATCCTTGTAACAGAGCTTATGTCAGAGCGATAGCCTAGCAACGCAGAGGCTCAGTGTGTCCTTCGTTCCTAACCGAAGCCCTCTACTTATAGGCTAGCAAGGCTACATCTAGGGAGCCTGTGAATTTGGCCTTTGACTTTTGAAAATAACAGGATGTAGTCCCACAAATTATAGGTATCATCGCCCCTACACTTGTGTCTTGTTTTCAAGCATTTGCTCATGCACTACTCTTGTGGCTACACATGGTGTCTTGTTTTCAAGCATTTGCTCATGTACTACTCTTGGGGCTACACATGGGATCAGCATCATTATGAGGGTCTTTTATAGCACCTAGTAGCTTCTCATCTGTTCATAATTTTATGTAGCAGGCTTTTAGCACTGTACTGTGCTCCCCATTTAGCAGTTTGGGAGCAATTACATTAAGATTCTAGCTAATCTATGTTACTGTTGATGATTGGGTAACCACGCTTGGAATTTTTAAAAACCCGTCAAAATTAGTGGTATCATCTCGGTTGACAGTAAACATTCCTATGTTTGTAAGGCAGTTCCTCGAACAACGTTATTTGCACAACATCATATTCAGTAATACTTGTTGTTTTATTAATACTGTGTTTACTAATAGTAAAGTGTTTGTCTGAACTTGTTGTTCTCTTTCACAGTTTCACTCTTATAAGTAGTAGGATCAAGCAAGGCTCAATTGATAAATACCATAACTTTATCTGTGACCAGTTATGTAACATTTTAATTTGGCATTGACAAAACTCCCATGTTTTGATTAACAATGTTCTGGCACCCGTTGTGTAACTAATATTATATTGATTTTTGTCAGCCTTGAGACCATATTGAAACAACATAGAAAATAGCTACCAACAGCTCATAAGCTAACTGTTCCCAAAACGTAAGAAAAATTCTCCCCCGGCAAATGGAAGATATACTTTGCCTCTGCTCAGCATTTCCAAAATGTCATCACCAGGGTAATACTCCTAATAAGGACGTCTTCACTCGGCCATTCATTGTTCAAGCAACGCTCAATCGTGCCTTGAAGATTCGTCAGATTGTTTAATCTATATATAAAATTGCTATAGGAATAGGACCCAATTCTATTCGATTTACTGAACTCGCTATTCCACTTCGAAGTCCGAAGAAGTTTCCGTAGAAGTCCATAGCTCAATCCATGAGCATATTTTCAGGATGCTAAGAAAAGTACCACCACCATAATTTTCAAGATATCTTCCCATTGTATTTTTCTATCATTAACTTGATTCTCTAGACTTATTATTTAGAGTAAAAAATCTAGACATTATAATCAGAGATTCTTCAGACATGGCCATGAGGAAAAATGGACATTTCTGACATAGCATTTCTTCTCTAAATAAGTTCATTGAGTACTAAATACAGAGACACAACAGTCTTAAAAGGACGGATTCTCGCATGGTTTACACAAGGTCTGAAGTTGATTTTCTCACTGTCCAAGCTCAGATATCAAACACAGTTGGAGTAGAGTCATTAAGGAAAGAGTATACCTCATGGCCATCATAGCAACACAAGCTACATGCGGTGCAAACTCCAGCAATTCACATCAGGTGCCCAAGTGGTTTACGAGATAATTGCCTTTCTCTTCATATAACCATTTGCAAACGTGCATTCATTTCCCTCATCAGCTCCTAAATTCAACGTTTGCTTCCTACACATTGTGATTAATATTCTAAATCATTATAACTGAGAATAATGGTTGCACCTGAACTCAACAAACAAAACGAGTGCACACACTTACGCATTTATGTGCAAAGACGAATGCATGCACACATATACATAAACACATAGATACAGATTTATAAGTTCATTGAAGAGCTAATTACAGTCATGTAGTCTTCTCTAAATAGATAGCCACACAGACGATATGCCAAATTTGAATAAATACCAGTCCATTTTACCCCAGCAGGGTAATAAAGCTGCTTTCCCTATAGCCCAAGTCAGTGGGGTGTGGAAAACCAATAGCAATTCAACATTGCCATAGAACTTTAATACATGGACAATGAGCATTCCAAGTTAAACATTCGTAGGAGCTAAACATTGTGATGAGAACTTTTAGCTGACACTTGTAGAAGCCGAAAGCGTTAATGTCAAGTACCATGCAATATATCCACCCTACACTGTTAGACAATACCAGCCACTCTGCATATCTATAACTCTATATTCTCATGGACTGACAACCAATCGACTAATTAAAAAGAAAGCTCTTTGGGCAAAATCAAACAAGAAAACTGGTGGTTCGTCAGACTGACAACCACACCATCCTTACTACAAGTCATTCTCTTCGAGTGGAACTACGAACCGAACTGTACAAAAAGCCATATGGACCTTATTTCCAATGGACTCGTAGATATCTAGATAAGTAGGAAGACATAGAGCATATAGGCGAAGATTCTTCCCTTAGCAAATAGAAGCTATACTTTGCCTCTGCTCAGCACTTCTAAATGTCCCAACCAATTTTCATTTGTCAGCAAATTACATACTTCAGGGCTGTGCGACCAATGTATGGAGGAATTTCATAGGGTAAAAAGAAAGAAAACCAACGTTATTGTCGTGGCCGATCAAAATGGATTGCCCAACCGATCCACCATCTCTAGCATAAACAGTTAAATCAGTATGTGCCACACAGCACTTGTAGAAGAATGACAAGAGGTTTTGTAAATGCAACCTAGCAAATGTAGATCTTATAATTACGACAATGAGTCAGAGAAGATAATATACACCATGTACACCCCTTATCAACTAACTTGCCTTTAGGGTTTGTCAATCGGCTCGGTCTGGGCGAGAAGTTGTGACCTCTCAGTGTTACGCTCATTAAGTAATAAGCCCACGACTGTCTCGTTACGAAGCATTGCAACCGCACCCTGAAACACAATCATAATTGTCAATCTTTAAAAAGTGTGTCGGGCGTCAATGAACCAATTGACTATACAATTGTGCTTGTTGGGTGTATACCCACTGGAATTATACTCACCGGATCAATAACGAAATATTTTATCAAGTAAATACCACAATGACACATACAGAAAAAATGGGTAAAAGACATGAAATTATTAGTAACGACATAGATACACGGTATCAAATAAACCCCAGCTGGGGATCAAAATGCATGTGCAAAAAAGCTTTCAGCATGTGTGTAGATTTCATTATGGATTGTACGACGTACGGCTGCAATTTTAGATGACATACTGTATCCAAGCCAAACTTGGCAGAGTTCGTAAATCGTATCATATAATAACATACACTCGCTGCTGGCATGGAAATAACATCTCCCTTACATAAAGTAGGTTGGAAGGACGTGTGTGTGGCAAAAAAAGCAGGGGGCCTTGGCTTAAGAAACATCCAAGATTGGAAATCCAGCATCCGTGGATAGAAACATTTTGGACCTCTCCGTCAAGCAATATACTACCTCCCCCCCCCCCCCCCGCGGCTGTCAAAGAATGTTGGACCTCATTCATAAATTAGGCAGCCTAGAGGTAAAATACAACCACTCAATTAGAAACACAAAGGGTTTGACCGTAGGGAAAAAAGTTATGGTTTCGGCCAGGAAGTTGGCATTCCAATGGTTGTGGTGGTTACTCAACGCCTGGAATAAGGGCGATATATGATGCTGCCGGTGTCTTGACACTGAATGAGCATCCGAAATATGGTGCATGGAATACAACTACAAGTTCTCCAGGGTTAAGGATTTCAATGGTATAGGCATCAGAAGTTCATACGAGAGATGGCAATGAGGATGTAAATGTCGGCCTTTGCCCCCTCACAGATGGCATGCCTGCTATTTTTTACCCTAATTGTTGACTGGGTTCACTGAATGTTGTGGCACAGTGGAAGATGCTACGGTTTTATTGGCACATCCCAATATGTGGCTTCATGTTATGACTGCTGTCGAAAATCAAAATAAGGACTAGAGATTAAAACAAACATGGAGTATAACAGATGTTGTGATCTAAGCATCCTATGTTCTAAGCAGTAGGAGATAGTTGAGCATCTCTCCCATTCATGGAGTGCAAGTGTAGTAAAGAAATTTGGAATCAAGTACACTTTACACACTTTTTAGCACACACACACACACACAAATACCACGATATGCTTTCAGTTTAGGGGTAAAAGTTCAGAGCCAAGCAACGCGAACTAGCTATGGGTATTATAGTATATAGTCCATCAGAAGAGAGAAAGCATAGGATAGTCAATGAAAATCAGCAAGGGAGGCGCAAGACCATAGCAAGGATTTAAAAGTATAAAGCCTATAGAGTACTGAGGTGGTAAACGACAGTGGAATCCAATATTAACATGTATCTAATATCAATGGGAATTACCTATAGCAGTGGTGCACATACGAGGCCCCGGAAGACACGATAGGCTTTATTTTCAAAGCGTAGATGTAAACTGATATAGATGTAAACTGATATGGATTTATGTTGATTTTTGGGTTTATTCACTGGCAATAAAGGACCTTCTATGAATTGTTTTCAAACATGTATGGGCGGGACTAAATAAATAACTCTTACGCAGTGGTATCCTGTGGAACACTGGTAGGGACGAAAGCAAATGACACCGATGTCAAAGAGGTCCCTCTGCTTATATCTGCCACGATAAGGGATATTACCCTACCCTACATGATAAGATCGAAATAACAACCGTTAGCTATTGATGAGGGAACAGATCGGTGCGCAAATGGCCCTAGCAGCAAACCAATGAGGGTTACCATCAGGTTAACATCATGTCTCATTCCGGGAAGGAGAGTTGTACTTGATAGATCCAAGTACTCCATGCCACATGTGAGGATATTGAAGGAAAATGCCACCCAGTGATTACTTTTCCACAACATAGGCACTATGAGCTGAAACATCAATATGAAGAACAGTTAAATCCATGTGAATATATCATGAGCATGCACAGAAAATTACCCTCCTAAGTGTTCCCCAAGTTCATTTAAACATGAGAGATTGTAAGAGTTTCGGCATATTACCATCTGGCTGGAGTCGAGGTTCCTATTACTCCGGTTCGACAGATAATAGCTCCGAATTTTTTTTCAAATTTTGTCATCCGTGCGAGATGTTGAGAGGTAAGATATAACGTTAGGCTACAATGTGAATAGCATCGTGTTAATACAAAACATAACTAGACATTAGAGCAACTGGTGAGAATGTATGGAGCGCCAAATGTAGAGGTGCGGGCCACAAAGAAAGTGGGGAAGATGTATCGCTCTAGCGGGCCATTGCTCTCGGCATTTATCACCTTGATAACCATGTCGACAAACTGCCTTGAGAGCCATAAATTATAACACAGGACAAATCAACCCACCTCGGCAAATTGTCATTTCATTGTTAAATAGTACTCACGGCTGCGCCAACCCAGTTATTGCCTTCCATGATCGAGATATCAAACCTCGTTAAGTGGTAGTCATACATACTTATCAGAACCTAGCTACGAAAGGCACAAACATATACGTGGGAAGCCGATGAAAGGCAGCTCTTAAAATTGAATTCATGGAAAAAGGGAATGCCTTATTGACTATGTGCAACCTGAACAATGTTCAGGTTTTGTGTGGAAACAGTGTGAGTTAGGGCAACGGGATTAAAAGCACAGAGGTTAGGTGGTCAAAGAAGATAAGCAACCTATTAACTAATTTTAATATCGCAAAATGGCTCGTACCTCGGATCACGGGAGGATGAAAAGGCATAACGTAACATAGCTGGCTTTTTGGCTATGCTACATGACTCTTGAGAGGTTGGCAGTTTACCGTTAGCACAAGTTGTTGCCGCGTGCACCACTAGGATTTGAATGTCATTCAGTGGATGGAGTATCAGCCTGGCAGCAATCTAGACTCTGTAGTGCTTGACCCCGGACTAACAACATAAGCATTAGAAAAGGTGGAGCATGAAACTACTAATGAATTTACTTGCAATCATGTATAATTAAACATTTCTTTAACTTAAATGCAAAGAGGGTTTACACCCTCACCGGGAAGATCGCTACACTGAACTTGCCCCACCAATGCTCCATAAACTTCAATATATACAATCCGCAATCATCACTGAAATAGTTCAGAGCACACCTTATTCAGTAATGTCATTAAGAGGATGAATTTTGGAACGAAGTTGAGAGGAGATATGGTTACACTAAGATAAGATCATACTCGTTTGTTTGTTTTGGACATGGATGACTCTGGAAAGCGTAAGGATGTAAGTCGATGTCTCTACCAGCTTTATGCCTCAACAGAAGCGTAAGGACGCGGGCCTAACCACAGCAAACGTTAAACATATTATGATGGCTCTTCTTTATCTTTTGTCCGTTCGATAGCCGTAATAAATGGCATGGCTGAGTATATTACTATATACCAGGTGAATGTGGAAAACATCAATCTCATCCAAAACACTGCGTCAACCAGAGTCGAGGTAGTCGATGCACCTCCTGTTGATGTTGATGCAGAGCATACACCAATGATAGTCCAAGCAGATTGGCACAGAGAACTGAAAAGGGAAGAAAGATTCAGTACCTAAGGTGTTTCATTAAGAATACACTTGAAATGGTTGATATAAAGGCAAAGTGTTACTGCAAGAATATATTGGTTTTTAGCAGTTAGTGCCATCTAAACATGTATGCATTTGAAACTTGCAAGCGCACAAAGGCAATTTACAGATAGATCACTGCTATAGAAGAACTCAATGACAGACGAGTATACCAACTGGACGTCCTCCATTTTAATCAATGGGTCAGCATGTGTAAAAAAGCGTGAGAAGAAGCCGGAGATCTCATCGTCAGTCCTGATGTCATCCATGAATTTGACAATCGAGGACTGCAGTTTATATAGGTATACATGGCTCAGTTTCAAAACAATTAGAACAAAGACATGAGCAATACTCAAAGTAAAACAACGTAAATCACCGCAAAATCGGAGGCAAATGTGTAAGGTAGCACAGAGCCTGAACAATCGGCATTGATGACTTCCGACCACGCATCAACAACCTGAAACAGAAGGCATGGATTACTTTCTTGAAACGTTGTTGATATGTAGTCATGGTATGCAAACTGTCACGACCCGAACCCATGGGCAGGCCCGCGAGCTAGGCACATGACCGGCCGCAGACCTAATGGACTCCAACCAAGGGCTCTGCCAGGCCTTACTATAACCTGTATACAAAAATTCTATAACCAAGTAATTTAAATCTTTATCCTTAATAATATTTCTAATGTCACGCTTACAATTTCTCAATAAATCTCCAATGACATTCTTTATTTAACAACTAACATAGATTGTCCCGTGAAGATCTAAGCTTCAAAAATCTCAAATTACAAATCCAGTACTAGCATACCACCTAATGATTCATTAAATAATCTAAGAGGACTACAACTCCTCTAGCAGTCATCTACCATAATCCTCGTGGCCTTCATCAGTTCGGTTCCATCTAGATCATTGCCTGAAAAATATTTAAAAGAATGAGCTTGAGGCCTAGTAAGTACACATACCATATCCCTAAAATAGGTTTTGGGATTCATAAAAACATGCCAAGGTTTTCTTCAAATTTAAAACTGATAAATATTTTCACAAGAGATATTATACATAGCAAAGTATGACATCAAGAAGGCTCATTAACAACTATCACAGTTCATCATAACATGGGTATGCTGCGGTCAACGTACATTCCCCCCTGATTAGGGCCCACAATCCCTATTCCACCAGGGATAAATATTATTCGGTCAGGGTATGCCCCCCCCGACTAGGGCCCACAATCCCACCTTCGTCCGGGATATATATTGTTGTGGACGCAAGGGCGCACCACGAGCAACAGTACTGTGCGTCAACGTATCGTCCTGTTGACCAGGACCCAACAATCCAACTTTCCCCCGTGGATATGGGGCGCAATAACCAAGCCAGAATACCGTCTCATTCAACATATATGAGCCAACTTTAAAACACTACTCATAGAAAACATTCCATGGCATTTTTTAATGTATTTTATCATCAAACAATTTACACAAAAGCAGTAGCGTGCAAAAAGCTTTAAACTTTTAATTGAACAATTCATTTGTACATATACGTAGACGGAAAATAGGGTAAACAGAGGAATATGGCAAGAGTACTTACCTCGCTGAATAACTGCTTTTGGTTTTGCTCAAGTGCCGACCCTAGCTCTTGACTATCAAAACCTAAATAAAAAATCATACGGATGTCATTTATTGTCGCTCGAGCATGTTTAAGTATTTAGGTTTCTTTTAAATGAGTAAAAATTTTGTCGACAGTCCCTCGACTTTTGTATAATTACCTATTTGTCCCCAATGCCTAAAGTACCTTATCCCCCTAGATATAACCTAAAAGAGTCCTTTTTAAAACACTGGTGGGTATTTCAAATATGAGCGGTCGTTCCGTAAATTTCTCGCTCGGAACCCAAAACTGCTCATTCAATTGAGCGTCAATGTTCAAGCCCCAAAAATATAACAAACGACACTGGAATGCCACGACATTTCAGATACTCAAGTGTCACCATCATTTTAGATTACTAGAAAATTCCAAGCTAAAATAATTTTATTTACTATGTTAAATAATTCAAAAATATTTCTTAAAAATAAAATTGTTTGAGACACTTCCCATGCCCAGAAAAATCCGAGACAATTCCTCGTCAAAGGTATCCCAAAAAGAAGTGAAATTTCAGTTTTGCACTTTGTCTAAAGCTGTTTAGAAGAGGTCTTTAAAATAGTTTAAATAAATTGTTGCAATAGTAAAGCGTTACGTGATACACGATCGAGCGCTACGCTGTTAATAACATTAAAAATAGCTAATGACTTTCACAATCAAAACAGCCGCACCTGGCCACTTCAACACCGCCTATTTTCACAATTAAAACAGCCGCACCTCCATCCGTTTCTATGCAAAGGCAGTCATGGCTGTCTTCATACAAACTCCATATGGCACCATGGCTGTCTCTACGCTCCGTGCGCTACAACTCCTTCATGGTAACCTTACTATCATACTCCGTTTTTACGCAGCCATGGCTGTCTCTCACGAGCCCATCAAGGTGCCATGGTTGTCGCCGCAATCCGTTTATGTATGTACTCATGTGTATTACACTGATCTAAATAAAGTTCTCAGATTTTATGTATAAGGAGGATCCAATTGCATCAACTATAATATCCTCTCGTATAAACTTAGCTTTGAAAAGTAAGCTTACCAGAAAACGTTCTTCAATCTCCGGCGAATTCCCTCTCTTCCTCTCGGTATCCTTTGCTCGAACAGAGGTGGCGCAGTGGAGAAAAAACTAGGGTCGGCTGCTAGAGAATGTCATGTTTATATATAACCCGAAACCCTAATTTGGGCAAGGACATGAAAACTTCTCACCCTTTCGTCGCTAAAACTTCTTAACCAAATTTATTATTACGAAAATGGTCCAAAGAATAAAATACTTAGGACACTTTATGTGCTACGCCAATTGTTAACGGGTTACTACGTTATCTCGTTTCGCAAATCATTGCTAATAATAAGCGCACTGATATTTTAAACAACTTGTCGCTAAAAATATACAGACACTAGTAAATTTGTCGTTAAGATTTTCTAAAATACTGTTAACGCTAATTGTCGCTAAATACATTAATCAACATTACTAATATCTGCTATAGTTAACTTATGAATTTCTAAAAATTTGTCGTTAAATATTTCTGTTAAAAATTCAATCACGCTAATCGACGCTAATGTTGCCGATAAAATTTCACTAATAGAAATCAACGTTAAATCTCGTGTATAAAAGTCGTCGCCTAGATAATAAACTAACTGGCTAGACATATCACGGGTCAGGGTGTTACAATTACCCCCACTTATAAAAATTTCGTCCTCGAAATTTCACATACTTATAATATTGAAGCACTACGTAGCTCCCAATCGAAGGTGTTACCGAATCTTTCACATGTATAAACTAAAAAAAATATCAGTCGAGAACATCAATAACCGCTTTAAACATTTCACTATACTATATGATTTCAGTTATAACTCTTGATTTCATAATCCTACCTACCGGATACCATTACTCAACCTCGAAATAATTAGCCAATTCCTATAATCACTCACACATAAATGCCTCAAATCAAATGATGTACCAGCTATGCTTTCACTACGTGACCGCTATAGTATCCAACATAATGGCTGAGCATTCTTTAAACCCTTCACCGAACTTCATGTGCCACAACTTTAAGTCAACTGGAAACATTTTGTTCCCACCATCTTAAGTCAACTTCACTCAAAAGGAAAGCATCCTAGTGACTTTATATATAATCGTCCAAAATATTTGTCAAAAATCCAAAATTATAATTCAGTAACCTTGGAATTTCACTATACTATAAGATTCTGGTTAGGAGTTAGGTTTTCAGAACCCAATCAGCTAGATCATTACTTAATCTCTAAGTATTATGGAACCCCACCTTGTCCCATATGCTCCGAAAATAGTAAGGTGGGACCGCTATCCTGGTTCTTACAATGAAATATCAATCCACCATATCACTAATAACGATAGGTATAGACAGTACCTCTAAATTCATAAAAGGAAAAGTCATTCTCCTAAGAATCCCTTCCGGAAGAAAATTTCAAACGCGTAGTTTATAACAGTTACACAAACAAAACCTAATCAAATTACCTACATCCGGTAAAACTATCAAATGTTTCACGTACCAAAAGAAAATGCTCTTAACTTATGTCCAACTTAAACCATGGCCAAACAAAAATAACATACTCAGCCATTTTCGTTCTTTAGAACCAAGATTGTATGCCTACAATACTAAATCGGAAAACACCTTTGCAAGCATAGAAGGATTAGAAAGCACACCCATAACCATTGAATCAGATTCCTGCGAGTTCTGCTGGGTTTTGTAAGAACCTTTGTCGTTACTCGGGGTCCTGTTACATCCTCATTAGGTTGACTCTGTGGCCTAATTCTAGGGCAATCCCTAATGAAATGACCCTCTTGTCCACATGAGAAACATTCCCTCGTTTTCCACCTACAGAGTCGACCAGGATGAAAGTGATTACACCTGCGACATGGTAACGATCTAGCTTTTCTACTTTCCCAAGGTGCTGAGTTCCTTTGAAAGTTCTTCCATTTGCCTTTCCGAGTTTTGTGCAGTTCCTTTCGCGGAAAGGCGTCATCTTCCTGAAGTCTATTTCTCGCTACTGCTCTAATTCTAGCACGCCTACTCCCTTCTTTGCCAGATGTACATGCCCATACGGCCCTAGAATGTGGATTCATCAATGTCCTTAGCTTAGACCCTTGGGGTTCCTCGGTCAACAATGTCTTCTGGGATAATGAGGAGTTTCCCTTGACCATAGAAGGTTCGATAGGGGCTTCTTGTCTAGACATCCTACAGCTAAGGCAAAAGAGAGGTCGTTAGATGAAAGGCGGAATATATCTCACTTAAGTAAATCAACGAGTACAATATGTTTGGAGTTCACTAACCAAAATCATGAGATCACCTAGTGGTGAATATTTCTCACATCTATTTTTATTAGTCTGACGCCAAAATCAATACTATCAGGTAACCTATGAAGCATACCACTAAGACTTAGTCAATATGTTTAAACAATGTCTATGTGCACTTACACATCACACCCCCAGACTAAAAACTCTTACCACAATACTTTCGTTGCGCATTCTAATACCTCAAAACAACCAGTTCAAACTGTTGCCAAAATCCAACACAGAGAAAAGTATTACCTTAAAAGTACCCAAAATATAGTTACACACATATATCACGCATCCATCGAACTTTAAATCTCTAATCTACCATATCACTTATATCTCTTAATCACAACACAGCCTATAGCCATTAGCTGTTAGAACTATTCACAAGAAGATCATAATCCTATTCCCCCATCATGTTCTTCGGGTACTGTTAAAAATCTTTCAACTCGAAAGGCAAGTAGTATCGGTCAACTACTGTGTAATTGGCCCAAATCTCAATCTTATGCTGAAAGAGAGTCTCGGTAATGGGGGCTTATGGCGGCTTCATGACCCTACATTGTACTATTAGGAGCAAAACCCCAGTGACAGTAGCAAAATATACCTATGTTTAAGAAGTCAAAATGCCTCTTTTTCCCATAAATACAACTTGAGATGACTTGAAATTTTACATGAAATATAAATATGTACAAAGATTATCTCCATTAAAAATAAGCCAGAATGCACGCATGAATCTTCAAATCTTCATGGCTGGCATACAACATGCACCAGCACTACAGTCGGGCATGTAGGTGTTATGCTAGAAGGGCAGACGGGCGCTGGGCTAGACTAGAGAGTAGGAAATGTGTTGTTGTAGGTGGTGCCAAGAGGCAGCCTGTGACACGAGGTGATGTTGCTTTTCCTTATATGTAGTGTTCTTAAGTGTCTTGTAAGTCAGTGACCATGGTGCAGGAGGGAAACTTCTTAATTTTCTCTTAAAAGAGGGCCGTTCTTGGCCTCCGTAAAGATTACTGAGTTAAATGAAAAGGTAAGAGCGTCACCAAATTTGATATTCCTTTTTGAGGGTCTCAAAATATAAGAAGCAGCATCAAATTCAATATTAGATTTGAAGGCAACATCAAAGTTTGTTTCGAAAGAGTTAGGGTGAGGGGATTCCACATCAAAGCTCTAAGAGAGGGAAGTGAACCAAATCCTCACAAACATGATGATAGTCCGTGATAGGATCAAAGACTTGACTACTCACTTGCATTGCATAAGGCTTTTTAGAGTGAAGATGTACCACAAAGAAGATCAAAACCTACGCAACCAAAGTTTTCCATCCATCCACCATCCAGTTTTCTATTCTTGCAACGGCTCTTTTTTTTTTTTTTGGTGGATCTTGAGTATAGATGTTGTCCAAGTAGAATCGGTCCATGAGCAAAGCAACCGAAGGTTTTCAATAGTTTCTGGTTCCTTATAGCAAATTGGGCATGTTGATTTCCTTTTAGTGTTTCCAACTGTCAAAACAAAAACAAAAACAAAAACTTATTTGTTAAATTAGTTGAATTCCTTGTACATTTGTTTTGGTCACCAGATGCCCATATCCAAGTCTTTCTAGCAAAAGCATGCATTTGATTGATTTCCATCATCAAATTTTTTTTACTCGTTGACCAATTTTTTTTGGATATCAATATCAGACTTTTTTTACGATATAATTGATAATGAAAGAACGAAATCGGGGTGGATACCAATACTTATTATAGGTAGAAAGTTATGAAACAACTAATCTCAACTATGAGCTTGATCCCAAAGGTGTTTCATAAAAATAAAATCTTGGCTTAGTACATTAATTGCGTTTTGTTGCAAGTAAGTGTAATATTTGTCACTAGCATATGCCGCTATGCGTTGCTAAACTCTCAAGGATCCACAAAATGTTGTGACAGAAATAGTAATAGTCGCGAAGGGGAGCTAAACAAGGATAAATAAATGCCTCTTTTCGACAATCAAGACATGAAAAAGATGATCAAAGAAATTTCAAATAGAGAAAAGTAGTTTCTTAACCAAATATTATTATATCATTGAAGATGAGGAAGGGCCCACTTATTAATTCCGTCAAGAAAGCGAGTGGAGCTAAATCCAAAACCATTTTAAGCATACCCCCCTCGTCGTGCTTTGTCCACCTTGTCCAAGTCAAGCTCATCTTTTAACCTCATCCACATTATTGTACTAATGTTCGGGTCTCGGGACTGAATTCCGTTCTTTTGCTCATTATGTAATTTAGAGCACCAAAAAGATATAAAGATAATTGGTTCCTAAAGTCATGACAAAGCCAATATTCTAAAGATGTTATTATCTCCTTACATTCATGTGTTGACGACAAATAAAGTTTCCAAGATAAAACTCACGGTCGCATGTATGTCTCCTCCAGGTCCACATCCATAGAACGACGGGATGAACTAGTTCACGATCACGTTAGTTCAAGTTTCAAAAATATATAACCTATCGTTATATGCACATACATGCGTTCACACATATATAGAGTAGAAAACACTACCTAAAACTTATTAGTTATTAGCTTCTAGATCAATCTATGTCATACGTTATGGTCTTCTATACAGAGCCAATTATAAGGATTATAACAACAATTCTCAATAATGCCAAACACAAGAACATCACATACCATAAACAAGATGAGTTAATAATATTTATTATGTATTTGAAGTATAAGTAAATGCCACAAAATCTATATTTTTGATACAGGACATTTTGTTTTATTAAGATATAGTCCAACAATGAGCACTAGTTCACTCCCTTTGCTCATGGTTTTAGTTATGGCCAGCTATTGCGCAACGACCAGTGTCTTAACTTATGAACGTTCTTTTGCACATAATGGCAGTTTTTACAGGGCTTGGAGAAGGGCCAGGACCCAGGACCAGAGAACACCGCCCCATTTAGCATTTTAGCCACACCTCATACGGCCGACGCCAAGCCTAGTGCAGGTTCCCTTATTTCGATCACTGGACATAGATCGATACTTTGCCAGTTTTAAGGTGGGTAAATTACACAAAACTCCCCTGAGATTTGTCATAATTACACTCTGCCCCCTATCTTTAAAAATTACACTCTGTTCCCCTGAAGTTTTTACCCGCATTACACATATTTAACGGCAGGCCCAACTCGATGAAAAGATTTCCTGACACACTACTTTATGCAATTTTTATACCTAAAATATCCCGCCTTTGTTCTTTAAACACCTGTGTGGTCTTCTTGTAATGTTGAGTTTTAATCATTGTCATCAGAATCAGAATAATCACTACTCTGGTGCATCTCCTCCTTACTGTCATCCTCACTATCACTCTCACTCTCAGATGCCCTACTAGTCCCAAGTCTACTATCATTTCTAGCTGTCCCCCTACATTTGGTTCTGGATAACTAATTATTGTAGGTTTTGCCCCAACAGTTTCTAAGAACACATGAATCTCCCTTGAATTTTCATACAGTGCAAAAATGTCAAGTAAAGACTTATCGGATGTTATTTCAGCCCTGACATTGGTTCCAGGCAAAGTATAGTATAGGGCAATAGCTATACCTAACCCAAGGGAAGTTCTTTCAACATTAGATCATTTACATCTGTAAGTAGGTCCATATGGTCGTATCTGTCAGAATCCACCTCAACTATGCTATCAACAATGTTACAGTAGTGTGGACCATTAGTTCATATATCCTTATAGTGGCCATTCTGTAGTACAACCATAAAAAATTAGGGGGTTAAATTAGGGCTACAATTAGGGCATTCAATTTAGAGTTCAATTACGGGTCTAAGTGAATTAGGGCATTCAATTTAGGGTTCTAAGTGAATTAGGGGGTCCAATTAGTTCAATTTAAGGTTCGGTTAGATTAGGGCATTCAATTTATGGTTCAATTCAGGGTTCGATTGGATTAGGACATTCAATTCAAGGTTCAATTTAGGGTTCAATTCGATTAGGGCATTCAATTTAAGGTTTAATTAGGATTCAATTACTTCAATTTAGAGTTCAATTCTCTCAATTCAGGGTTCGGTTGGATTAGGGCATTCAATTAGGGGTTCAATTAGTTTAATTTAGGGTTCGATTCGATTAAGGCATTCAATTTAGGGTTTAGTTACTTCAATTTAGGTTTCAGTTAGCTCAATTTAGGGTTCAATTAGTTCAATTTAAGGTTCAATTGGGTTAGTGCATTCAATTGAGGGTTCAATTACTTCAATTTAGGGTTCGATTTGATTAGGGCATTCAATTTAGGGTTTAATTACCTCAATTTAGGGTTCAATTATGTGTCTAAGTGAATTCGGGCATTAAATTAAGGTTCAATTAGGGCTTTCAATTTAAGGGGTTCAATTACAGGTTACATTAGGGCTTGCCATTTGGGCTTTCAATTACGGCTTACATCAGGGCTTCAATTACGGGTCGAAGTGAAATCATGCAAAAGAAGAAAAGAAGAGAGAGCAGAAATGGGAAGTAATGAGTAAAATGTGAAAGGCATGAAAGAGTTAGGAAAACATATCTTCAAGCAGAGAGCCACCGTTCGTTCGTCCCGCAACACAGTAACACCAGAAGTAGGTGTGTCGCCTTTGAGATGAGATTAGGGTTGAGAAATGCTTCGCTCTGATTTTTCTCTAGGCTTCACTCTTGTGCATAATCTCCCTTCTCTCGATCGCACAGTGACCCCCTACCTACCTCCCCTGCTAAACATGTTTTTCTTCTTTCCCAAGAAGAAGTTTTCCCTTTAATTCCCAAGAAGAAGTTTTCCCTCCAAATTCCAAGAAAACATTGTTTGAGGGGCATGTGGGGCATTCATGTCGTTTTGCATTGCACCGTTAACACCGTAAGAGAAAAAGTTACTTTTTGAACGGAGTGTAATTTTCAAAGATAAGGACAGAGTATAATTATGACAAACCTCATGAGAGTTTTGTGTAATTTACCCTTTTGAGGATGATTGGTTCCTCTTTTCATAAACAATCCTTTGGCGAAATCATCGGCCAAATTCTCGTACACAAGCATACGACGCCCCCGTGGCCCGTGGGGTATTTATAGCATCTGTGTTTGCAGTTAAATTCATCATTCGAAGAATGCAAGCTATACCCAGATGGCGAAACGCGTTGCTCTTGAAGGATTCCTTTATTCACTCAGCTTCTATTCATTCGACCCCCACTTGCCTCGAGAAATGGAAAAGCAAATGGAAATGGACCTCTGTAAGTCCAACAATCCTCCTCTTCGTTTCTTTTCTCTTTACTCGTCTTTGTGGTGTAGTTCTCTTGTTATGTTTGCCAAATTCAGGGCCATTCGGACTGCCTCTGATTATGGAAATTCGTTTATCTTGTGTTCCTTTGTTTTATCGCCATAGACAATATTAAGGATTTTGTTTTTGGGGGGATTTAATGCGTCAGCTGATTTTTCTAGTTTTATAGCTTAGTTATCATTACAACTACTGATTTAGAAGTGATAAGATCCTCCTAATGAATTGAGAGGTAAAACCACTATAGAATCCGCCTCTATTTTCACGTAAAGGATGCATGATGTGTGGATCTCGAGAGTATGGAATTTTAAGTGGTGTTGTTGAGCCGTTTCTTTCCAGATCAAACTTCATCGAGTGGTCGGCTGAAATTTGCTACAGGAAACATAGATGAGAAAGAATTGAAGTAATACTGATGTTTTAGTGCCAAAGGATAACCTAGATGATTCAGCTTTGAGTTATTTAGGTCCTTTTATGCACAAGGGAGATAGGGAAAAGAGCATTTTTTGTTGGAAAACCTGGTGTCTTTTGGCATTATTGAGTTCATCCGCTCTCTTTCTGGTCAGTTGTCTTAAGACCTTTAGATCATTAGCTAAGAGCTAGTTGGTGGAGGACCAAGATATGGCCTACTGCAAATGATAAAGGACCAACGAATGACATAACAAAGGCCTCCTTCACAAGCATATTTACCTAGCTATGTAGCATTCATGTTTTGCAGAGAAGTCGTTAGTTTATCTTTCCTCCAATTCATTTGTGCGGCTGTGTTTCGTACTGCTTCTGCATTCTGATGGGTCATTGGGATGCCTTTATGTAAAATATTTCTTGCTTCTAGCTTGAGCTTCTGGATTGCATTTCTCTCCCCATACAGAGCCATTTTAATTCCTCCTGATTTAAATTCTCAGTAGTTATAAATTATTTCAAATGTACAGAATATCAGATTATTCAAATGTCATAAAACAATTCAAAAAGAGCCTTGGTTTCTCTCATGTGTTGAAACAATTAAAAAAAAGGTCCTATTTCTCAAATGTCAGGAAACAAGTCAAAAGGAAAAGGATCTTCGTACTTTGCGGAATGGTTAGGCGTGTTGTGCTGGACTAAAAGTTACCAAGCCTTCTTCTTTTAGAGAAGAAATTTTAACTCCTCTGCAGCTTTTTCATGTCTACACGCCAAAGGAGCTAACGAGTTAGCAGAGTACCCATGGTGTAGTTAAATTGAGTAATCTGTTAAAATGGCCTTTTACGTGAATAGTTGAAGGTTGTAGGAGAACCACTTGGTTTTATATTCAGGCGCACCTTATTTTCTTTTTGTATATTTAGTTCATCTCAAAGTTAATTCATGTGTTTGGCTCATCAAGAGGTCATTCACAATCAGAAGTTTGGTGAACTTTTTTTATTTTTTTAATCCATGGTAGTGTTTTCCTACGTATCCATTTGATGTTATTGCTCCATGTAAGACTAGATTCCGTGATATTACTTCGTGTCTGATTGCATTATAAGGCCACACATTCTGAATTAGAAGCTAAACAAACTGCAATGTCTTTGCAGGATACAAAAGGTCCACAACCATCTAAGGTATACCTTAAGTTCTGAGTTTCTTCTGGTTAATGTTTGTTCATATGTTTTACAAGCTTGGATCATCAAGTATCTACTGCCTACATGTTCCTTGTTGAAAGATAATATTGCTGGTTTTCGCTTTATTATTGTTGATACTATGACAAGAACTATTCTCACCACTAGTATTTGCAAGAGAGATTATCTTCTACAGATTAACTTCATGGTGACAACTATTTAAGGATTCTCGGGATTGGTCATCCTTATGCTTACGATCTTGGCATGCTGCAATTCAGCTTAAGACAACTTTCCTGATTGAAATTTAGTCAATGCTTACAATCTCGGCATGCTGCAATCCAGCTTAAGACAATTTTCCTCATTAAAATTCAGTCAATGATCACCCATTATGACATAAAGGAGGAATTACTCCACTGAGCTAGAGATCTTGGTGAATTTGATACTAAACCTTATATAAATGGCCATATTACATGGACCCAGTCCAAGGGTTGGGATCGGTTGTTTGTCGAAATGTCGGATTTGTCGAAGTTATGGAACCCAAGGCACGAGGACACGGGGAAACTAAGTAGTACAGACATGGGTATGGCGTCTGACACTGACATTGACAGGGACACCGGACACCGCAATTTTGAGCGCATTCCACCCTCATGTTCATATAAGTTTTAAGCGCATTCCAGCCTCATGAAATAGTAAAACACCAACCTAGTTAGCACGGAACCAGACACCACGTCCGATACCAACATCGACTAAGGCACCGGACACCGCAATTGGAGCAGCTGAATTTCGTTTAAAATCAATGAGAAAGAAAGAAAGTAACAAGAAAAAGTCTCAACGGTAACAAGAAAGTAGGAAGACCAAAAGCATGAAATAGCCAGATAAGTCTATAAATGAGATCAGAGATGTTGAGTTATCTTTTTCCGAATTGGTAAGCTTGGATGCTTTTGATTAAAAAAACAAAAGAAGGAAAAGAGAAAGAGATGAGAGAGAAAGAAGAAGGATACCATTGGTTGGAATCTGGTGAGATCATCTGGCGCGAAGCTCCGTTGTCTGTCCGCTTTGTCTTCTTTTCTCTTGGTTAGGCAGACAACAGCTGCATAGATAAGACTTAGAAGACAAAAGGTTTGCATCGATAGGGTTTAGCTTAAAAGTTTATTTCTAAAAGAGCCCCATTATTACACTTTGACCCCTAAATAAGATTGAAATATTGTATTTTGGCCCCATAGTCCTGAACACTTCTTTAAGAGGTGTCCGACACTACTTCAGGAGGTGTTCGACACTTCTCCAAGAAGGTCTGACACAGTGTCCAAAAATTGGAAAATTAAAAAAATTAGACATCGCTGAGAGGTGTCAGACACTTGTCCGAAGGTGTCATGGTTTTGGTAGGTGTCGGACCTTAGTTGTAGGAAACTCCTAATATGGTGACGTTTCTCTCTTGGGAATTCGCTTTTGCAATCCCAAGTTAGGAGCTTCATGGGATCTCGTCCCAAGCTAATATAGGAACTCGATCCCGTTAGTTGGATAGAGATGCATGGAACAAGCGAGAGAGTACCTGAAAATGAAGCCCTTTTCAACTCAATTCCTTGTTTCTCTCTTCCTTCGAGTTCTTAAAGCCTCGTTGTCTGTTGTTGCTGGCTATGTAAACTATACTAAACAAATGATAATACTCTATGCATTTATTTATTCAAGCCGCTCCCAACCTTAAATTCTTCTTGGTGCTTACTCTCACCCACCCCCGTTCCCGCTCCCGCCCCTGCCCCCGCTTTGTGCAACTAAGTGTCGGGCACCATGTTTCGACCCATATGAAGTGGTGCTTCCTAGACGCCAATTAGTGAACCACAAATAAAAGCCATAGTTGTCAAGTTGCTATAGATTATTAGGTAGTGAAAAATCCCATAAACAAGCTAAAAGGAAAATAGAAAAGGCTTTCATTTCTTCCATCCACAAAGATTTAATCAACATCAATTGCTTCATCATTTTCAAGGTCCTCTGGACCTCCATCATGAACCTCTTCCACACACATGCTTAACAATTGAGAGATTTGTCTTCTATATTCGATTGCCTTTGTCGAAGTGTCCCATCTCCCTCTCAATTAGGCAGAAGTAGATTGGAAGAAAAGGTATGAATACAATTTGCCTTTGGGGTTTACCCTAGTCTTTGGTGTATAAAACAACCCCAACTTTTCCTAATGTTCCATCACGACCCTCAAATTATGGTTAAACAATTGCGTTTCTGCCCTACGTGTCAAACACTTCGACATAAGGTGTCCCACATGGAGTCTAGGAAAAGATCCAAAAAAAAATAAAATATATATATATACATTAACACTGCCAAGAGGTGTTTGACATTTCTGCATAGGGTGCCTGGCAATTGAATAAACGAAAAGTATCGAGAGACTGCGGAGAGGTTTCCGACATCTACCCCAAAGGTGTCCGAGGGGTGTCCTCGTGTCGGTAGGTGTCCAACACGTTATCTTGACCGAAAGAGGAGTTCATGATTCCTACAGAGAAATTTTCACGTCAGTTATTGTTTTTAGAATTGTACCAAGGTTAAATGGTGTTTTACGCAATTATACGTTCTCTGAAAGGATACATCTTACACCTGTCTAGCAGTAATGAATCAGAAAAGTGTACAAGATAGTGTTTTTGGTGGCATATCCTGTCAGATGTGTCAGACATATCCCATACCCATGTCTGAATGTTGAGTGTCCGGCTCTTGTACTTCATACATTTTAAGTAGCCCGTGTAACAGATTGCTTTAGCAAGAAGTGATTTCAAAATATTATCGGGTAATTTGTGTCAGAAGTGTTTTCAAGTTGGTTTTGATCTCTGATACGACTTCGATTCTTGTACTTCATACATTTTAAATAGTCCATGTGATAGATTGCTTTAGCAATAAGTGATTTCAAAATGTTATAGGGTAATTTGTACGGGGTGTAAGAAGTGTTTTCAAGTTGGTTTTGATCTCTGATACGACTCTAGAAAATGCTCTAGGTAACCCATGTCGATTGACGCTTGGACATTGGACATGGGTTTGAGATATGTGTCCAACACTTCTGACCAGCTATGCGATTGGATCCTGTTTCTTATAGAAATAATTATTTAATCATGCTAAAAACAACATGTAGTGAGGAATTCACTGCACCTATCTTACATTATAAGTTATAACCATACTTTAACAATTTGATTACATCATCAAATGAGAAATGAGTAACTAGAATAAGCAACTATTTCTAATTATATATTCGGTATTCATTGTAGAAACTTTAAAAGTGGAAAAACCAATGAAAAATGTAAAATTGAGACTTTCAGATCTAGCTTATCTTATCACGTACCGCAAGTTATGCATCATGTATCGGAACTTGTGTAAGGTGTCAACCTTTAAGAGTATACGAATTTTTATTGTTTTTTTCTCTTTATCATATACATCATGAACAATATTTCATGTATTGTACAAGATCAACAACAGTGCACAACACCTAGTGATTCTTTTCTTCTTTCTCCTTTATTAGTTGAATCATTTACTACTTAGCGTGCTAAAGCTTTTCTGACCTTATATGAATAATTCAGAGTTATATCAGATATGAAACACGTCAGAAGCGTGCTGATACGAAGAAAGCATTAAATGATCTCCTGCACAATAACGGCTCCTTGAATAACAGTTCCTCCAGATTTATATATGAGGTACACATTTCTAATTTTGTTTGATCAAGCTTTTAGTGATATCACGTCACGTGTAACTTTATTTTTAAAAGCTTGTAATGATATATATCTTCCCATATTACTTAGCTGTGTTTTTTAACTTCTTAGCTTATTGCAATTCAGACATATATGTCTATGTAAGTTCTGTAATCAGCTTACAACCATGTTGGTGGATAGTCCCATGTTTTCTTAATATGATACATTTTGAGTGCATTGGGGCCCTAGAGCTGATGTTAAATGTTATTATGATCTATCTAATGACAGAAATGTTTAGGTTGTCTATATGCAAGAATCGAGGGGGAAAAAAAGATCGACAGATAACAGCATTTTCATCTGTTAGCTGTTTGAACTTATGGACCATCAAGTACGGAAATAGTTTAAGCCAATAGATGATTCAAGTTCAAGTAAACCCCGCTTGGTACACTATCACAAGAACCACACAGTCCCAGTTCTGGTTTGCTCTTTGCTATATATTGGACAGAACCGGCTGCTATAGGTCTGGGGTGGCTGGCTACCTGGCTGGTACGAGTCAATTTACATAGCTATATAATAGCAAGGGGGCTATGGCTCCCATAAAATTTGCCTAGTCCACTGGCTAATCTTCCTCAAAGATAGTTGCTTCTCGATACAAGATTAAACACTGTCATTTTGCCTCATCCCCCACCATCTAAGGCAGACCAATCAGCCAAGCGGTTCTTATAGTCTCCAAAAGGGTAAATTGTGTTTCCTCAATGTCAAGATATAGTCGGAACATTTCACGCAAATCTGATTATTGTTTCTCTCTTCTTCCTTTGTTTTTTAATCTTTTCCTAGAGGGGAAAAACGAAGTGGAAGTACCAATTAGTTCCAACTTATTGTCTTCTCTTCGTCAACATATGATGTGGTCTGTCAGCGATTACAAACATTTATTCAGGTTGAAGGGTAAAGCTTAGAACCTTCCTGCTCTAGTTAGATGTTGAACACCAACTACTTTAAAAGCTATGCTAATTATAGAGGGTTCAACTTATGTATTAATGAGAGGGCAACCTGGATAGTCATCTAAGAAGTATAAGATAGTACTGCCATGTGTAATCTGCTCCAGCTTAGTAATGTCCAGGTGCACCTGACCCTTGAAAACAACACAATGCTATTACATGCCTCTGGTGTGTCTGAACCCTGTATTGTTTCCTTCCACTGAAATTTGGACTGGTCCATATCCATCAATCTTGTCGTTAGAGTCATCCCTACGACTTGACACAGATTCATCAATAATAATGTCACTCTTGGACTTCCCTCAGCGAGGCTTAGCCAGATTTATGGGTCTGGCATCTGGATTAAGAAGATTGTACCAACAGCTGAAAGATCTCGATTCGGTAACAAAAGGGACTTTGAAAGGCCATCAAATATGTTTACTGCCCATGGAAGATATTAAATTAGCATATAATTAGGTAGTTTCATAATCTCATCTACAAGTGGAACTTTTGAACTTCACTAGCATATACTTGATGAGTGGAGCAAGAAATGCTGTACTCGTAAAGTGGAAAACTCCTTGGTTGATATATATTCACCATCGCAAAGTGATTCCTTCTAGCATGTCAGGATTGGCCGGTTGTATTTTTAAATTTAGACTCTCATGGAAGGTGGGTTTAAATTAGAGAGGGGGCAGTGTTCGTTGTGAGGTGTTGTGTGTGCAAAAAGAGCATAGAGAAAAAGGTTTTCTTGGAAGAGGGTATAGGGAAAGTGGAAAGTGGTTGATATCTGGACATTCTGAATGAAACAGCGTACTATTATGGGCGTCTTAGATAGCTTATTAAGAGGCCTTCTAATACTCACTTTCCTCTTTAATAGGACTAAAGGGAAATGAAAGCTACAGAATTGTACTATTTGGTACTTTGTTTTAATTAAAGCAGTTCAATCATTTCAATATAAGCCAGCTTTTGAAACTCATTTGTTTAGTCTTTTCAAAATGTCACTTTCTTGTACCATAGCTTATGTTCGTGCATATCCAAGTTACTCCAACTTCATTTCTCAATCTTGTGTCCTCACGAACACTTTGCCCTTACATTAAACAGGAGGAATTTTCCAAAGCAGACAGAACAAGCCGACGGGATGATGAGAAAGCAAATCATTCAGAATGTTCAAATAAGAAATGTCGATTGAGGTCTTCTGCTCGTCGGGTTCGTCACCAGAAGATGAAACGTGAGATTATGTTTTGATATTTGTCTTTCCTTCCTTGTTCTTTATATGGACCTTTTATCGTCACTGCTTCCTATTGATGTGTTCCTTTTGAGGGCCATAGACTATATTGTTCCACCACCAAGATAGAGAACTACTAGCTGTATCAACTCCGTGATCTCGGTCTTCTGGTGGTTGGGGCAGTTACGCACGTTACAAGAAAATGAAAGCCGGAGTATATGTTTATATTTATCTTTACTTCCTTGTTCTTTATGCAAACCTTGTTGTCACTACTTTGCATCAAAGTGTTCTTTTTTAGGGTTAATTACACATTATTTTTTTACCACCAAAATAGACAACTAGAAGTCGTATTAGCTCCATGATCGAAGCTAACATGCAGGTTCCTCTTCTGAAGTTGAGAATGATACCAATGTTACGTCACATCACAAATGACATTTATTAAATTCTGAAAACTATGATGCTAGTGTTCTGAAAGTGTTTGGGTCGAAGATCAGGTTTTCTACAGCTGAGCAGTAAGGGGTCTGAGGCAAACCTTCCTTGCCTTTGCCCCAAAGAATGTTGTGACGCAACCTTCTAAACCTGACCTATGCAAGGTGCAGATTATACCGTCCCAAGTAGCCCATTTATTGGATCCAAAATTTGAACACATCTGATCCCCTTATCTGGCAATGCACATTCAAGTCAACCAATCCCTCCCTCAATGTTATCTCCATCTTAAGAATATAAATTTTCCCTTGTGGAGTTTAGTAGTGCACAATCTTTATTCGGAAAAATCAGAATGCTAGTCTCATGAAAATATTATTGTGTATTCCCTTCAATTCTATGGACTTTGGGTCAAAGGTGAGGTGTTCTACACCTGAGAATGAATTGATACTAGGCAAATCCTCCCAGCCCCACAAATGTTGTGATGCAATCTGCCCAGTGCCACTCCATTCTAACATCTGACCTATGCAAAGTGCCGAAGATACCTTCCTTGGTATCCCATTTAGTGGATCCAGTCTTATATGCAACTCTCTCTCTCTCCCTCTCCCTCCCTCTATCTCTCCCTCTCCCTCCCTACCCTCCTACCCCACGAATGTTGTGACGCAATCTGCCCAGTGCCACTTCAATCTAACATCTGACCTACGCAAAGTGCCGAAGATACCTTTGGTATCCCATTTACTGGATCCAGTCTTATATGAGAATATTAGTGTCCATCTCCTCCTCCATTTTGGTTGTCATCTCCTCCATTTTGAGAATATTTAAGTAAAATTTTTTGTAATATCCCATGCAGGATAACATACTGTGCAGCCCTTGTTTAAACGATGATTGATTGATTTGTCTTCTCCTAAGTTGAATGATAAGACTTGATGCTGGTGAACCCTGCTTCATGAAACAAATGGCTAAGGCAAGGTCATTTGTTAGATATACTTTAGTTTCCATCTCCTCCTTCCTCAGAGGTGAGGGGAGGGGCAGGGGAAAGTAGAGTTGAAAATCTTGGAAAACAATTATCAGCTGTAGTAGATGACATACTTTTTATCTTTCTATTTGCAATCACAAAATAGTAAGGCTGGACTAGTTTTTTTTAGATTTGCTGTTCTTTGCTGGTACCATACAAGTTAGTTAAACGATGGTATTAGATTTTTCTAGATTTGCTCTTCTGTGCCAGTACCATACAAGTTTGCTCCTTACAGCTTCTATTGTAGTCAAGAAGTTAAAAGCTTGGAAAGGAAACTCATGCTGACAGATTTTATGGTTCAGTTTTCTTTCAGATGAGGGTCTCAATTATTCACCGACTAATCTGATGCTCTCCTTCTAATTTCAGGTAAGCATAGGGCGGAGAATTTCTTTGATGAGTTTGACGAACATTCTGGCACAGTCTTTCAAGCAAGATTCGGGAATAGATTGTATACGTGGTCTTTTAAGTCGTGGGAGGAGTCTTCTTTCCAAAACTCAACAAATGGATTTGACTGGAGAGGGCATTCGAACTGGACTAACCGCAAAAGTAAAAAATGGGGTACTGCAAGTGAAGCTGAATCGGATGATGAGTCGTGCTTTACAGGTTCATCCTCTGAACGGGCAATACTTGGTCTGCCCATGAAAGGTCCCTTAAAGATTGAAGATGTGAAGAATGCGTGAGTGCTTCGATGCTTTTCACTCTTTCCCCACTTTTTTATAATTTGGGCATACTCTTGTGTTCCAATAAGGTCGTCGATACACGACCATTAATTACTGGAGAAGTGATGGAAACTGACTTCAAGCACTCTTTCTTTGCAGTTTCCGCTTGTCCGCTTTAAAGTGGCATCCTGATAAGCATCAAGGCCACTCACAGGTTGGTGTTTGAATCTTCTTGTCCCAACTAACTGGCAAGTATGGTCCATTTAATTTTTATATAATGGAGGTCCTTCTGGTGGACCATGGGCTTGATATTCTTTGATTGTCGTTATATTAGCTCTTTCTAATACATGAGTTGGTTCCTAGAAAATATAGAGAACTGGTGAGATATGTCGGTTTATTTTGAGACTCTAGAAACTCTACTGCCAATGCATCCATGAATGCGAGTTTTGGGTGTTCTACCTTCTATGAAACAAAAGATCAATACTCCGGTTTTTGTTTTAGGCAGGGCTATTTGCACCTCCTCTTTTACTCTTTACACAACCCTCCCTAACTTCGTAGCTTTGTTCATGTAATTCTGCTAACTTTTTTGCTTTCCTTATGTGCCATAAAGTTGAAATGTTCTCTGTCCATCTAGATTTTCAGTCGCACCCACCAGTCATCTTATCACCGGCTAGGCCCACTCCTAAAATCGCCAGCCAACAGCCTTGCCCCTTTATTAACCCCTCCCCCCAAAACTCTTAACCCTGTTGACGCGCAACTTGTTGAGACCAATCTCCTCTAAAACCTTCGTCCCTAAACTTTATTTGCGCCATACCACATATCACAGCCGATTACTCCACTTTTGAGGCCCCTTTCTCCACCTAATCAGGGCCAGAACAACGAACTAAAAAAATTTAGATCTTGTAGATGGGAACATTAACAAGCACCTAGATGTCGAATTAGTGCTTTATTTTCTCCTTTACTTCCTCTTCCTACCATTATTCTATTGATAGCCCATATAATTAGTTCAAAATTTCATATACATGCATGTAACCTGATTTAGTTGAATTCGTTTTGTTATGCGTAAGGTTTAAGAAAAACACAACTAAACTGCTCATTGAGCCAAATCCATAGAGTTTCAGAATGTATCTGCCCTTTGTTTTTTCTTTGGTAAATTTGTGTACATTACTATCCAACTTTGTCTACAAGGCGTTCTAAAGACCTTTTCTGCACTTGCATCTGCTCATATATCATGGTCCTTTTTGCGATAATTGTGTCCTAATTCTTACAAGACGGGTGAATGTTCTTGCAGGCAATGGCCGAGGAGAAATTCAAAGACTGCGTTAATGCATACAAATCATTGTGCAATGCGCTTTCCTGAGATCAGGTGTAGCCTTAGTAGTTTAAAGTAGATTTTCGATTTTTGGTCAAGCCTTACTTCAGTTCTTATGCCTAGAAACTGCTGGGGGAAGCCTTGTGCACTTTGGCAGTATTTTTATTTTTAGAAGGTCGATAGAATGGAGTGGCACTGGGCAGGACTAGTCCTAACTTACTTATAGCACTTTATGCATAGCTCAATAATTCAGAATAATCGTCAAAGATTGTAATCGTGTTGTTGCTAGCCAACTTTGTCTATGCCTAATAGATCATGTTCAGGACCCGCTTTTCGAGAAACATCAACAAATACTCAATGACCAACTGTCGACAATGCCTGTCTACCTGGAGCACATGTCCGTGTCATGTGCTGTCAATCTTATCAAAAATCGTCGAAGGCATTAGGTCAAAAGGGTTGTCCCCCAAAAGGCCAAGAGGGGTCGCTTCGCGTGAGGAAGGAGGTCAGACGCCCCTAGGGGGGGTCAGCCCATTGAAAAGGGAATGGCATGCCCTAGCTTCATCCTCCTTCCCCTTTCATTTTTAGGTCATGCCACTCCAACCTTGAAGATGCTTTGGCACCCTCCACAAATGCATACCTTGACACACTTTCTTTGATGCTTGGACATCACATGGTGCATGTCGCAGCTTATATGCGTCGACACCTCTCCCCGTAGAGATGGCACCGGTCAACCACCTCCTAAGAACATATTTAACAAATTATTGGCACTTGGGCACTCCATGACTCATGACATGCATCTTGGTGCACCTAGCACCACAACCGTAAGCGAATTGTGCTACATGCCCCAAACACTATGTCGAGTAGCTACGCGTCATCCATTTATTGTGTGCCCCTGGCACTAAACCCATATCTCGGGCTATCATGTCGAGCCTATACCACTACCACCACATACTTCACCTACACCTCAATACCGCTTTTCATTTGACGAGCCCTACCTACTACATCCAACAGCCATACCCCCGACGCATTCCATATTTTCATGACCATACGCCTTTGGCCTTGTTTGAAGAGCATGCTTCGACCCATTCTTTAGTGTTTTTGTCATTCCAAGGGGCTCTACTCAGCATAGAGGACCTTTCAGAATGGATTAGCTTTCTTGTTCGGGACACTACATTTGCCTATGAAATTTGTGTGACACAAGGCACACCAATGTTATGATTAGTCACACTTATGTCACATGTAATCATCGACTCCCCCAAAATCATAAACTCTAGGTCACTTCGAGACTTTTTAATAGGAGCAGGTCTTCAGAGGACATCAAGCCTAGTCCACTTGGGAGTTGAGCTGGAGTTTCTCCACTATTATAGGTTTTCTGCATCTCTTGACACTCCCATGGCACTCTGTAAGAGAATTGGACTGGTGGTTGGATTGAGGTTCTGCGGCCACGCTGGCATTGTGTGAGTTAGTCAGCAGACAGGGCTATGCCACACGATGCCAGCCACTTGAGTACAGTGATTTAACTGTACGTCGATAGATTGTGCACTGTCGACAAGTTGCCACTCCCAAGTAGAGATGTCGAAAGGGCAGGGCTGCCCATGGGCCTGCCCGACCCGGCCCTAAAACGGCCCGAAAATGGCCCGAGCTGGCCCGGCCCTAAATGGTGAACAGTGCGTCCCTGGTCCATAGGGCCAAGGGCTAGGGCCAGGGCCAGGCCATGAAAATTTCCAGAAAAGCCCGGCCCGGGTGAGGCTCTGCCCCGGCCCGGTTTCTGGCCCTCTTTCAGCCCTCTTTTCGGCCCTATTCTGGCCTGGCCCTAAATCTAGCCCTAAACCATTTTGAGTCACTTTTTTTTCTTTCCCCTTCTTTCTCATGCCTCTCTCTCTCTACCTTATATTTTTTCTTTTTATTTAACTTTTTGGATATGCACATTTCTTTTCAGCTCATGATGATGGTTTCTACTTCTTTATCAAATTTTACTTGCAATCCTCTTTTGTACTAGTTTCATGGAATTAAAAAGAGAATATATCTTTGTTTGTCTAGGAACTAGAAACAACACAATTTAGGCAATAGAAATGGGGAACATAACTCCAGAAAGTACGGGAAAGTTCATAGTAAAAGTGGTCTAATGATGCATGATACCTAATACTACGTAAAATACAAAGTTAGAGGTATGTTTGAGTGAAATTTTTAGAAATATCATTGAAAGTTTTTTTGTAACCTTTTAAGTATCAATTGTTGAGTTTAGATAACAAAAAGCAGTGGTATGAAATTAAGTGGAATTGTCAAGAGAAAATGCAAAATGTTTAATAAGAAAAAGTAGGAGCAAATGGATTAGATGAAAATACTTAACTAATCAACTGCTAATCATTTTTGTTTCTCCAAAATTACAAGCAATCGGTCCCAAGCCCGTATATAAGGAGGAGGGTCTATCAAAAAATTTATTTCATGTGTTAATATTTTTGCAACACAAAATAAGAATATATATATATATATATAAAGGGCCCGGGCCTGGGCCTGGCCCGGCCCTAAAATTAGGGCCTAGGACTTGGACATGACTTGGATTTATCAACTTTAGGCGTGGGCCTGGCCCGGCCCGGTTTTTCATGCCCAAAGCCCTATTTGGCCCGGCCCATTTTCTGGCCCTCTGGTCCCGGGCTGGGCCAGCCCAAGCTCGGCCCTTTGACACCTCTACTCCCAAGGAACGTCATGTGTCACATTATGACAAACTATTTTAGCTACATTATTAAGTATTGGAACTAAGAAATTTGGGTGATAATTTGCAAAACTTCAGATATTCACTATCTCATTTTAAACCCTCAGAGCTTGAGGGTCTTAGAAAGAAAAAGCATATCAGCTGCATACTTTAGCATTGGACCTAAGCATCGGATCTTGATGTTAAACTTGTAACCATTGCTCCTGTACGCACTCTGCGCCTTCGGCCCCGCGGCACTGCCTGTCCTCTGTCTCTGTTTGGTTACCTTAGTCTTTACCCTTATTATGTCCTATTGTACTATGTCGGGCATTCAAACTAGACTATATCTTTGTGGCACCTTGACGTACACTACAAACTTGCTTTAGAAATCATTTTTGGCAGCTCTGTTCGGGGTGGGAGGAGGAAAGGGAATGGTTAAATATCACTCTCTGTCTACCATGCCTCTCCATTGAAAGATTGGCGATAAGGCTACTAGCCAATGTCTGAACCCTATCATCCAAAAAGAGTAGCACCTCGACGACCAGGAGAGAGGGATGACCCATTTGTTGGGGTTGCCCTAAAACCTTGATGTTTGGTTGACGTTGTTTTTGGATTTAATAACATGGCACGTTTCATTAATTGGTCATGTGTGTTATCCATTATCCCATACTTTTTGTGATATGATTTATGCATATAATTAAATTAATTATATTCACAACCTTAGATTTACATAAATCATCTAGTAATGCTTAATGACATGGTTTATTTTAACCCCGCAAGTGGAGAATTTGAGTTAAGTACTAGTATGTTGGCATAATCATTGAAAGGGATCAATTTGAATAATATTTACTTGTGTTACTGTCTGATAAAATATTTTTCCATGATAATTCAAATATATGAAAATGTGCAATTTTGAGATAGTTATGAACTCAAATTAATATATTGCTTTGATTTTCCTTGGCTAGTGGATAATGTTGTTGTGAATCTTGAGAATAGTATCTATTGTCATTAAATTATACACTCTCTTTTAAGGATATGATATTCCCTTCAGTTAACTTATTGTTGATCGTGAAATTTGGCCAAGTCTTTTAGAAAGGTAAATTACTAGAAGATTGATTTCATAGATTATAAAGGTTATAAGTTTTGGAGACTTAAGGACTATATATAAATGTAACATAGCTATAATAAATTTATTTTGCGTAGTTTCGCGATAATTAGTAATAAAGGCTTAAAAAAATTTCTAGACAGGAGTGTATTAAAGTTATTTAGTGGTGCTAATAATTAATAGGTTCTGGATAAGGTTGTGAGATAACCTTATAATTATTCAAACCTATTATAGCTAGAAAAGGAAACCCTTTAGGATCCCCCTCCCAGCGTTAATTGTGACCAAATTCAGAGCCTTAATTGTGATTTGGTCCAAAGAGAGAAGGGTTAGTCATATTATTATCAATACTAGGCTGATCAATTTTTTTTTGGTGAGACACAAGAAAAAGAATATGGCATTTCGTTTTTTTTTCCTCTCTCCCCCTTAGGTAAACGCTTGATAAAGCTAAGTTTTTGAGGGTCTTACAAGGTCATAAGAAGGAAGATTGAAGGAGACGTTTAGTCCAATCGCGGCCGAAATCCTGCTAGATCAGCCAAGTAGTTTGTAAATTTTCTTTTCGGTCTTGTTTTACAAATTATCACATTAATCTATACCATAAGAAGGATTGAAGGGGCACGTATTTTTTTGTTAAAGTTTTTGAAAAAGAAACTATACTTTTCCCAATTTTCTCAACAACTATAAGAGGCAATCTTTATGCGTTTACATGATGCATGCGATAAGGATATGTTGAAGGGATTCGTGATGGTCATGGATGGATATGTTGTAAGCTGACATCTGTTTTTGCGAATCGATGTATGCTATCATGGCTCAAATTTTTTTTAAATCCATTTTGTAATAGCTGTTGTTCTTAAATATGGATGTAAGCCAATTTCTAATAGCTGCCATTTTTAAATTGGGTTGTAAGAAGTTTAATGGTCGCTTAAATTGGGATGTACCTAAATTTTGGTTTCAGTATATGGACTCTATGTAAACTCTTAAAAGAGTACATGAATATTCTGTAATTAATTTAGACCGAAGGTACACTCTTTTGGGAGTTTAAGATTGTCTTGTAATCAAGACACTGAGGGTAGGTTTGACACTCTTTTTTTATCTCTTTTTTTTTCAGTTTTAAAAATTGAAAAAAAAGGAGCGTTTGGTAATCATTTTTTTTTCAATTTAAAAAACCAGTTTTTAAACTGAAGAGTAAAAAAAAACTCCAAAAACTGATTTTTTTTTCACTTTTGGTTTTTTTTTTAGACCACCACCACCACCCTCCCACCACCGGCAGCCACCTCAGGCGACCACCGCCGGAGACTGCCGGCAGCCACCTCCTGCCGCCGGCGACCACGGCCGGAGACTGCCGGCAGCCACCTCCGGCCGCCGGCGACCACCGCCGGAGACTGCCGGCAGCCACCTTCGGCCGACGGTGACCACCGGCAACCACCTCCGGCCGCCGGCAGCCACCGCCGGCCGCCGGCCACCACCGCCGGTGACTGCCGGCAGCCACCTTCGACCGTCGGCCACCACCACCACCACTACCACTATCATCGACCACCGTTACACTCCGCCACCGCAAACCACAAAAATAAAAAGGGTTACCAAACACCAAAAAAAAAAAACCTAAAAAAAAAAGGGGTTATCAAACACTCACTTGTTTTTATATAAAAAAAAAAAAATTAAGCTGTTCTTTAAAAAACTGCTCTTTAAAAACTGAAAACCAAAAAAAAAATTTTGTCAAACGAACCCTAAAAATGTACCCTCCTTTCGGGTATATGACATACCATAAATTTGGCTACCTACATTAGCTCTATTCAATAGAGGACATCCGAATCATGGACAAGAATGTAAAGTAGATGGATGCCTATGGATCAGTTCATAGAGAGTCCCATGGCAAACATGATTCTGATAAGCCATGAGAGCACTTTAGAAAGGGATTCTAAATTATGTTACGTGATTTATGTGGTAGTTGTATGCAATGTAATTACTCTTAGTAAAAAGCAAATTTGAGCAACTGTGAAAATCATAGTAGATTTGCATACGGGGAAATGGTGCAGTTGAAATTTTTGAGTGGGACTGTCGTAGTTGGGAATTAGTGTGCGGTACCTAAGGATTAATTTTGGTTTTCTTATTAAATTATTTTAAATGCTTATTTATTTCTTAAGACGAATTAAAATAAAATTATATATTAGATTGATAAAATAAAACCCTCCTTCTCAAATCCGGGTGTGAGAGGGACTTTATTTCCCAAGGCATCCATTATTCGTCTACAACAAAGTTCACTTATATTTTCCTATCGAAATTTTCTACCGATATGTTTTCTTGTAAAATCATATTGGGAACATTCTCCTGTCGGAGATATCTGTACACAAGTATGAATTTTTTAAACCCAAGTATGTTATTCATAAAAGATTTTAATATATTTTTTCTATGGCAAGGTCTTAATTAAGAGTTAACTAGATATGGAAAAAAAAGAAAGGGTAATCATAATTTCGTTCTTTTCCTCTGGTTGGATATTATCTGTGATTACGAAACCCTTGTTAGATTATGGATTGAGTGATCCATGACATTTCATATTATTTGCTAAAATTCTATACATGACCATGCTAATTAATGATGCATACTACATTTTTATTTCAGTGATCATGTCTTCATTTAAATCCACTTGTTGTCATTCTGAAAGCGAAACAATTGGCTGGCCCTAACTAGGTTGATTAGAAAAGGAACTTGGATATTGTTCTCTCCTCTCAAGAATACGAGTTTGTGCTTAACGAACCTTGCCCATAGAAGAACCTGCCTACTAATGGGTCGAATGTTATATTTTGGGCTCCACATCAAATTTGCTTCGACATCAACACATGGGCATGCCAACTGCGAATGCTATGATGGCATCAATTCATGCTTTGTTGGATGAGCAGACTCGTGCCGTAAGGCAGAATCTCATGAAGTCTGTAATGGAAGAAAAAACTGGTTGAAAGAACTCTAGTTTGTGATCAATTATCTCAAAATAATCTCTTCTCTTAACGAACTGGAAGCTTGTGGAGCAGGTTGACGTGATGTTGCAATCATTGTCCGATACCTTTGCTCAACTCAGGGTTAACTATAACATGAAAATTTTGAATTTTACTCTCCCTAAGTTGATGCAAGAGCTTCAGGCTGAGAAGGGTATTCTTGTGTCCACGGGTAGCATCACGAGGCTCTAAGTCTTATAAGGCTAAGGCCAAGAAAAGGACAAATACAAATAAAAAGAAAAAGGTTGTTTTGGCTGCAAGTGGTGCACAGTAGGCAAGAAGCAAGTTCGGGATGAAGTGAAAGTTGATGGAAGGTGTTTACACCACCGAGAGGTCAGACGCTGGAAGCGTACGTAGTAGTGATGGATGCCTATCTTGGTAAGTTGATACGAAAGGGTAAGATTAAATAACTAGTGGTTGAATATATTCCAACGGTGGCTTTAACAGAATCATGTGTGTACTCCTGAACCACTAGTCGTGTTTGCATTTCTTTGTAAGGGTTATAGGGAATTCTATTTGATATAACTCAAATATAACTTCCAATAATTGGAAAATACCTGACAATCCTAGTCAAACTGGAAGATCAATAAATTATATTGTGACGTGATCCTTGAGGATTCTAACGCGATCCTAACACATCTGGCTCACGGCCCAGTCCTACTAGGAGTCTTCTCCTACAGCTATATAAAGGGGTCTACTCCTCCAAGTATGGGACAACTGCACAATTCATGCTTTTTCAGAGTTACTATCCTGTAGTTGCGTTCTGACTTAAGTATCGGAAAGTTCTCCGCTAGGAACCCTACCCGGCGGTCACTCATTTTTTATCTTGCAGGTCATCGGTCCAGGCTCGAGTTTCGCAATGTACGCAGTGCATATTTTTAGCAGTAATAGATTGATGCCATCCGTGGGACCCGCCAGCCTAGCCGTTTGACCTCAAGAAAATTCAACAGTTTATCTGCCGGAACAGTGACGTCAGCATTTAGAAAAAAAATGAAAAGAAAGAGAAGAGGATGCCACAGCAGCGCCACCAGGAGACTCGCGCCATCGAGACACCACCACCGCGACGACGTCGTCGCGTTGCCATCTCGCCGCACCGTTGCCGTGGCCTGTCCGTTGCCACTGCTATCTTCTTCGGATTCGCACCACCACGCGACCACCAGGACCACCGTCACTCGACGAAGGATGAACCATCGCAGCGAAGAGCTCCGGACAGATCTGCGCCAGCCATCCTTGCTCCATATCTGCGGCCTTCAACAAGGGCCAGTAGAAGTGCCACCACCGCGATCAAAGTGACGAGGATGCCTCTTCGCCAAGTCACGCTTTGCTATTGCGCTAGCCATGCGCTGGTGTCACTGCAGGTCAGATCTGCCTTGCCGCCTCACCTTTGTGCCGCAATAGGCTATGGCTTCTCTGTCGAAAGAAGAAGAAGGGGCAGAAGCAAATCAGGTCACTTCTTCCAATTTTTTAAAAAAGTATTCAACTTTTTACCGCATAATTATGGGCATTTAGGTTTAATACCCAAGGGCTGTCCTTTATTTCACACATGCTACAACCTTTTTTTTAAAAAGAAGCATCAGCTCTGTTGCCTATGAAAAATGTGTATTTAAGGCCTAAAGAATTTTAGAAATTTCACTTAGGCCACACACGCTTTGAAGCATTAAACTTTTAACCTGTTAAAGAGGCCTATTTAGGTTTCAAACCACTTAGTGTCTTCTATTTTAAATATGCCGCACAATTGTTGCAAAAGGCATATATTTCATCGTATTTTTGTCACTAAAAAATTAAGTGACTACAAATTTTTGCTAGTAAGCCTTCCAAAGGCTGCTTCCAATACGCTTATAAAGTTAGACCTATTTACTCTTTAGTCTATTCTTCTCTAGTTGCGTCAAGTGGTGCAAGTATGTCACAAGTCGGGGCATCTGACTGCTATGACGTATTAAACTCACATGTGACATGCAGTGCAACACACCCCTGTCAGCTAACCGACAAGACCTTAATAGGGCTACGGTATCAGCACACCCCTCTTATTTCTGTGTTAAAAACATAGTTGTATTTTCATATGCTTTAGTGCTTCAAAGGCTATTTTTCAGTCACGTACTTTTTCTTGTTGCGAGGGCTTAAACTGCGCCAACAAGCATCAACAGTGACGTATAAATCGCTTCGTAAAGCGAGAAACAAATTCATAGCACCCTGCGACTTAAAGTCACGTCTAGGGTTTCTGCTGCAGCTTCTTGCCGACTCGGCATATCTTATTATCTCGTGATGTTCGGTCACACAATGACCTCGATCAGTGAATCAGAGAATATTGTCAGCCTCTGCTAATAAGCATCACTGATATGCCGGTACAACTGCAAGCTCAAGCTCATGCAACCAACAAACTGAATCTAGTTGCTTCTTATCATATTGATAAACTATGACAAACTCCGCGTCCTCTAAGCTCTATATGCTCGTCTAGTCAAGCAAGCAGATTACGGTCTTCTATTTTGCTCGTACAGGTCTTCTTGCGACCAGACTCTACATATGGGCTTAAAAGCCGTCTTTATATATCCACGCCTTCTCAAGGGCCGGGGGGCTTTATATTTCATGAGACCATTCTTATACAGGCTTAATGCCTTATGTCTTATCAGAAAAGGAGTTCGCCACAGCGACCATATTATGGGCTCCATGACCGTCGCCTTCTTATTTGGCACCGCGGCAACAAGGACGAGAAACCCCCGAGGGCACAAACAACGAGAGTTCTAAGTTCCGTCAAACCCCCAAGGGAGCGTACAACGAGAACTCTAAAGTTCCGTCAAACCCCCAAAGGCGCGTACAACAAGGACTCTAAAGTTCTGTTAAACTCCCAAGGGCGCGTACAACAAGAACTCCAAGTTCCGTTAAACCCCCGAAGGTGTGTAAGACGAGAACTCTTAAATTCCGTCGAACCCTCGAGGGTAATTGCATGAGCTCTGGCTCCATCCACCCCCGAGGGCCCTTAAGATGAGAACTCTTAAGTTCGGTCAAACCCCCGAGGGTATTTGCGTGAGCTCCGTGCTCCATCAGTCCCTCGAGGGACGAACACCCCCAAGGGTGATAGGATAGAGCTCGAGCTCTATCCAAAAGGTTTAGCTACAGTTCTAACTCGTGAAACGGCAAAGGACTATAG
The DNA here is from genome assembly GCA_033070095.1 of Escallonia herrerae. NCBI lineage: Eukaryota > Viridiplantae > Streptophyta > Magnoliopsida > Escalloniales > Escalloniaceae > Escallonia > Escallonia herrerae. The sequence continues at coordinate 257,414 of JAVXUP010000574.1, forward strand.
GACTTCATCCCTCCACCATTCTTTGTCAATTCAAAACCCAGCCAAGTGTGAGTGCGAGGCTTCTTTGCCAGCTCTTAACTGATGATAAGAGTTCGCGACAAAGTAAAATGCAAGAATGATGTGGTCAGCTCGAGCTCAAGAGCACACACTTGCACAAAATGAACACCCTCCAAATGAGAGGTGACCCCTCGAGGGGACATTCAAACACTTAGCACATGCAACAACTTGCATGCACAGCTTTGTGTCCTCTCCCGAGAGAGGCTACCATGGGGCACAGCCTCTAAAGGATCTCGAGATCCCATGATTCATCTTTCTAAAGATGATTTCCAATAGCCTACTTAGGCGACATTCTAAGACTTAGCTCTCAAGAGCTAGGGTTCTAACGCCCTACTTGGCCAAAGTTCTAAGTCTTAAGCTCCCGCTTAGGTCAGAACACATGGAAGAGAGAAATATTGTTACCCCCACAAGTGGATAAGAATCACTTATAAATCTGATGCGTGTCTCGAGACACCAGGTATAAACTTCCTCAACCAAATATTTTAGCTAAGGAAGTGGGGGGCTTATGATATAACTCAAATATAACTTCCAATAATTGGGGAATACCTGGCAATCTTAGTCAAACTGGAAGATCAATAAATTATCTTATCAGAGATTGTGACGTGATCCTCGAGGATCCTAAAGTGATCCTAACACATCTGGCCCACGGCCTAGTCCTACTAGAAGTCTTCTCCTACCGCTATATAAAGGGGTCTACCCATCCAGGTATGGGACAACTACACAATTCATGCTTTTTCAGAGTTAATATCCTGTAGCTGCCCTCTGACTTAAGCATCAGAGAGTTCTCCGCTGGGAACCCCACTCGGCGGTCACTCGTTTTTTGTCTTGCAGGTCATCGGTCCAGATTCGGGTTCCGCAATGTACGCGGTGCATGTTTTTAGCAGCAACACTATTCTAAGAAGAAGTGAATGAGAGATAGCTTACACTTGTGTGAGATGCCAGAGTGGCAGCAGTAACAGTTGGAGTAGCTTCTTTGTAGTTTTTGGCCAGAAAAATTTAATTCTAAACAATGTACTTCTGGAAAGGCTCCTATGAATTTAATTATGGTTCCTTGCTTATTAAACAAGGGTACTCCGTGATTTTTAGTTCCAAGGTCATGATAAGAAGAAATAATTCCTTTGTTTGTAGTGGAACATTATTAGGTAATCTTAGTCCTATTACCGATTCACTGTAAAACAAAGAAACAGTCAAATGTCAAAGAGATCACCAAATACAACTTATGACATTTATGTTTACGTCATGTTAATCCAAACAGAATTCAAACACTTGTAAATGATGGACCTTTGAGTTTCTTGGAGGTCAAAGACTACCTAGTTTGCGAGTCTTATATAGAAGATAAATGTCTAAGAGGCCTTTTAAAAAAACCGATTGGTTAATTTTTGTGACATTTTAAAAGTGTAATCTAAGAAGTGCCGAATGAAAGCACTAAGTGCCATGGGTATAACAACAAAAGTGAAATCCTCAAAATCACTTTTTTACGGCAATTTAAGTACAACCAAATAGCTTCTAAAGGAGTTGACTCTATATATAGTCAAGAAGTTTTACTATCTTCTTTGACTCTTGGGTTCAAACCTTAGAACCCGCACCCAGAAAAACTTACTTTTTTTTTTAATGGAAGGTCCATCTTGGAGGATGTAACTTTAAGATTGCTTAGCAAGGAAACTTAATATTAGTTGATGACTTGATGATGCGCAAGCTAATCTGAGTATACCTCTCACTGTCCAAACCCAAAAAATAAAAATAAAAAAACCATAACACTTCATAATAAAAATGCCTGATTCACTCAAAAAGTGCCTAATCCCTGGTGAGATCTTGAAGGAAAAATTAGATGCTAACCGAATTGTAAAGAGTTTACAACCTCCTACATATACATAAAGTATGGTTGATAAACATGCTTAGAGTCTATTTGTAATTAATTTTTGAATGGTAAAACTTGATATAATACGGATTAATTTGGGTTGTTAAGTGCTTTACAAACATTATTAAACTGATTAAATCGGCTTAAGAAACTAACAAATTAATTTATCATATTTCAAGCAAACAAAGATTATGAATTACTTATTGTTCCATAGTTATATTTGACCTAGTAAAGTATCATATTGTTCCTATAAATTATGAAGACCTTTAACACATTCTATTCAAGCACTAAATTTTTATTTATTTATTTTTTGCCGTATTGAAATTGTCTTTAGTACTTTTATCCAAACATCATTTAAAACTTAAAGCTAATTTTGCTAACATAGTTGAAACTTGATTTTGCTAAAAATACCTTAAAGCTGATTATGTACGTTGTATAAGATTTAATTTAAATTTTGCTTTTTGAAAATAAATTTTTAATAATTATTAATCAATGAAGCTAAAAAGTGATGTTAATTTTTTTGCTTAGAATAACTGCAAATATTTAGCAACGAAAACTGTGCGGGTAGTTTTAGGCTATTTTTAGTGTTGTTGCTGCCAAAATGCCCAAATCTTTCCCGTCTTGAAATGCTAATTGCCATGGCAGGGCCTCTATGTGACTTATTTCATAATTATGTCAAATGACATGAAACTAGAAGGTTAATCTAATGTTGCATATGATCCACACTACAAGGTTGACTTTGTACATGGTATTTATATTTATGATGGTGCATGTAGGTGCGCATTTTTATGTGCATGAATTCCTAGAATGTCTCATGTATGTTTTTTAGTCTTTTCATTTTGGTTGATGTATGGTGTATCTATACAATAGTGTCATTAATGTGATGCTTCTACAATTGTAACTTAGGTACTATATAAACTCATGTACCAAACCATTTTGGAATGAAGTGAGTTCAAGTAATACAAAGCCTTCTTCCATCTTCTCCCAAAGTGTGCTTGTGAATGACCAATTTTCTAACGAAGTGGTATCATATCAGGTTGTTTTTTTTTAGAAGATTACTATGAACTTTATGAATTCGCTTCCATCGTCCCCACTTCTCACAAAAGAAGATTATGAGAATTGGGCAATCCGTATGAAAGCTCTGGATCTCAAGGTGTATGGTAGAGTGTTTGCAAAGGCTATGAGAAGCCCCAAGATGAAGCCACCTTAACTCAAAACCAAAAGAATGCTTTGGAGAAGAATGAAATGAAGGATCCATTTGTTGCTTATCTCATACATCAAGCTTTGGATGAATCCATGTTCGTGAAGGTGACAAATGCATCGACCTCTAAGGAAACATGGAAGATACTTCAAACTCTCACAAGGGAGTGGACAAGGTGAAGAAGGTTCATCTTCAAAACACTTAAAGGCGAGTTTGAAGCTCTTCAGATGAAGGAGTCGAAATTCATTACCGACTGTTTCACAAGAGTTTTGGAAATTATGAATCAAATGAAGAAAAATGGTGATAATGTGCAAGATGTTCGCGTCATTGAGAAAATTCTTCTCTCTTTAGACCACAAAATTGAGCATGTGGTTGTGGCTATAGAGGAGTCGAAGGATTTAGACGTAATGAAAATTGATGAACTAAGTGGGTTGTTATGTGCCCATGAAGAAAGGATGAACAAGAACAAGCATGAAGAAGTTGAACATGTCTTACAATCAAAGTTCTCTCTACAAGACAAGGGAAAAACACAAATTTGTGGTGGAAAACCCTAAAGAAGGCTAGGCTAGGGTCGTGGCCGAGGCCAAGGAATAGGAGAATGAGGTGGATGTAATATATCCAATGAGAAGAAAAAAAAAAGCCAAAGCTCGTCGAGATATGAAGAGGAAGTGAAGATTATACAACTAATTAAAAAAGGTATGACAAATTGCGTGTAGAATGCTATTCTTGTCATAAGAATGGTCACTAATATTCTTGGGAATGTGAAAATAAAAGATTTGAAGAGCAGGCAAACCTCATTGAAAATAAGGAGAAAAATGAAGAGCCCACTTTGTTGTTAACCCTTAAAGAAGATGTAGAAAGAACGAGAAGTTCATGGTACCTAGACAATGGTTCAAGTAATCATATGTGTGGAGACAAAAGCATGTTATCAATGCTCGATCAAAATATAGGTGAAAATATTACTTTTGGAGATTCTTACCAAATCAAAAGAAAAGGTAACATTTTGGTTTTTTTTGAAGAATGGTGAGCCTTATTTCCGATATTTATTACGTGCCAAAGTTGAAAAGTAATATTTTGAGTTCGGGACAACTCTTATAAAAAGGCTATGAAATTCACATGAAAATTCGTACTTTGGCTAAGAGACCACAATGCTAACTTGCTTGCCAAATTCAATATGGCGTTGGCATATGAGATTTGCACACTTGAATTTTGGAGCACTCAAAAATTTGGATGAGAAGAAGATGGTGAAAGGGATGCCCTTCATAAGTCATCCCAATCAATTATGTGAAGCTTGTCTTCTTGGTAAGGATGAAAGGAAATGTTTTCCTAAAGAAGCAAGTTCAAGAGTAATCAAGACACTCTAATTAGTTCATACGGATGTTTGCGGACCAATCAAGCCTTATTCATTCAGTAAAATAACGTGTTTCTCACTTTTTTCATTGATGACTTTAGTTGAAAGACTTGCTTGGGTTGGGTCTAGTTTCTAAAGAAAAAAGCACTTGTTGAAAAAAAAGTAGCTATGAGATAAAATCCTTAAGGTCTGTTAAAGGAGGCAAATTCACTTCAAATGAATTTAATAAATTTTGTGAATCACATGGTATTCTCTGTCCTTTAACGGTTCCTAAGACGCCATAACAAAATGGCATGATCGAAAGGAAGAATAAAACAATCTTGAATATATCTTTAAGCATATTAAAAAGTAAGGAGATACTATAAGAAATTTGGGCCGAAGCTGTAACTTTTGCAGTTTATGTGCCAAATCGATACCCCACCAAGATTAGAAGGTATCAGCAACAACTGGTTTTATTACGAGACAGCTCATGATTTAGATTAATAATATGTTTTAGTTTTAGACGACACAGTTCTTATTACTATTACCTTAAAAAAGAGTTGCCATATCTCGGTAATGGGGTCTGTTGATTCGGAATCGAGGGATGAATAGATGTAACAGATGAAAGTGCCAAACATTGGGAACTACTCGGGGTGCCATTGATTACCTCAGGGTGTGAGGGAGAACTCCGAAGCTACTGGCACAGCCTCACCGGTGTAACGAAGCAGAAGCCTCGGGGTTTGAAGCGGTTTTTTGGAACCCCCCCCCCCCCCCCCACTTTTTTATTTTAAGGAATTGATTAGTCGTCTAGTAACAAGTAAGAGTAGTAATTGTATTCGATGAAAGAAAGTGGAAGGGTTGGCTACGATAGGCCGATAGTTAGTGAGGCGTGTGGAACTTGGGCTAGATCTTCAATATAGGTGATGCCCTTGTCATATTGATTTGGAAATTCCATGGCAAGGATTGAAGAATCCCTAGACAATGGGACCCCCGGATGCCAATTATAGTCTAGTCATTTTTTCTATTAGTTGCGATGCGAGCAGGCAGTCCTTCAGCTGCACGAGCATCGACAAATGGGGTGAAGCCCAGTGTTGCCCCATTTACGAGTTTTTAAAAGCATTGTCTATGCACATATGCCCAATCAAGAAAGGAGCAAGCTTGACGATAAAAGCAAGAAATATATTTTTATTGGCTATTACTCGGGCTCTAAAGATTACAAACTTAATAACCCAAACTCTGGAAAGATTGTTATTAGTAGAGATGTTATGTCTGAGGAAGAAGGGTCGTGGAATTGGAATTCTCAGGACGACAGTTTTTATGATTTCTTTCATATTTCATTGAAGAAGCTGATGAAAGTGAAGCATCTTTTGAGCCTATTACTCCACCTTCATCACCACCTCATCCCAATGAACCGTTTTCATCCAAAGCGAGTTCAAGCAAAACGCCACAACCAATGAGAAGTCTCCAAGATCTATATGATGAAACTGAAGTATTGGACAATGTAACTTCGTTTTGTCTTTTTGCAGATACTGAACTGCAAAGCTTTAAAGAAGCTACGAAAGATAAGGATTGGAGACAAGCTATGGATGAGGACATCCAAGTTATTAAAAAAACAAAACTTGGGAGCTAGACAATCTTCCCAAAGGACAAAGAGTAATTAGGACTAGTGGGTTTTCAAGGCAAAGAAAAATGTTAAACACAAGGTGGAAGGATTCAACGCAAGACTTGTAGCGAAAGGCTATAGTCAAAGGAATGGGATCAATTACGAGGACATATTTGCTCCTGTTATGCGTTTGGAGATAATAAGATTGCTAATATTGTTGGCAACACATAAAAATCGGAAGATTTACCAATTGGATGTGAAATCTGCTTTTCTCAATGATTTTCTCAAAGAAGAAGTTTACATTGAACAACCCAAGGGTTATGTTGTCAAGGGGAAAGAAGATAAGGTTTTGAAGTTGAAGATGGCCCTTTATGGCCTAAAGCAAACACCAAGGGCCCAAGGGCGTGGAATGGCTGAATTAACAAATACTTTCAAAAGAATGGATTTGTGAGATGTTCATATGAATATGCACTTTATGTTAAAGCTCATGAAAATATAGATGTTTTATTTGTTTGTCTCTTTGCTGATGATTTAATCTTTACAGGTAATAACCTAGGCATGTTTGATGAGTTCAAGGATGCTATGGCTCATAAATTTGAAATGACGGACATGGGGCTTATCTCTTATTATTTGGGACTTGAGGTGAAATAAATGATGGGATTTTTATGTCATAAGGGCCTATGCAAAGGAACTTCAAGAAGTTCAAAATTCTTGATTTCAAACTAGTGAAAACCCCATGGAATGTAAAGTTATGGAAAAAAGGTGGATTCTACATTTTTTAAGAGTCTCGTGTGAAGTCTAAGGTACTTGACTTTGACTTGTACAAGGCCCAAGTTTCTTTTCTCTGTGGGACAAGTGAGCCATTTCATGGAAGTTCCTTCCTCGATCCACATTAAACCAGCTAAAAAAATACTCCCTTACCTAAAAGGTACTCTTGATTTTGGATCATTCTATAAACCCTCTAGCAATTTTGAGCTATGGGGTTATTATGTTAGGGATTTTGGCGGAGATATAGATGATAGAAAAAGCACAAGCAATTTTGTGTTTTTCATGGGAGATAGTGCAATTTCACGGAGTTCGAAGAAACAACTAATTGTGGCATTATCAACTTGTGAGTCCGAGTATGTTACTGCTACTTCTTGTGCTTGCTGTGCTATTTAGATTAGAAGGTTGTTAAAGGAACTTCATTTATCGCCAATGGAGGCTACCAAAATTTTGATTGACAACAAATATGCTTAACCTTTAGCACAGAATCTCGTCTTTCATGATCGAAACAAGCATATAGATACAAGATATTATTTCATCCGAGAGTGCATCCCCAAGAATGAAGTATAACTCAAGTTCGTGAGGTCATTTGATCAAATCGCTGATATTTTTATCAAGCCTCTCAAGCAAGTATGATATTTTTCACAAGATGCTGGCCCTACTTGGAGTTGTCAAGAAAATCAAGTTTAAGGAGTAGTAGAAATATAAACTTGACTTCATACATGGTATCTATACTTATGATGGTGTATGTAGGTATATATGTTTAAGTGCATGAATTTCTAGCATGTATCATGTACATTCTTTGAGTCTTTTTATTTTAGTTGTCCGGTGTATTTAAACAATGGTGTCATTAATGTGGTGTCTGTTTCTAAAATTGTAACTTAGATACTATATAAACTCATCTACCAAATCATTTTAGTTTAAGGGGTAAGTGCTCTTTTGAGCCCTTGTACTATAGGGCAATTGCAAAATACCTCCCTCTGTTAAAAAAGTTAGAACTAAAAGTCCATGTACTTATCAAAATTGGACAAAATGGACAGATTTCATCCATGTTAACACTCTTTTAGGGCAAAAAATATTTTGCGTCGAAAACCTACATTTTTAGAACGAAACTACCCTTTTGACCTAATAAAATGCTAAACATTTGCCAAAAGTACCCAAAAATCCACCAGTTCATTTGCAAACCCTAAAAAATTTGTAAAAAGTGACTATTTTCGTTTCGATTCATTTGCAAATCTTCCTTTTAAAGGCCAACCGCAAAGCAAACAAAAAAAATCGAATTTGCAAAATTTAATTTCAAAAATCCATTAGGCATAACCGGACCCATACGCCACGACCCATGTCCGCCCTTTTTCCTGAAAGAGTCAAAGACAGGCGCAAACCCTGCCCGACCCGCTCCATGCTCACCTGACCTGACCCTGCCGTGCCCTTCCTAACCCATAATTTCCCCCACAGAAACCCTTATCTCTACCACCTCAGCGTAGCCAACCCCTTTGTGCTGTCAATCCTCCTTCGACATCTCAAGCCGGTGCCCTACTCTCACCTGGCAGTCCCCCACCCCCCGGCCACTCTCCTCCCCCCGCCCCCTCTCTTCCTTCTTCTTCTCTTCCCCCGCCCCCCGCTGCCCCAATAGCCCGCTCCGCCAGCAGCCCCCTCCCCCCATCGACGACGCCGACCCCCCTCTCTTCCTTCTTCTCTCCCCCCGGCCCTCACTGCCGCAACAGCCCCCTCCCCCCATTAGCAACGCCGACGCCCCCCCCCCCCTCCTTCCTTTTCTCTCCCCTCACCCCACACGGCTACAATTGCCCCGCGGTCCACCGCCTCTCCCCTTCCTCCCCCCCCCCCCTTCATTCCTCTTCTCACCCCATCCTCTGCTGGCCCACGAGTTAATCTCCGTCGTCATAGGATGGATATTGAAGTCCTAAAACAAAATTGGCATTCCGAATCTTTAAAGCAAAATTTCCACTAAAATCCGCGTATGTAATGTAGATCCGTCATTATCAATAAGCAACCTACTACTCAGCTATCATCAACCTCCTTAAAATTACACAATGGAAAGAAAGAATAAACCTCTACACAATGGAAAGAAAGAATAAACCTCGCTAATCAGTAACAAAGAAGAACAACAGAGGAAGAGACCATGAACCCGTAGATCAAAATCAAGAACCCAAAATGCAAGGCCCAGTTCCTCTTGAACTTACCAAAGTAACTCTCTGGTGGCTCTTGATAATGTACCTCAAACTCATCCCCCACAACACCACCCATGTCATCCCCATCTCCTCCACCACCGCCACCACCTAATCTCATCCTGATCTGCCTGAGCCGGTCAGTGGCCAGCCCAAGTGTGAGTTTGTGGCACCTCCTCTGGTACTTGAACCCATTGATGCACCTGAGGGTCTGGGCCACGGACACGTAGAAGATGAGGTGGCCCATGGAGAGGAGGCCAATGGGCACCCAGCAGTGGCGGCACTGGAGGCGGGTGGACTGGACCTGGGCGGCGAAGACGAGGCCCAGGAAGAGGAAGAAGAGCTGGAAGAGCTTCCAGAGCTCCTTCTTCTGGAGGTCCACGGCCCGTTTCTTCTCGAGGGTCTTCTCGAAATGGAGCTGGATTATGGTGTTTAGGGCCTGGAGGGCCGTCTCTTTCGGGATCAGATTCTGGTGGGAGGTCTCATAATCCGCCATTACAGTGCGAAATTCAGACCAGCAACAAAGTGGAGAGAGGTTTTTAGGCTTTTTAGGGTGGGGGCACTAATTTGGGCTCATATATCTAGATTTTATGTGCAACGGTAGGGAAAGGTGAAATGTGGGACCCTATCGGCATTGTAAGCTGTGCAAGATCAGAGAGATCAGTGGCGGGTAGCGAGGGCCGTGCTAATAAAATCATGCGGAGTGCTTCTTTGCTGGTAAATATCAGTATGCAAAGCATTCTCGCGCACTCTGGTTTTTCCCCCCGGTTTAAGTATACGTAATTCTAACTTTATTTTCCACCGTTTGTTTAAGGATCTTAGAGCTAATCTCTGTCGTGAAGATTAAGTCGAACAAAATGCATTGTACTCCTTTCTACCACTGTACATACATCTACACTTCATATTTTTCCTACTCGACCTCCCCTTTTTTTTTTTTTGGTAGAAAAATAAAAATATATATCAAGATTTGTTTTGAAACCGAATATACAAAGTACCTGAAAAGTAATAGACAAACAAAATGGATGACAACCAAGAGAGCAACTTCCTTCTATTGGTTTTTCTACGTGAGGTTGAATGGTTGGAAGTTGTAATGGAGATATAACGATGGTGATGGTGTCGGGTTTGGAAGTGGTGGTGTTATGGTGGTCTTGTGGTGGAGTTGCCGCGTAGTGCTTGATACAGTTGCCATTTGCATTCCAACTAGACTAGACTGACGAGGTTGAATTAAGTAAATAAGACCTATCATTTATTATCAGGTGTAGTTTACACCCAACACTAAAAAATAAATTTTATTTATTATAAAACCCTAACATAAATTGATAAAAAGAAAAAATAAAACTACAAAAATGGGGTGTCTACAGGTAGATCATACTAGTGGATTCTAGAGCTCTTGTAACGGACTTCTTAAAGGTGGATGTACGCTTAGGGTATTTCAAGCCAAACCATTTAAATCTCCTTCTCAAATATCTCTTACTTTGTAGTTTTATGATTTTTTTTAAGATTTATAGTTCACACACCGGTTAAGTTTGTTTATTAATTTGAGTAAAATATGTGCTTGATATTAGTTTAAAATTTCCATTAACTTTTGAAAGCATAATTGTCGCCCGTCTGGGGTTATTTTATTGGTTTCACCTTGTTTCGGAACAAAAGAACTAAGTAAATAAAGTTCTTCAAATCATAAAGTGTACTAAGTTGATTCTAACAACAATATATGGACAAAAGAATGATTATTCACTTGCTTATTGTAATAACTCAACCTACTAATAAAATAATTAGAAAGCTAAATGAAAATCACACCCGTGGATGCGTGTACCAAGTTCCTTCATCTATCTCAAAAACAAGAACCGACGAAACGTTCCCAATGAATGTTATGCTTAAGCTTTATGAAAGGAGAAAAAACAGCTAAAGTTGGGGGTACTTTTCTAATGAAAGTCAAGTCAAAATCAGTTTTAAAAAGGAATGTCTGAAGAGACCATAATAGCAAAAGAGTTGGGATTTATTATTTTAATTTTTTGGCGAGTAAAATAAAAGGTTTCTAACCCATCCTGGCTACGCACCTTTGACTACTTTTAGGTCTCGCTTTCATGACACGTCAACAAATATTCAACGGCCAATGTTCAAGATTAGCAATCTGGTTGCCCCGAAGCGCGACACTCTAAGTCACGTACCATTTTTCTCTAAAGAAACTCTAAGTGTTGGCATTGACCAGTCGGCTAGAGCACCTCCCTTGAAGGGAGATGTCAGCCAGAGCCACTTCCTTGGGAGAGGGTGGGTCGGCCAGAGCACCTCCTTGGTGCTTCCTTTTCTTACCCTCTTGGTCTCTCTGTTTCTTAGAGCCTCTTTGCCCTCCCCCCCTCTCTACGAGTCCTTCTTCTTGTATTACATTTCATGATTTGATATAAGAAAAGATCGAGACTAGCCTAATCAATTTTGCAAAAAAAAAAAACATAAGATCGACACCAATCCATTTCATGCGTCCATGAATGACCTGCAGCTCTCCACCCCAAGGAAGAAGGTCGACCTCAAAGAGACCAGCTGGACAGAGAGAGAGAGAGAGAGAGTTTTTAAGAAGAAGGGGGCTAGACTAATATCAAAGGTCGATTGACACCTCAATCAGGAGAGTAATTCTGGAAGATCCTTAGGACAAACATCTTCATCTCAAAAAGTTAGGAGATGTACTACGATGAGAGGTAGCGTAAAGGTTTCTACTTACCTTGGGAGGCTCCTTGTCTGCCCCTTTTGTCTTTGCTTCCTTTGGTTTCTTCTTACCTTAGGGGGCTCCTTGGTCCATGATCTTTGTCTCCACGCCTGAGCACTGTCTTTTACTATACCTGCCCCTGGTACTTCTTTCCTCTATTGTACCCATGCACTGTTGTCGTGTCATGTGCCCTCGCAAAACACTTAGTGATTGGACCCCTACGTCATCTCCACTGAACACGCCCCCGACACTGTAATATATACATATGTGCCCACGTGTCATGTCAGTTATATAGTCCTACCCCCGACTCACTGTCACAATGCCACACCCCGGTGTTTATCCATATCTTTACGACACCATGCACACCTTACCTTGGTCCTTAAACATGTTTCGACTCGTTCTCCATAGTGTGCACCATCCCTTAGGGTAGACAACTCCTTCATAACACTACCTTAGGGAGCTCTGAGTGCTCCTGCATAAAGACTCCTTCCCCGCCAGGCGGGCGAATCCTTCAGGACACTACATTGGCACGTTGGGTAGCGACTCTTCCAGGACACTACCTTGACACTCTCTGAGTGATCTAGAACAAGGACTCATCGCAAAATAGGCGACTCCACTATCTTTGCTAAAGAGCTACAATTGCTCCAACATGAGGACTCCTTTTCGCTAGGTAGGAGACTCTTACAGGACACTACCTAGGCCTGTCAGGTAGGCCACTCCTCCAAGACACTACCTTGGGGAACTCTGAGTGCTCTAGTATAAAGACTCATCCCGGGATTAATGACTCCCCCGAGACATTATATCAGCTAGAGAGCTCTAAATGCTCTGACGTGAGGGCTACTTTCGTGGCAGGTAGGCTCAAGGACACTACCTTAACCGTATGGTAGGCCACTCATCCAAGACATTATCTTGGCGGGCTTTAAGTGCTCTGGAACAAGGATTTATCATGTGATAGGCTACTCATATGAGACACTATCTCAGCCAGGGAGCTTCGAATTCGACATGAGGACTCTTCTTTTGTTGGGTAGGCTACTATTTTAGACACTACCTCAGTCTGTCGAGTAGGCAACTCTTTTGGGACACCACTTCAGCAGGTCTGGTGGGCAAATCCTTGGGACACTACCATGGCTTGTCGAGTAGGCGACTCCTCCATGATACTATATTGCCGCACTCTGAGTGATCTTACACAATGACTCACCGTAAGACACACGAATCCTCTGGGACACTATCTCTACCGGGGTGTCTGTGTGACTCGTCTATGTTTTTCGACATTATGTGCTCTTCATTAGCATCCCTAGGGATCATGACCCATGGGTCACTTGAGATGGGAATAGGTCTCTGGAGGCTATCACACCTAGTCTACCTAGAAGTTGGGCACCAGGCCTTCCCCACCATTGTCAGGTTCTCCCGGTATCTCACACCCCTGATGGACTTAATAAGAGCTTTGGACCAGTGGCTAGATCTAGGGCATTATCTGACCACATGTATTGTATGATCTAGCCTTGTAGATAGGTAAAGTGAAGCTGTGCGGGATGGGCAGAGCGAATATGAAAGCTGATAATCCAAGGAGCAGTGACATTTGTGGCCTCCTTGGCAAGGTGTCACTCTGAAGAAGCGCCACATGTTGCTTGATGACATGGCATCTCATTGCCTATAATTAGTGCACTTTAGAAATTGTTTTAGAAGATTGGAACTCATTCCAACATTTCACTTTCTCACTCTGGAACATCAAAGCTAAATGATTCTTGAAAGAATAAACCATTGATTTCAGACCCTGACTTGGGGCCTTGGCTCAAGACTCTGACTTTGGACCTAAGCATTGGAGTACTAACTGTCGATCCATACTCGCTCCGTACTTTTGCTCTCAAAGCACTGCCACTCCTTAGGCTCTGTTTTGGAAGCTTTTGTATCTGCCCCTGCTCCACCCTCACTTTGTCCCAAACCAACACACCTGACTTCTTACTTCTAACTTTTCTTAGATGAAATATTACACTGACTCCCCTCGATAATAGGGCCTATGTCTCACAAACACTTGTTCCCTTTATCTTGTTGTTGAATGTTGTTGTTAAAATTACTGAAAATCCAAAAATACCCATTAATCAAGCCGAAATCCAGACTTCCATCAACCCCCCCTACGAAACCACATGCCTAACCCTTCCACCACTGGCACACCCACCCTTACCCCACCCACCCACGCACAGACACATCACAAATAAAAACATACCACGATGATAACCCCCCAATCGTATGCCTAAACCTACCACCACTGGCACTCCTACCCTTACACCATCAACGTACCCACCCACACAAAGACACATCACAAGCACACACACACACACACACACACACACACACACACACACTGGTGACAACCCCCACTACAAGAAATCAGGGTTTTAGCGACGGGGTAATCCGTCGCTAAAAGCCAAAAATCCGTCTCTAAAAGAATTAGCGACGCATTCACCGTCGCTAAATATCCCTCGTATAAAAGCCCGTCACTAATAGTTTAGCGACGGAATTTTTAAATCCGTCGCTAAATATGTCATTTTTACCGACGGATTTATTTTAATTAGCGACGGATATTCCGTCGCGAATTATATTATTTAGCGACGGATTTATATTTTCGAGACGGAATATTCCGTCGCTAAAAAACTTATTTAGCGACGGAATATTCCGTCGCTAAATAACTGATTGTAGGAATACTTTAGCGACGGAATTAATCCGTCGCCAAAAGTCAATTGTTTTTTTGAAATTTTTTTTTATTTTTCAATTACCCAAACCTGTAATACAATTTTCAAATCTCAACAACAACGCGCAATAATCAATACAGAAAGAAATATATATAATCAATTATAAAAAAAATTATAATAAAAAAATTCATATATGTACAAGCCGGGAACCGGATATAGCCGGTTAGGAGAGGGGAGAAGAGTACAAGGCGGGCACGGGGGGGGGGGAAGCTAGGAACGGGCACGGGAAGGGGCTCATCAGGGGTTCCCGAGTCCCGGATCTGGATCCTGCTGATCCGGGGCCGGGGCGGCCTGTCCAGCAGTGCCCTGCTCCCTGATCATCCGGCACACCACTGTAGCAATGCGCTGGATCTCCTCGTCGTCCAACTGAGGCCGAGGAGCCGGTGTCTGTGGAGGGGCAGCAGGGGGTGAGGACGCTCCTATCACGGCACGAGCAGTCGTGCTAGGCAGGCCGCGTATGCGGCCTTTCGGCCGATTCACGACCTCCGGCGTATCCAGCCATCGCTTCAACCCCCCAGTACTCGCAGCCGTACTAGTGGACGCTGATGGCTGTCCGGACTGCTGCTCGGACCCCCTTAGCTGTTCATACGAGGCCTGCAAAAATAGTGGTTTAACGATATGTTAGGGCATTAATTAACGAAACAGACATTGAGGATAGAAAGAAAAAACATTAACTTAAATAAATTGACTCACATCGATCCGCCGGGCAATATCTGAAATATAGTCGCCCGCCCGGTGCGTCTCGTCCTTGTCCTTCTTCCGCACGTGCGTCTGATTATACGTCAGAGCTACGACCTCATCGTCCTCCAGATCCGGGTGCTCGACCGCGTTCTTGTGTCGGACGATGTCGTGTGGCACCGACCCCCCCGTGTGCGTCGGATCTTTGTTCTGTCTGTTCTCAGTCCCGCTCTTACTCTTGGCGTCCCAACCTGGATCCGTAGCCCACCGATCTATCATCTCCCCCCATACACGGTGAGATATCCAATGTGGGGGATATCTCGCCATGTCCGTCATCGGGGCACCCGCGGGCAGCGCCTTCTTCGCCCGGTCCCGTGCATCGTGGAGCCATCGGCGGTAATTCTTGCCGATGTAGGCAAAGAAAGCCTGCTGCCCCAGTACCTGCTGCTGAGGCGTGTCAAACGTGAACCCCTCCTGTAAGGCATTCAATAACACAAATTAACAACATAAAACAAACTGTAATTTAACATTTACTAACGCTGAAAAAAATACTTCACCGTACCAGCCACTCCTCCCATAGGACCTCCCTCGCAGCGGCATCCCAGTCCTTCCAGTACAGGCGTGGCTCGAAGAATCGGCCCTTCACAAGAACGCCGATCTTCGTCCTCGCAATATTCTCCAGGATCCTGCCAAAGAAGTAATTAAATTAATTAATACAGTTCAAATATAAATTAACACCCCAAAATTTTAAACATAAGGCATGGGGTGATATTTTTAGTACTTACAGGCCCTCCTGCGTGAGCGTAACTCTCTGTTTACGCTGGGGGTCGATGCGTACCCCGCGTGTCGGACCACGGCCTCGTCGAGATCCTACAAAACACAGACATTAATACAGTTCAAATATAAGGCTAGCGAAAATGTACGAAACACCGTTATCAACTATACCTGAGGTAGAACCCACGGAAGATGGAGAATGCACGCGCGTGTGGGATGAATCTGCGTCGGGCTGGGGCGACGCAGAAACCTAAATTGAAGACAAATTAAGGGCAATTGACAAATTAACAAAAAATTGAACCTAAATTGACATACAAATCTAAATAATTCAGATAATTTAGGGCATGTAACCTAAATTGAAGACAAATTAACAAAAAATTCAGATAATTTAGGGCAATTGACATACAAATCTTGAGGTGGGTACGACGGCGCCGGCGTTGGTGGTGCGGCGGCAGTGGTGGGTTTCCTTGCGCGGTGACAGTGGAGGGCTTTGTGGCACGACCGGAGTGCAAGGCTTGGTGACGCGGCGTCGGGTGGGGGACGGGAGTATCGCCGGAGCTGGGTCGCCGTAGAGAAGGGTCGCCGGAGGTGAGAACGGCGGTGGGTGGGTGGGAGCAGAATTTCAGAGAGAGAACGGGGAGAGAGAAAGAAACCAGATCTGAATTTAAATGGAGGATCTTTAGCGACGGAATAAGACCGTCGCTAAAACTCCGTCGGTGAATGTCTTATTATAAAGACTTTTGCGACAGAATTTTTAGCGACGGTTTTATTCCGTTGTTTAAATAATTTTAAAAAAAAACTCAAAATTACTAATTTTATAAAAAATATTTAGCGACGGTAATTCCGTCGCTAAAAGTCCGCCGTTAAAACTCCGTTGCAAAATACTTTTACCGACGGTGTCTTCCGTCGGTAATAGTATTTTGCAACGGAGTTTTAACGACGGTATATTCCGTCGCTTAAAGACATGTTTAGCGACGGAATACCTTACGTCGCTAAAACTCCGTCGCAAAATACATATTTTCTTGTGGTGCCCCTCACCCTTCCACCACCGACACTCGCAACTCCTACCTCAACCCACACCGCACACATAGGGGGCACATACACACACTCCACAGAGACAAACCCCTCTTTCCACCACATGCACTACCACCCCCTACCCCATTCACCCACATCCATACACACGTCACAAAAAACGCGCCTGGACACATACATAATGCATGTGTGTTTCTTTGTTTGCGAATTGGGGGAGGACGGGGGAGGAAAAAGGGGCATCATGTGTGTGTTGGGGGGAGGGGGTGTACGGTGGGCTTGTGTGCAGAGGTTGGCGGTGGGTGATGAATGATGTGAGGGTGAGTGATGGATGTTGGGTTTTGTGAGTTGAGTTGTTTGAAAACAACTCACTCTTTTGTCCCACATTGCTTGGAAGTAGGTTTTGAAAAGGGTTTATAAGGGCAAAAGTGCTTTTACTTTACACTTGGTGGTAAGGCTAGAGTGTGCTAGTCCCCATGCTACCCGCGTGCGGGTGCACGAGTTTAGGCGCGTTTTGGAGCATTATTAGGCGCACTTAGCACTATGCACGCTTGCCGCGGTCGCGAAAAACGTGACTTATTTTTTGGAAAATATTTTGTATTTTCAGAAAAATAGTTTTATTAAAAATGTGTGTGATTTATTTAAATTCAAATTTTGATTTATTGTCAGTTATTTTTAACTGTTACAACTGTTTTCACTACAAGAAAAGGCGTCTTTTGCGACGGAGTTTTAGCGACGGCATAGATTCCGTCGCTAAAATGAGTTTTACCGACGGAAACCTCCGTCAGTAAAACTCCGTCGTAAAATATTATTTAAGCGACGGATTTATTCCGTCGCAAAAAACTCTGTCGGTGAAAAGGCGTTTTACCGACGGAAACCTCCGTCGGTAACACTCCGCCGTGAAATATTATTTAAGCGACGGATTTATTCCGTCGCAAAAAACTCAGTCGGTACAAATAGGTTTTCACCGACGGACTTTTAGCGACGGAATAAATCCGTCGCTAAAAGTCTATTAAATTCACAGATCTGCTTCTCTCTTCAAAAATCCCAAAACCCAACTTCCCTCTACCCCGGCGGCGACCTCCCTCGACACCGGCAGTGACTTCCCTCGACCCCGGCGGTGACCTCCCTCGACAACGGTGACCACCTGCAACTCCGGCGACCACGGGCCCTCACCTCCGGCAGATCTGTGAAGAGAAGAGACTACCCCGGCGGCGACCTCCCTCGACACCGGCGGTGACTTCCCTCGACCCCGACGGTGACCTCCCTCGACGACGGCGACCACCTGTAACTCCGGCGACCACGGGCCCTCACCTCCGGCAGATCTGTGAAGAGGAGAGAGACTGAGAGAAAGAGAGAGCAGCGTCGACCACAGGAGACGACGGTTTCTCACCTCCGGCAGTATTTCTCGTGAGGTAAAGTTCTTGTCTTCCTCTCTATTTGCTCTACGCTATACCTTCTGTCTTCCTCTTATACATGTAAATTGCTGTAAAAAGTTAAAGATGATTTTAGATTGTTAATTGTGCATTGAGCATTTGAGATATTGAGATTATTGACGGAGGATGGGACCCAATTGGATTGAATGTGTGATTTTTGTTAATTTTTATTGCATTGAGCATTTGAGAATTGAGAATTGAGATTGTTGACGGAGGATAGGACCCAATTAGATTGAGATACCTGTTAGTTAGCGCAGACACAGACACCACGTCTGATCGACGGTGTCCGACATTTAAAAAACAAATTAATGTATGCCGATGTGTCTGGAGGTGCGTGTCGGTGGGCGTCGGACACGTGTCGGTATGTGTCGGACACGTGTCCGGAGGTGTTAGACACGTATCGGACACCGTATCGACACCCTATATGAGGTGTCGGAATTGAGGTTGTTGACGGAGGATGAGACCCAATTGGATTGAGATACATGTTAGTTAGCGCAGACACGGACACCACGTTTGATCGACAGTGTCCAGCATTTAAAAAACAATTTAACGTATGCCGATGTGTCTGGAGGTGCGTGTCGGTGGGCGTCGGACACATGTCCGACGCCGTCGGACACGTGTCCAGAGGCGTCGGACACGCGTCGGTATGTGTCGGACACATGTCCGGAGGTGTCAGACACGTATCGGACACCATATCGACACCCTATATGAGGTGTCGGAATTGAGGTTATTGAATGTGCATTAAATTTAGGTTAGTTAGGTTATTGCGACATTTTTAGCATGCACCCCCTGGAATCTAATCGTGGCTCCAGCGCTGGCTATAATTAGCCCTAATTAGTCCTGATTAACAATATTTTAGTAAATCAATTAACCCTAATTAGCTCTAACGAGCCTAATTAGTTTTAATTAACCCTAAGAACCTGATGAAATTCAAATTAGCTGTAATTACCTCAAATTAGCCCAAATGAACCCAAAACCCGCGCATATTGATTGTAGTTAGCCTAATTAGTCATAATTTGCACTAACATAACCCAATTACGCCTAATTAGCGCTAGTTAGGACTAGTCAACACTACTCGGCACCATCAAAACCCTAATTAAGACTAAATAACCCTAATTAGTCCTAATCAACCCTAATTAGCGATAATTATCCGAAACTAGCCCTCATTAACATTAATTAGCCCTAACATAACCCAATTAAGCCTAATTAGCCCTAATTAGGACTAATCAGCACTACTCGGCAAAATTAAACCCTAATTAGGACTACATAACTCTAATTAGTCCTAATCAACCCTAGTCAGCTATAATTATCCGAAACTATCCCTCATTAACATTAATTAGCCCTAACATAACCCAATTAAGCCCAATTAGCCCTAATTAGGACTAATCATCACTACTCGGCACAATTAAACCCTAATTAGGACTAAATAACCCTAATTAGTCCTAATCAACCCTAATCAGCTATAATTAATAATCGTAATTAACCCTAATAACCCAGTTAGCCCTTGTACATCCCATAATTACTCCATGTTGCCCAGAGATGGTTCAATTACTCGTTGTTTATAAACCCTGCCTTCTTTATATTAATTGTTGTTTTGAGAAGTCCATTGGCAACGAGATGGTTCAACTCGTTGCCAACGAGTTCTATTTAATGTGGAATTGGTAACATATGCAACGATCATTCTGTAGTTTTGATATTTTGGAAAGATTGGGAATGACTTGTGGCTGGAGCACACATGGGAAGCTAGCATGCCCTGCTTGTATGGGCGTGAACCCCGGTCATACGTTAAAGCACGGCGGAAAGGCCTCGTGGTTCGGATGTCACCGTAAGCTTTTGCCACCGGGCCATCAGTTTCGTTTCGTAGGCAGAAGGATAAATTTGACGGGACAATCGAGCGTGAGGTTGTCACACTGGACTACCCATCTGGTGAAGAAGTACTCTCACACCTGGAGGCACTTGATACTGACATACCACACGGTAAGGGTGTGCCGGATCGGAAGATTGCAGGGTTCGGGAAAGAGCACAACTGGAGAAAATTTTGTATCTTCTGGGAGTTAGCCTACTGGAGGACGCTCGTTATCCGAAACAACATGGATGTGATGCATATTGAGAAGAACGTTTTTGATAATGTGTTCAACACAGTGATGAATGTCAAGGGCAAATCGAAAGATCACCTTAAAGCGAGAAGGGATCTACAACAGTTGGGTGTACGCCGTGAATTGCATCCTCGGACAGTCAGTGGGAGGACCATACTTCCGAAAGCACCTTACTGTCTAGACAAGAAACAAGTGGAGAAGGTCTGTCAGTGGGTTAAGAATTTGAAGCTTCCGGATGGGTTTGCGTCCAACATATCTCGTTGTTGCAATGTATCGGAATGCAAGTTCCAAGGGATGAAGAGTCACGACTGCCACGTATTCATGGAGAGATTCATTCCTATTGCCTTCCGGGGACTGTTGCCACGGGTTGTTTGCGAGACTTTGACTGAATTATCTCATTTCTTTCGAGATATATGCTCTTCTACGATCCGGGTGAGTAACATGGAAGTGCTTGAGAAGAACATTGTGGTGACGATTTGCAAGCTGGAGAAAATCTTCCCACCTTCGTTCTTTGATTCAATGGAGCATCTGCCTGTTCACTTGGCGTATGAAGCTAAGATGGGTGGACCCGTACAATATCGGTGGATGTATCCCTTCGAGAGGTAATCCTTAAATTGTTACAGTTGTTCGTTTACACTTAATGCGACATCTGTTATCATTGATATTCCACTTAACTCGATTCGCTAAACTTCTAGGTTCATGTTCCATTTAAAGAAAAAAGTCCGTAATAAGACTCGGGTTGAAGGCTCAATTGCGGAGGCTTACGTAACGGAATAACTTGTAAACTTTTGTAGTCAATATTTCGGGCCTAATGTTGGTACGAGGTTAAATCAACTAGGCCGAAATGATCCCGGAGCAAGCACAAATTTGGAAGGGCAATTGTCAATATTCAAGCAGCCAGGGAGTCCGTTCGGCCGAACGTATACTCGATGGCTAACAGATGAAGAGTACAGTGTTGCAACAATATATGCCCTTCTAAATTGCGATGAAGTTTCGGCATTCGTTGAGTAAGTTAAAGTCTTAATTCACTTACATTGCTGTACATAATTGAAAGTGTGTGTTAAACGAGTTAAATGCATATTGGTTTGCAGTGAGTTCGATGCGGAATCTTTAATCACTGATCCCGCTGGACTTGAATCTCATCGGAAATCACAATTTGTACAGTCGTTCAAAATCCGTGTAAGATTATTTAACGAAATTATATTATGTGTTATATACAGTTCTGTGGCCAATTAGTATACAGATTTATCCTTAATTTTTACCGTCATCTACAATAGGTTCAGTCAATGGATAGACCAGTGGCCTCATGCTTGAAATTACTAGCCGAAGGCCCTAACAAACAAACATCCTGTTACGGAGGCTATATCATCAACGGGTTTAGGTTTAACGTAAAAGATGATGACCGAACAAAACAAACCCAAAACAGTGGAGTCTTGGTCAACGGCGACTGTTATGCCGAGAATTGCATGGATTTTTACGGAGAGCTAGATGAGATTGTTGAGCTAACATATCTGGGTTCCCAAAACCGCCTGGTAATGTTCAAGTGTACGTGGTTCGATGTCACATGCAGTAGAGGAATCCGTGTTAGCTCTCAAGGGATTGTAGATGTTAATGTCAAGTCAAGACTTGCATCAGACGAGCCCTTTGTGTTTGCTAGTCAAGCTGTACAAGTCTTTTACGCAGAGGACGTCGCCAATCCCAAATCTCATTGGTATACAACTATCAAGTCCAAGAAATTGCCCGTGACATATGACAGTGAGCTAGACTCCTTTTAAGCCGACCAACCACGTGTCTTGTTTCCTGTTGAGGTCAACAACGAGGAGGACGATCTTCCTCTTCCAACAACACTTCTTGTGGGAGAAAAAGTCGTAGATGATGAAGTATTTTTAGATGTTGAAAGTGTTGGAGATGATGTGACCGAGTCTACTGATGAAGAGGATGAATTAGAAGATGAAGGGGACGACGAGTCCCACGAAGAAGAGGGCGACGAGAAAAGTGATGAAGATGATTCACAAACTGAAAATGATTGACTTGTAATGTTGTAACATCACGGGAAAAATGTAGTAACATTTTAGATCTTGGTGTTTATTGATGTGTTTTTGCACATCCGTTCATATATATATATATATATATATATATATATATATATATATATATATATATATATATATATATATATATATATATATATGGGAGCTGATCCATTGATAGCGCTAGCAAAATGGAGTATTTGCTAGCGCGATCTGGGCCGTCCATCCTGAAAGATGGACGGTCCAGATCGCGCCTTTGAAAACTGTCAGTCGTCCGCGACACTATGTCGCGGACGGATTTTTTTACCTTTTTGCCCCTCCACCCGTCCGCTACATTGTATCGCGGACGACTGACAGGCCCTGACGCATGTCAAAAAAAAGTAGTCCGCGACACAATATCGCAGACGACATTTTTTTACCTTTTTGCCCCTCCATGCCGTCCGCGACATAGTATCGCGGACGAATGACAGGCCCACACATGTGTGGTATGACTTTTCTGTGTCATTAATGTGTCCGCAAGGGACTAGTCCGCTACATAATGTAGCGGACTAGTCTTCTCTTTCCCCTCCCTTCTCTCATTCTGACTTCTTCTTTTTCTCTCTCTTACTTTGATCCTGATGAACAAATCTTCATGAAGTTCGTTGGCAACAGATTGCCATTGGTAAAAAAGACTCCAAAACGAGCACACTCAATTAGCACATCCACCTGCAGGCTGGAACCATTCATGAAATTGGCCGGCAACAGATTGCCATTTTGTTCTAGGGTCTTCAACCTCCTCCATTTCTATCACCCTTTATCAAAAACGAAAAGATTTAAAAAAAAAACTTAATTTCTCAAACCCATGACAACCAGATCAAAGCACATCATAACTATTTGAAGCGGCAAGATAGAAAGAGAAGGAAGAGTTTTCAAATGGTTGTGGCCTCGATCGCCACTCGCACGCTCACAAGGGAGAGAGAGAATGAGAGATGAGGGGAAAGATCGTTGTGTCCTTGATCGCCGGACACGGGAGGTGCTGTCCAACTACCCCGAAGGAACCACCGTCTTGAAGGAGCTCATCCAGAAGAGAGAAGATGAGAGATGAGGGGGAAAGAGAAAATAAAAGTTGGTTGTCTTTTTTCAGAGCTAACAACACAGATGTCTCTTTTCGAGAAAGTAAAATAGTCCGCTACATAATGTAGCGGACGGTATTTTTGTTAAAAAACGTCCGCTACATTATGTAGCGGACGAACATTAAAAAACGTAAAAGAAGATTTGGACCGTCCGCGATACAATGTAGCGGACGGGTGGAGGGGCAAAAAGGTAAAAAAATCCGTCCGCGACATAGTGTCGCGGACGACTGACAGTTTTCGAAAAAGGCGCGATCTGGACCGTCCATCTTTCAGGATGGACGGCCCAGATCGCGCTAGCAAATACTCCATTTTGCTAGCGCTATCAATGGATCAGCTCCCTATATATATATATATATATATATATATATATATATATATATATATATATATATATATATATAGTGCCGATGATGATTTATGCCTAAATTATTGTTTTTCACGTGTTAATTTCTTTGTATATAATCTATATGAAGTGAGATATGGATAGGATACGGGCTATTCGTGGCCGGGCTGGACGCCGAGCTGCTTCCTCCCCGGTTAGTCCCACCTCGTCATTGCCTACTGATGACGAGGCACAGAGTGATCGCGGACAGCCATCGGGGGCCCAGCCCCACCGTAGCCGTCACCGTCGCCCCAGCCATCACCTTCGCCCCAGCCCCAGCCGTCGCCCCAGCCCGACGCAGATTCATCCCACACGCGCGTGCATTCTCCATCTTCCGTGGGTTCTACCTCAGGTATAGTTGATAACGGTGTTTCGTACATTTTTGCTAGCCTTATATTTGAACTGTATTAATGTCTGTGTTTTGTAGGATCTCGACGAGGCCGTGGTCCGACACGCGGGGTACGCATCGACCCCCAGCGTAAACAGAGAGTTACGCTCACGCAGGAGGGCCTGTAAGTACTAAAAATATCACCTCATGCCTTATTACAAAATTTTGGGGTGTTAATTTATATTTGAACTGTATTAATTAATTTAATTACTTCTTTGGCAGGATCCTGGAGAATATGGCGAGGACGAAGATCGGCGTTCTTGTGAAGGGCCGATTCTTCGAGCCACGCCTGTACTGGAAGGACTGGGATGCCGCTGCGAGGGAGGCCCTATGGGAGGAGTGGCTGGTACGGTGAAGTATTTTTTTCAGCGTTAGTAAATGTTAAATTACAGTTTGTTTTATGTTGTTAATTTGTGTTATTGAATGCCTTACAGGAGGGGTTCACGTTTGACACGCCTCAGCAGCAGGTACTGGGGCAGCAGGCTTTCTTTGCCTACATCGGCAAGAATTACCGCCGATGGCTCCACGATGCACGGGACCGGGCGAAGAAGGCGCTGCCCGCGGGTGCCCCGATGACGGACATGGCGAGATATCCCCCACATTGGATATCTCACCATGTATGGGGGAGATGATAGATCGGTGGGCTGCGGATCCAGGTTGGGACGCCAAGAGTAAGAGCGGGACTGAGAACAGACAGAACAAAGATCCGACGCACAGGGGGGGTCGGTGCCACACGACATCGTCCGACACAAGAATGCGGTCGAGCACCCGGATCTGGAGGACGATGAGGTCGTAGCTCTGACGTATAATCAGACGCACGTGCGGAAGAAGGACAAGGACGAGACGCACCGGGCGGGCGACTATATTTCAGATATTGCCCGGCGGATCGATGTGAGTCAATTTATTTAAGTTAATGTTTTTTCTTTCTATCCTCAATGTCTGTTTCGTTAATTAATGCCCTAACATATCGTTAAACCACTATTTTTGCAGGCCTCGTATGAACAGCTAAGGGGGTCCGAGCAGCAGTCCGGACAGCCATCAGCGTCCACTAGTACGGCTGCGAGTACTGAGGGGTTGAAGCGATGGCTGGATACGCCGGAGGTCGTGAATCGGCCGAAAGGCCGCATACGCGGCCTGCCTAGCACGACTGCTCGTGCCGTGATAGGAGCGTCCTCACCCCCTGCTGCCCCTCCACAGACACCGGCTCCTCGGCCTCAGTTGGACGACGAGGAGATCCAGCGCATTGCTACAGTGGTGTGCCGGATGATCAGGGAGCAGGGCACTGTTGGACAGGCCGCCCCGGCCCCGGATCAGCAGGATCCAGATCCGGGACTCGGGAACCCCTGATGAGCCCCTTCCCGTGCCCGTTCCTAGCTTCCCCCCCCCCCCCGTGCCCGGCTTGTACTCTTCTCCCCTCTCCTAACCGGCTATATCCGGTTCCCGGCTTGTACATATATTGTTGTTTTTTATTATAAATATTTTTTATAATTGATTATATATATTTCTTTCTGTATTGATTATTGCGCGTTGTTGTTGAGATTTGAAAATTGTATTACAGGTCTGGGTAATTGAAAAATAAAAAAAAAATTCAAAAAAAAATTTGACTTTTTGGCGACGGAATAATTATTTAGCGACGGAATATTCCGTCGCTAAATAGTTTTTTAGAGACGGAATATTCCGTCTCGAAAATATAAATCCGTCGCTAAAAAATATAATTAGAGACGGAATATCCGTCGCTAATTAAAAATAAATCCGTCGAAAAAAATGACATATTTAGCGACGGATTTAAAACATTCCGTCGCTAAACTATTAGTGACGGGCTTTTATACGAGGGATTTTTAGCGACGGTGAATCCGTCGCTAATTCTTTTAGCGACGGATTTTGGGCTTTTAGCAACGGATTTTCCCGTCGCTAAAGGCCTGTTTTCTTGTAGTGTTTGATTTTTCAACAGTTGTGTCTGTCCAAAAAATTCACACCTTTTCAGATTTATAAACACATGTTTTTCAGTTCTTTTAAGATACTGATTTCCTGATTTTGAAATCTTTTTCTTTCTGCAAAATCTCTATAGCCAAAAACGTACATTGCTCCAAAGAGAATTCTAAGGGGAATTTTTGATTTTGCTGTTTGCAGATTCCCACAGACTTTGTTGTATCCTGGAGGATTATTTGTCGCTAACCCATCAGCAAGCTCGATTTCGAGTGAAGACAAATAAAACCTTAAAGAAAGCGATCATGTGCCTCAAAGTCTTCAATTCTGATTCTGATTCCACCAAGTTTTTCAACAATTTTAAGGCTTTATTCTGTTCTGATTCAATGGATTCAGAGTCAATCAAAGTGATGAATCAAGACTTGGTGAAAACTGGACCGTTTTGATGGCAACAACTATGCTCAATGGAAGGACAAGATGATGTTTCTTCTCACTGCTTTGAGGGTTTCGTACATTCTGGATCCTGAATTGTCGCCACCACCAGAGGAACCAAGGACTTCTGCAGAACCACCCGATGCTGAAGAAATTGAGCGTGTTAAGAATGAGAGGAAGAAACGCGAAGAAGACGAACTTCTGTGCCGTGGACACATTCTGAATGGGCTGTCAGATCGTCTATACCACTTGTTCACCGAAATCAAATCTGCCCGTGATATTTGGAGTGCGTTGGACTACAAGTATAAGGCTGAAGAGGAAGGTACGAATAAATACCTTATTGCTCAATACTTCAGTTTCGTAATGGTTGATGATAAACCTGTGTTAGAACAAGTCCATGCTCTTCAAGTGATTGTTAATAAGATTCGAGCCCTCAAGATTAACCTTCCAGAATCATTTCAAGTGGCGGCTATAATTGCAAAATTACCCCCTTCTTGGAAGGATTACCGGAAGAAGTTGCTGCACAAGTCAGAGGACTTTACATTGGAACAGTTTCAGAAACACTTCGTATTGAAGAGGAGTCCCGCAAACGTGAAAATAAAGTTACTGTTCCGGTTGAGTCCAATCTGCACTATGTGGATGGGAGCGGATCGCAGTCTAAAAATCCGGCCTTGCAAGTAAGGAAGAACGATGAACAATTTAATAAAAAAGCTAACCAAGATGGAGAACAAAAGAAGAAAAAAGGAAGCTGTTATGTTTGCTAGAAAAAAGGTCACTACGCTAAGCAGTGTAGACACCGAAAGGGAAAATCCAATGGAAAGGATGGAAAGGCAAACATGGTAGAAGAAAATCTCGTTGCTATGATTTCTGAAGTTAACATGGCAATGGAGAAATCTGGATGGTGGTTCATTTCTGGCACCACAGTTCACGTCTGCAAAGACAAGTCTATGTTTAAAGCATATGAAGAAGTGACTGATGGCCAAGAGGTGCAAATGGAAAACCATACTTGTGCCAAAGTTTCAAGCAAGAGAACTGTGGAAATCGACTTCACGTCCGGAAGGAAACTTAGTCTTTTGAATGTTCTCTATGTACCCGAAATTAGAAAGAACTTAGTTTCTGTTGATTTGCTTTGTAAAAGGGGATTTCGGGTAGCTTTTGAATCTAACAAGGTTATCTTGTCTAAGAATGGTAGCTTTGTGGAAAAAGGGTACGCTTGTGATGGAATGTTTAAGTTGAGCATTAATAAAAGTACTAATTTGCTTATATTGTCGAGTCTTCTTCCTTATGGCATGGTCGGTTGGCTCACTTGAATTATGGTTCTTTAGAGAACATGAAGAAATTGGACTTAATAGATTTTAATGACACTTTGGATAAATACGAAGTATGCGCTAAGTCTAAAATCGTTAAGAAGCCTTTTCCTAGTGTTAAAAAAGATTCTAAAATTTTAGATTTAGTGCATTCTGATATATGTGAGTTAAATGAGGTGCTAACTCGTGGAGGAAAAATGTAATATTAACCTTTGTTGATGACTAAAGTAGGTACTTATATGTTTACCTATTAAGGTCTAAGGATGAAGCATTTACCATGTTCAAAAAATATAAGGCAGAAGTCAAAAATCAACTTGAGAAGAAAATTAAGATCCTACGTTCTAATAGAGGCAGGGAGTATTTTCTAAATGATTTTACAGATTTTTGTAAGGAACATGGCTTGATTCATCAAAATTCCACACCCTACACACCTCAACAAAATGGCTTGGCTGAAAGAAAAAACCGTTCTTTAGGAGAAATGGTTAATTGCATGATAGTTAATGCTAAACTACTTCTAAACTTGTGGAGGGAAGCTTTACTCACCGCATGTTATATTCATAATAGGGTGCCTTCAAAAAGGAATAATGTGAGCCCTTATGAATTGTGGAAAGGTAGAAAACCTAACCTTTCATATTTAAAAGTGTGGGGGTGTTTAGCATACTAAAGATCCAGATCCTAAAAGGACTAAGCTTGGACCAAAGGCTATTAGAAGTGTATTTGTTGGATATGCTGAAAATAGCAAGGCCTATAAACTTCTTGATTTGGAGTCTAATGTGATAGTAGAATCCCGAGATGTAGAATTCTTTGAAAATAAGTTTTCTACTGATTATGAAGTCATAAATGATGATTCTCAAGGAAATGGTCCAAACAAACCTTTAGGATTGGAAAGGCAACAACAGGATCAACTTTGTGATTCTAGAATTCAGCCAAAAGATCCTAGAAGAAGCACCAGAGCAAGGAAAGAGAAGGAATTAAATTCAGATTTTGTTTCTTCTCAAAGTATTGTGTTTCTTGTTGAAGGTGATAGAAATAATAATGTAATTAACAAGTACCCTATCGTGTTAAATTTGGAGAATGACCCAAGGTCATTTAGTGAGGCTATGTCATCAAGAGATGCATCCTTTTGGAAGGAAGCAATTGATGATGAAATGGACTCAATTATGTCTAATAACACATGGGTACTAATTGATTTACCCCAAGGTTCCAAACCCATAGGGTACAAGTGGGTTTTTAGAAGAAAATACAATTCTGATGGTTCTGTTCAAACCTTTAAGGCTAGATTAGTAGCCAAAGGGTTTAGACAGAAATAGGGAATTGATTATTTCGACACTTCTGCACCAATTGCTCGTATAACTTCAATCAGAATTCTCATGGCTTTAGCATCCATTCACCATCTTTATGTTCATCAAATGGATGTTAAGACTGCCTTCTTAAATGAAGACTTGAGTGAAGAAGTCTACATGGAGCAACCCAAAGGGTTTGTCTTACATGGAAATGAAAAGAAGGTATGCAAGTTAGTTAAATCACTGTATGGGCTTAAACAAGCACAAAAGCAGTGGCATGAGAAATTTGATTCGGTTATACTATCTGTTGGTGTTAAGCATAACAATGCAGACATGTGTATTTATTCTAAATTCACTACTAACTATGGAGTGATAATTTGCTTGTATGTTGATGACATGCTGATTTTTGGAACTAATATGAATGGGATAAATGAGACCAAGAAGTATCTATCTTCCATGTTTAAAATGAAAGACTTGGGTGAGGTAGATACTATCTTAAGAATAAAAGTAAGGAAGCATAGTGGGGGTTATGCTTTGAGTCAATCTCATCACATTGAGAAAACATTGACTAAGTTTAAACATCTTAGATTTAAAGAGTTTAGTACTCCTTTTGATCCAAATATGAAATTAGCAAGTAACTCCGGTAGAGCAGTAACGCAACTAGAATATGCTAGTGCTATTGATAGTTTAATGTATGCTATGCATTGCACAAGACCGGATATTGCTTTTTCTATTTGTAAACTTAGTCTGATTTATTAGTAACCCCAGTGTAGAACATTGGAAGGCTATTGGTCGAATCATCGGTTACCTTAAGAGAACCATGGGATTCACATTGTTCTACAATGATTATTCGGCTGTATTAGAAGGATACACCGATGCAAGTTGGATCACGAGTGTGGAAGATAATAAGTCTACTTCTGGTTGGATATTTACCTTAGCAGGAGTAGCAGTAAGAGGTGACTCGAATTGCCAATCGCAACCTTCTCATTTCTCCTCCGATGTAGTAAACTCAAGCCTTGGTTAAACACTGTCACCATTGCTTTTGGCTACCTCATAAACTGCCACACCACTACTTTATTCGCAAGCGACTTTAAAGATATCATGGTAAGAGTTAAATATTTGTGCCCCAATGAAAATAAAGTTGGGTAAAACTTTTGTACCTTGAAAACAGAAAGCGTGTAATTGTAAACACCCCATAAACTATTTTGAATAAGGTTAGTTTTGGTATACATGGTTACTGAGTGCATCGTGACACTTTAGTTTGAAAAATAAAACATACGCTAACTACCCTTTTATATGATAAATATTGATAACGTTTTAGCTAAATTCATGTAACTTGTACAAGAGTATCTTCGGATTCTAATTTTGCTTGACGAGTTGAGGAATCGTTAGTTCAATGAAGACTAACTCGAATATACAAAAATGTAAAAGAGGTGAGAGTGGAATTTTCAGTATATAAGAGGTAGTGAGCATAATAAGCTTAGAACTGAGGGGGTGTCAATGTAATTTTCCGATGATCTGGTAATAGCATTTGGTTGTTTGGGATACATCTTGCAATCTTGTACCAACGAAAAGGGGAAAGCACCATACATCCTATTCACTCGAAAATTTCATGGTAGGATTTCCTAAGTTTGTGACACTAAACTTCTGTATCAATTAACTTCTTGAATGCCGAACTTGTCACTCGGCGTGATAGGAGGACTTCGGATGCACAAGCCCAAGAATTGCCAGAAATGAGGAAGACCGAGTAGACCCAAGCCCCATCCATTAAGGCCACAGTGGCCGAGACCGCTAGGCTAGCTAAGCTCCACTCCACTCGTAATATATCCTCGGGCTAATCAGGCTTATATATTACAAGCACACGGCCAACCATTTTCAACTTTCCACACATGGAGCTGTAATGGTGTGAACTGGTCCAAAAATGGAACTACATTACATCACACAACAGCTACAAAGGACCTCTCTCTCTCTCAGTCATTATTTACCACAAAAATTGATGAATACACAAACTCAGAAAGATTCTACTACCGCAAGCGCAGACTTGTATAAACAAAAAGCAAGTATTCAATCCCACGCACTGATTCGACCGGAAATTTGACCTACTTACCAGAATGATGCACCCCCATTTCAGCTTTGATACAGAAGCCCCTATTTCTTGTCTCCTCACTCCATAGTTGCCACTGAAGAAGGATTGTTAGTAACAACTTGGTAGTCATCGCCATTGTCCTCATCATCTTCACAATCTGCATCCAGTTCTTGATTTTGATCAATGTCTTCGCTTTTGCCACCATCTGTCATCACAAGTGGTTGCTCCTTTCCTTGCTCTGTCATCAGTTGCATCAAAATGTCCTCAGGCTTTAAGTTGCCAGAACTTTCTGACCTATCGTACAGAGCCTTCTTGTTCTTCCTTTCATATAGAGCCTCAAGCTGGTGGAAGTAAGGACACGTCTTCGAATATTCAGGCCTTCTCTTATTGCTTTCTTTAACTCTCTTGAAGTACTTGTTGATATTCTCCCACTTCTCCTTACACCTCTTTGCACTTCTATCATAACCAAGCTTCTTCATAGAAGACGATATTGCCTCCCACAAAGGACCCTTGGGTCCATTATCAGCATACTGGGACTCCATATTGCTTTTGATCTGAATCAAAGCCTCAACCTCCTGTTTTGGCCATCGAGAAGAGCACCCTTGGCTCAAATTTGAATTTGAATTCTCACCGTAACTAAGAATATCTTGTTTTTCAACACTTTCCAGGGGTGGTGGAGTCGGCTTTTCTGGCAATTCCACTGGAATTGGTTGCTGTGAAATCTTTTGCAAGAATGCAATCACGGCGGCATCTTTTGCAGCGGAAACGGCTCGTTCCTGGGCAAGAATATCTTGTTCTCTCTTCACTCTAGCCATTTCTTGCAACTTCCATGCTTCTTCTCTAGCTATCCTATCCTTTTCATAATTCTCAATCGCTTCTATGAACTTGTTCTGCAAATTCTCTTGCTTCTCCAACACTTTGTTCATCAGCCTCTCGAAATAATCCGCCAATTGTCTCTTCTTCTTAGAGTTCCCCTCAGATTCTTTCCCCGATGATGAGGTCGCAGATGTTGAGGTGGACATGAATTCAGAAGAGCGGTTTTCCATGACGCAAGGTGTACCAACAATCCCTTGAGAAACAGTCGTGGGATTTATCATTACAGCCGTAATTGGTGCTACAGTTGGAATAGCAGGCATTGTTGGAACCGTCATGGGATTTTGAAGTTTGTTGGAAGGTGGTGGCGATGCAAGTGAGGGTTGTTGGCTGTCAAAAACCTCTAATTGCTCGAAAAATTGGTAATTTTTGCCATTTTGTCGACCGGATCGGCCTTCTTTGGTTCTCCTGTGGTATTTATAGATGTTTTCGAACTTCTCTTTGCATTTCTTGGCACTTCGTTGATACCCAAGTTCGCCTAATTTCCTGATAACAACAGTTCGAAAACTCTTAGCTATATTTACAAACATACTCGATCATACATAAAAGAAAAAAAACAAAATCACGACTTCACCCAAACGATTACCTAAATTGTTATGGTAAATTTTCCATAAATAGAGGTGATAAAATAGGCAAAACCCAATACGGAAAAATGTAATCTTTTGTATTATCCTGCTGCTTAAACAGAAAAGAAATTTTTTTAAAAAAAAATTGAAAAGTGCTAAGTTATATATTTGAAGTATAAAATGAATTTACTCTCGCTCTCCTTCCCTCTCTTCCCCCTTCCCTCTGTCCCTCCCTCTTTCACACAAATACACACGCGCGCGCGCACCAACTGTGTGAAGAAAATTAAAGCAAATGAATGAATGAAATCCCGTACCTAGAAACGTCATCCCAGAGAGGAGCTTTAATGGTGGAGTCACGAAATGCAACATCCATTTCAGCCCTTACTTTCAGCAAAGTCAGAGTCTCTTCCCGAGGCCAACGGTTACCGGCTGAATTCCGGTCACCTTCTTCTCCAAACACACCTGGAGCTAACCCGCCGCCGCCAGCTTCGTCATTTCTCAGATTCACAGCGCCGGTGCCACCACCACCAGCAGGATTTTCAAGAAAAACTGAAGTTTCCAGCATTAGTAATTACAGCTCAAGGTTGGTAAGAAAAGGAGGTGAATTTTGATGGGTTTTTGGTAATATAAAATTTTGATTATGCTTGTTTTGAGTTTTGGGTTCTGCTTCTACCCACTCCTCTCTCTAATGGGTTGAAGTAACAAAAATATATGGTGGTGAATTAGGGTTCCACTAGTGGAGATAAAGATAAGGGAGGAGGGATCGAGTGTGGTTAAGATTGACAATCCTGAATGACATGTCATTTTTGTTTTTGGCCGAGATGTAAAACATGAGTTTCACCTTGTCTTTGACTTTTGCTGGGGCCAATCCAATTTGGAGTGCTGGTCAACTTGCTAAGGGTGGATTCAAAATATCAATAATCTTGGTTTAGGGTTAGTTTTGGGGTAATGAGAAAGTTGTGGGGTCAGAAATGGTAAGAGAAAGATGAATT
This sequence comes from Escallonia herrerae, assembly GCA_033070095.1. Lineage (NCBI taxonomy): Eukaryota > Viridiplantae > Streptophyta > Magnoliopsida > Escalloniales > Escalloniaceae > Escallonia > Escallonia herrerae. Next base: position 291,252 of record JAVXUP010000574.1, read on the forward strand.
ATCAAGGGAGCCACCGTTGTAGCGCGCGCGCGCGCGTGTGTAGAGATAGGAATAACAGGCTGGATTTTTGTAAGGAAGTGAGCGAGCAGCCGAACTAAGGAAGAATGCGGCCCACTTAGCCCACCTTTGATTTTTTTTGAAACTCCAACTTGTTTTCACACCAAAGGCTTTAGTTTCATCAGTCGGATCAAAGTACGAAAATGCCCTTCTCTGTCCCTGCAAAATCGAAAGCTTCCGGCGTCCCAAAAGCAACCTTCCAAATGAAATTCTTTTCTGTCCCACAATAGTTGTTGGGAACGTTTGATTAGTATATTTTGATCATGCTTTTTCAAAACTTTGCCATAATTGGCTTTTGATACTTTTGTCAAAGGACAAAAGATGAAATTTTAAGCATTTTAATTTATAATATTAAAGTGCATTGATCAATTGTCTTGAAATTTTAAAAAGCGACTATTATGCTGGGACATGGGAGCGTTAAATAAAAATCAGTGAAAATATTTGAGCACAATTCGCCGTTCACAGTTAATTATAACGTCTTTCCCAGGAATTGTGTATTTCAAATTAGACAACTATTTAATTTAATGTCCGAATACAAACAAAAGGAGCCTCTGGGTTGCTGACTTGCTCGTGCCTTTGGTTGCTATTTTATTTTATTTTATTGCTGGAGGTGCTTCCAGTTCCAGGCAGTAAATAAATCGGGGGCGTGGCGTTGTCAAGAGATGGACAAGCAAGTACTCAAAATGGCATCCCTAACAAGAATCTGAGGCTGTCATTTTCACGTTACTGAGAAGCAAGGCTTCCTACCAAAATTATCTTCAAAACTACTTCTTGTTAAGACTTTTATTATGGTCAAATCAAAAAGAAAGAGCGGAACATTTAAGCCTAGGGCCACAATTATAATTGAGTAATAATCACACTCTTATTGTTTTTAAACATAGGTATTGTTAATAAATTGGGTCAATGATCCATTATCCGCCCACTAATAGGTGTATTTGTTAGTTTGGATAAATACAGTTATTTAGAAATATTTATCTTTTAAGTGTTTGAGATAAATACAATCTTTATTTCCTAAGAGTTTGAGGTAAAGTCAGTCTCTAATTGTATCTCTATATAAAGGTTCCCAACAAGTCAGAAGTCATAGCAATAACCCTCTCTCTATAGCACTCTCTCTAGAGCAATCATCAAGCTCTAGAATTTGGTTCGTGGATGAAGAACTCGACTCTAGTAGCCGTTTTCGTACCTGCAGAAAAGATCAAGCGTGTTGGAGGCTCGTAACAACAAGGATCCTACGTCGAAATTTTCGGAGACTTCGTACGGTATGTTTCCGAACCCATTACGTGTTACGTGGTAGCACATTAAATCATTTCAACATTGGTATCAGAGCATGATTACTTGTTGATTCACCTTTAAGATGCTAGTATAATTATGTGCATGTTGCGATTTTTTTCCGAATACATGAACGAGACCCATTACAAAAATTCAAAATTTATTGGGCATGTTTTCTGAAAATTAATTATATGTTTTTGTTCTCCTATGGTTGAGGATGAACTCTGTAAAATTTCGTGATTATTAAATTCATGATTTGTAAGAAATCAAGATTTTATTTTTCAAGAAAACTGTGATTTTTTCAAGTTTTAGGACTCATATTCGGAGCATGTTATCAGGATCGGTTGGTACATAATTAATCTATGTCGCATAAGCTTTCCAACGATATATCATGCGCATTATTTGGCTTAAAAACGAGAGAGATATGGCCTTTAAAAGTTGGCATCGCAACATGGCGGCGCAAAAAAAAATTAGGATTTAATGAAGAAGATGAACAGTGAATTCACACGCGCGCCACGCGCTAAAGACATGTGTCACTTGCCAAGGGCTGCGCACGCCGCCACGCGCTCAAGAGGAGCTGCCACGCGCATACACGCTCGCCATGCGCGCAGACTGCTGCCACGCTCCCCCACGCGCCCGCGTGTATGTCACGCGCCTATTCACAAAAACTTCAGACGCTGCCCCACATGCACGGCGGCTCGTGGTGGCCGTGAGGGCTATTTTTTGGGCCGTTTTTCTCATCACCGGCGAGTGGAGCTCCATCTTGACGCACTGATTTTTTCTATGGTGTTAAAACTTACCTTTATACCCTTTGTGTGTATCCTGTTTAATTTTTAAATGACTTTTTCTATTGAAATTAGCTTAAAATTTTTGTTTTATACACACAGAATTTTTTCTTTAATTGCAGAGGATATATTAGGGATAAATTTACTGTTTGCCAATTTTAAGAATTTATCTCTCATTTTTGGGCCATTTAGAAATATTTTTTTGTGGTACTTATGTGTTCCCAAAAATACGAATAATGCGCAAATATTAATTTTTGCACTTTGTGAGTAGAAATAAATATTATGGAGAGTTATATGACATAGATGAATTATGTTTTATTTATTTGCCTTGATTAGTGTTATGGTTTAAATATATTTTTTGTTGATATATTTGTTGGGTTTTTGGCAAGCCCACACCTCTTTAAACCTAATTTCAAGGCATTTACGCCCGTTTTCCTTAGAAGGAGAATGTGGTCTATTCATCCATTTAAATTACCCTTTAACTTGTTATTTGAGCATGCTGATTTTAGGTTAAATGGATGAATACTAGATTGGCATTCTAAAGAAACTTATGTTTATGTGTTTACTCTTGTTTAAGAAAATTCTTTTGAGAATAATGTGCTGTGCGGCATCTCCATTTGTTTTATTGGAGTAGTTTGTAGTAGGATTCTCAAAGATGTTGTATTCTACTATTTCCCTGTATATTTCTAGAAAGCCTTGTACGGGAATGTAATTTTGCACGCACATTATTCAAGTCAGAATTTTCTTAGCATAAGTTATTCGAATGCCAATGGGGGTCAATGGAGTCCTTGCACACTTTATTGCATGGTACAATTTTTATATTGTTCGAAATCATCATGTGGATGATTTATTATATTGTGGCTTATATAATGATGAAATTATTACTAAAAATTACTTGAAATTTTTTTTCCCAACTCACATACATGGGAGATGATTACGAGCTTAGCAAATTTTCGATTTCATGATATGAGGAAAGATTATGTTTTTCATTTGAATTTTTTGAAATAAATAGAAGGATGTATAATCAATGTTTTTTCCTTGCGCAATCTAATGAAGTGAATATAATGGCGTTAAGGGTGAGAAACTTAACGGAGATAATTATGACGTTTGGCACAAAAAGATGAAATTCATGCTGAACGAACAAGAGCTCGAGGAGCACTTGACCAAGGAGATGGCCGCCCCAACTGAGGCGCAACCCCTAAGAGACCACACTGCCTACCAGAAATGGAATCAGAAAGATCGTAGTGCGCGCTACACCTTGTTGAGCAGCTTGCAGAATGATCTAATCGGACAGTATGATGAACTTCCAACTTGCAAAGCTTTATGGGAGTAGCTCAAGTTCTCTTTTGGTGGAACCTCAACTACGCGGCTTCGTAGCCTTGTGATTAAGTTTGAGGAGTACACAAAAGACCCTAAACATACCATGAGTGAACATCTAAGGATGATGTCCAATATGATTGGTAAGCTAAGGGATGCTGGCCATGCGCTCACAAACGAGCAGCAAGTCAGAGTTGTCATAAGGTCCCTTCCTGCCTCATGGGCCAATATGAAATAGATATTGACCCATAGTGAAAACATCAAGAACTTTTCTGATGTTTCACAGCATGTCATCCTTGAGGACGAGACTCGAGATGCTGACAAGACCCTTGCTTATGTCGCCCAAGGGAGATCACACAATGCAAATGGCAAGCGCGGAAGACAAAGTAAGAAAGGTAAGAAAGGTGAGGCTAGCACTTCTGTGCCAAAGGAAGGAAAAATAAAGAAACGCAAGAGAGGAAAACGTGGTGGGAAAAAGGATGTTCCCAACCTATTCTGGTCGTACCCAAAGGCCCACTGTGGTCCCATTTTGCATGACACGTCCGCACAAGCAACAGTCATTTTCAACGCTCACAACCGGTCAAAGCATGCATGTTCAAGTCACGTGCACTTCTCACTTTCGTCACGTGACTTCGTCACCAAGAAACTCATCCTTGCGCGATGCCTCATGACGTCGCGACCATTGCATGTCGCACGTCGCCCGTCGGCGCACCATGGCACTTGCCCAAGGAGGTTGGCCTTGGCCTCCCCCTTGGGGTCGGCCTCGGCCTTGGCCTTCCCCTTGGGGTAGGCCTCGGCCTCCCCTTGAGGTTGGCCTTAGCCTTCCCCCAAGGGTTGGCCCTTGGCTTCCATACTTAGCATTTTCACTTATCTTCAAGGGACCAGGCATCAACCTCGCGACGTCCGTCGCGCATCACCTTACGGACGTTCGTCCATTAACCTCGCGACGTCCGTCGTGCATCACCTTACGGATGTTCGTCCATCAACCTCGCGACGTCCGTCGTGCATCACCTTACGGACGTTTGTCCATCAACCTCGCGACGTCTGTCGCGCATCACCTTACGGACGTTCGTGCATCAACCTCCCAACGTCCGTCGTGCATCAACCTCGCGACATCCGTCGTGTATCACCTTACGGACATTCGTCCATCAACCTCACGACGTCCGTTGTGCATCACCTTACGGACGTTCGTCCATCAACCTCGCAACGTTCATCGCGCATCACCTTACGGACGTTCGTGCATCAACCTCCCAACGTCCGTCGTGCATCAACCTCGTGACGTCTGTCGCCCGCGTCCGTGCAATAGCTCCGCCGTGCCCATGCGCCGCGCCACTGATACAGTCGCTCCCCTGGCTCCCTGTCACACTACAGTGCCCTTGGCACCTTACTCACTCCGCCGCGCCCATGCGCCGCGCCACTGATACAGTCGCGCCCTCTGGCTCCCTGTCACACTACAGTGCCCTTGGCACCTTACTCACTCCGCCGCGCCCATGCGCCGCGCCACTGATACAGTCGCGCCCCCTGGCTCTCTGTCACACTACCATGCTCCTTGCATCAGTCCATCCTTTCACCACACCATGCGCACCTTGCCTTGGTCGTGGAACATGCTTCGACCCACTCTCCGGAGTGTGCAGCATTCTGCGGGGATAGGCGACTCCTCCGGGACACTATCTCCGCTAGGGAGCTCTTCAACTCCCCTTCCGCCAGGTAGACGGCTCCTCCGGGATGCTACCTTGACGCGCTCCGAGTGCTCCGACACAAGGACTCACCGCGGGGATAGGCGACTCCTCCGGGACACTATCCCTACCAGGGAGCTCTTCAACTCCCCTTCCGCCAGGTAGACGGCTCCTCCGGGATGCTACCTCAGCCGACCAGGTAGACGGCTCTTCCGGGATGCTACCTCGGCCTGCGGAATAGGCGACTCCTCCGGGACACTATCTCCGTCAGGGAGCTCTTCAACTCCCCTTCTGCCAGGTAGACGGCTCCTCCGGGATGCTACCTGGCCCGTCGGGTAGACGGCTCCTCCGGGATGCTACCTTGATGCGCTTCGAGTGCTCCGGCACAAGGACTCACTTGCAGGATAGGCGATTCCTCCAGGACACTATCTCCGCCAGGGTGTCTTCGTGACTGGCCTACGTGCTCCGGCACTGGGGGCTTGCGTCGGCACCCCTATGGACTATGACCCCCGGGTCACTCCGAGACGGGAGCAGGTCTTCGGAGGGCATCGCGCCTAGTCCGCCTGGCAGTTGGGCGTCGGGTCTTCCCCACCACTGCCAGGCCTGTGGGACTCTACAAGGGCTTGGATTGGTGGCTAGATCAAGGGGGTTCTCTGGCCACACCGACGCTGTGGAGCCAGTCTTTCCAGACAGACAGAGCGACGCTGTGAGGGAGCAGGCCGGGTGAATATGCGATTCGACAGTCCGTGGAACACCGGCAGCTGTGGACCCCCCGGTGACGTGTCACTCCCGGGGAGCGCCACGTGTCGCGTGATGACATCATCATCTCAACCTCTATAAATAGAGGTCTTGAGAATTCATTTGGAGGAGTGGAGATTTCTAGAATTTTCTCACTTTCACTTTCTCACTCTAGAATCCTAGAGAGAGAAACATACAGGACCCTGACTCTGGACCCAAGCATCGGACTGTGACTGTCGTCGTGTATTCACCCTACGCCTTCGCCCTCGCAGCACTGCCACCCTCAAGCTCTGTCTGGGAAGCCCTTGGTCTCTGCCCTTGCTCCGCCCTTGCTGTGTCTCACATCATCACACTTGGCATCTGACTCGGACTGCATTCCTTGTGGCACCTCCACGTCGACTGCGAACCCACATTCCTTGGCATCAAAGGATCTATCTAAAGTTAAATGCTTCAACTGTCAACAGAAAGGAAACTTCGCTCGTGATTGCACTGAGCCGAAGAAGGTACTTTCAGAATCTCTCTCTCAGTTATATGTTTCCTCACATGTGATGGTTGCTCATTCCCAACCTGTGTGGTTTGTGGATACAGGTGCAACAAAACATGTAGCACGTGATTGAGAGGGGTTCGTAGATTATCACCGAATTCCAGCGGGTAGCAAACATATCTTCATGGGAAACAATAGCTCCGAAGAGGTGCTAGGGGTTGGTTCTTACCAGCTCAAGTTACGCACTAGGAGCACATTGATTCTTGAGGATGTGCGATATGCAGCCACTGTTCGGCTTAATCTACTTTCAGTTACTGCTTTATTAGACAGTGGTTTTTCCTTTATTTTTAAGGGTAATAAGTTGGACATCTTTTTGGATGATGTTTTGTTCGGACATGGTTTTCGCATGGATAGTCTTTTTTCAATTGGATTTAATTGATTCTCAGTCCTCTTATTCTTATATGGTGAATGATAATATTGTGAATGATTCTACCACCTGGCATGCAAGACTGGGCCACATAGGCCAAGATAGAATGACTCGTTTGGCTAGAGAAGGCCTTTTGGGCCCACTCGCAAGAGTCAATCTACAAACATGTGAGGCTTGTTTGGCCGGTAAAGCATGCAGGAAACCTTTTGGAAAGGCTGTGAGAGCAACTCAGCCACTTGAGCTAGTTCACTCTGACATATGTGGACCTATGAGTGTAAAGGCACGCCATGGCGCCTCTTATTTCCTTACACTGATAGACGATTATACGCGATATGTTATGTGTATCTGATATCTCACCGCTATGAAGCTTTGGACTGTTTCAAACACTTTGTAACTGAGATTGAGAATCAGAAAGAGAAGAATTTAAAAACTCTTCACACTGACCGGGGACGCGAATATTTGTCAGATCACTTCAAGAAGTTTTGTGAGAAAAAAGGGATACGCATGCAACTTACTATTCCTAATACTCCACAACAAAATGGTGTTGCGGAAAGAAGGAATAGAACATTGTTAGACATGGTTAGTCTATGATGGCGCAAGCAAACCTTCCAATATCTTTTTGGGGGATGCTCTTTTGACTGCATCCTATATACTTAATCGAGTGCCTTCACAATCAGTCAAATCCACCCCATATGAGCTTTGGACTGGCCAAAAGCCAAATTTGGATAACTTGCGCCCATGGGGTTCAGCAGGTTATGTTCACAGTACTTCTCATAAGTATGGGAAATTAGGGCTATGTGATGTATGGGAACATCCAAATGGTAGAAGGATTGAAATAGAGTCTCATGATGTCGATTTCATATAGAATGATTTTCCTAGCATTGGAGACGCGAGTAAGAATCTTGACCTCTATGAGTTATGGGAGGTTGAAGCCACTTTACCATCTCCAAGCGAAGGTGGGGAATTAGTTCCTCATCCGGTTGTCGCTGAAGATAGTGTAAGTGACCTTCAACCTAGTGGGAGTATCCCAGAAAGTGGGAGCACACCACTAGGACCATTAGGTCAACAAGATTCTCAACTGCGTAGAGGTGCACGAGGAAGAGTTCCACGTAGTTGTTTGTCATTTTGAGATTGACAGAGAAATTCTTATGTGCACTCCAAATGATGAAGACGAGCCTACTTCTGTGGAAGAAGCCTTATCTTCGTCTGCTAGTAATGAATGGATGGCTGCAATGAAGGATGAGTTGAGCTCAATGGAAAAGAATCAGGTCTGGGAGTTGATTGACCTTCCGCCAGGGCGCAAGATTGTTGGAAACAAGTGGGTTTTAAAAGTCAAGCGCAAGGCAGATGGGTCAATTGACAAGTATAAGGCACGTCTTGTGGCGAAAGGCTATACCCAACTGCGAGGTGTGGACTATGAAGACACTTTCTCCCCAGTGGTGAGATTTGCTTTAATTCTTCTGATCCTAGCTATTGTCGCCCAGCAGGATTTAAAACTTTTTCATATGGATGTTAAGACTGCGTTTCTCAATGGAGAACTAGACGAAGAGATTTATATGGCTCAACCTGAGGGTTTTGAAGTCAATGGACATGAGCGCAAAGTTTGCCGGCTCAAACATTCTATATATGGTCTCAAACAATCGTCTAGGCAGTGGTACTTTAGGTTTCATCATGCCATTACCTCTATAGGTTTTGAAATGATTGAACAAGACCATTGCGTTTACGTAAAACGATCCAAGAAAAATATTCTGATCCTTTCTTTGTATGTGGATGACATTCTTTTAGCTGGGAATGACATGAGTTCCATTGTCGCCACTAAGCAGTGGCTGTCCTCAACTTTTGAGATGAAGGACATGGAAGAAGCTAATTATGTGCTCGGGGTTAAAATCATACGTGATCGTCCAAAGAGACTTCTCGTTTGTCTCAAGAGACATACATCAAGAAAGTCATTGAACGATTCCGTATGCATAACTCAAAACCCATAGACACTCCAATGGACAAGGCGTGTACTTTAACAACAGACCAATGCCCAAAGAATGATGAGGAAAAGAATCGGATGTCCAAAGTGCCTTACGCGGCTGCAGTAGGAAGTCTGATGTACGCTATGCTGTGTACGCGTCCAGACATCTGCTATGCCGTTGGAATGGTGAGTCGTTATCAGAGTAATCCTGGACCCGCTCATTGGAATGCGGTGAAGAGGATTCTTCGATACTTACGTGGAACCGCTGATCTCGTCCTGTGTTATCATGGTGGAGACTTGAGACTGAGAGGATACAGCGATGCTGATTGGGGCGCTGATAGAGATGAGCGCATATCCACTTCAGGTGGAGCTATCTCTTGGTACAGCAAGAAAAAGTCTTGCATCGCCCTATCCACGATAGAGTCGGAGTATGTTGCTTGTTCAGCAGCAGTCCAGGAAACTGTTTGGTTGAGGTCATTCTTACAGGCTCTAGGGGTTACAGCTCATGCAGACGAGTCTGTCACTGTTCACTGTGACAATACAGCTGCCCTAGATTTTGTAAAGGACCCCAAATATCATGGGAAGGCCAAACACATAGGCCTTCGTTATCACTTCATTAGAACTTTAGTTGCGCAAGGAGAGGTGACCATGAAGCATATACCTACTGGCAGAATGGTGGCTGATCCTTTGACCAAGCCTATTGCTAGAGATGTTTTCCTTTCTCACATTAGGAGTATGGGACTACGTAGGTTTTGATATGTTTATGGCATCTTATGTACTTGACATTATTTATTACATTAAATTTTCATTCCTTGATTTGAGTTTATTATGGAATGAATGGATAATCTTTGTGATTACATATACATCCTTATTGAGAGTGTCACCAGGCTCGAATTGACCCACTCACACGGGTAATTCACCTTGGCGCTAAGATAGCGAGCAAGATGAGACATAATTGTCTTAAGCGCCAAGTGGGCGAATAAGATGATACAGCTTATAAAGCAAACATGTCGCCTTAGTTGGAGCTAAGATGAGACCTAAAAAATGTAGGTCGATCATAGAGTATCTCCACAACTCTATGTAGCCTGTTTACAGCCGAATGTGAGATTTCAGGCAGGCACTATGAGAGTGACTGGGCTGAAAAACTCAGGTTAGGCGCTTGTACAGCGACTAGACTTAGATTCGTATGGCGTATTTTATTATACATTTATGTGACACGCCCTTGCGGGTTACGCCATAGCATGCAAATCATACTGCATGTGCTAAATGCAGACCGACAGTGGGAGTGACGAATGAATCCCTGCTTCGTCACTGTGTGAGCCACTTGGATCGAAATTTTTGATCCTATATGGTACCCTTTTCACCTTAGACTATGTCATGAAGAGGATACTCAATGTCGCTACTTTAGCATGTACCCTTGGATCATGGATGATGCGGTCTCGCGGGGCATGTCTAGGAAAGCGGTTGGGTCTAATTGGAATGACATGAGGGCTTTGGGAAGAAAGTTCAATATTACATCATGTTGTGTGATTCATAGCCCGGGCGACTTTGTCGATTTTCGTTTCGATATGAGTCATGAATACATAACATATGAGAGGTTTAACACTGCTCATTATGAGGGATTTGAGAGTGTTTAATCTGGTGTAGTTGAACTATCTGGGGTACATACGAGATTTTTTGGGAGTGATAACTTAATACAATACTCCTCAACTGGACATCCTTTCTCGTAGGTCGCACGTTCCATTTCCTGTATGAGGAGATGAGTGGACGAGAGATAAAGAGGGACTGTACGATTTATTTGCCCTGTGTGTGGGCGAGTGGGAGCTGTTAATAAATTGGGTCAATGGACCCATTATCCGCCCACTAACAGATAATGTGTATTTGTTAGTTTGGATAAATACAGTTATTTAGAGAATATTTATCTCTTAAGTGTTTGAGATAAATACAATCTTTATCTCCTAAGAGTTTGAGGTAAAGTCAGTCTCTAATTGTATCTCTATATAAAGGCTAGAGATATCCCAATAAATCAGAAGTCATAGCAATAACCCTCTCTCTATAGCACTCTCTCTAGAGCAATCACCAAGCTCTAGGATTTGGTTCGTGGACGAAGAACTCGACTCTAGTAGCCGTTTTCGTACCTGCGAAAAAGATCAAGCGTGTTGGAGGCTCGTAACAACAAGGATCCTACGTCGGAATTTTCGGAGACTTCGTACGGTATGTTTTCGAACCCATTACGTGTTACGTGGTAGCACATTAAATCGTTTCAACATTGGTATCAACACTTTTTTGAAGCTTTTTGGTGCTGCTTTTTGAATCTTTTTAGTAACAAAAATGAATTTGAGTGTTGAAAAGTAGACTATAATTATCGAACCTCTACTAACATTGGCTTCTCTTTGTTTCTTTTTAGGGTTCATAAATTTTGTCGCTTTACTCATTTAGTTTCACCTTTAGACAACAGTCAATCTTTCCTTCTTTTTTTTTGTTCTTGTTTAGGCCGTGACAACAGTAGTGGACCGTGAGTACATTTTATCCTTTCAGTTTATATTTGGATGTTACTAAGTTATTATCCTGGTAGGCTTTTCGAAGTCACCTTTTGAGCTTTCAAGACCTTCCATACTGTCCACCAGAATAGATTCTCCATAAAGAAAAAAAAAGTTGAGAAAAATGTTCATATGGTCCCCGTACCATTGTTGTTTCTCTGTATTAGTCCTTTAACAAATTTTTTTTGGCTATCTTTAACTTAGGAACATTTATCACATCCGTCCTTTGCCAAGGGCGGACCTACGTGGGAACTAGGGGGCTAGTGCACCCCCTGGAATTTTGAATTTTTTTTTGGGAAAGTGCACCCCGTTTCCCGTGACCTCGTTCCCCGAGACCCCGTCCGCTCTGCCTCTCTGTCTGTCTGTCTCTCTCTCTCTCTCTCTCTCTCTCTCTCTCTCTCTCTCTCTCTCTCTCCAACCATGAGTCCGTGACGATGGCGACAGCCATTGCCCGAGCGCCTAAGCATGAGCTGTGACCAGATCTGAATCCCGGATCGTTTCTCAAGCTGCGCCTGTGCTGCTGTGCGACTGACAGTGACGGACAACGTCGCGACGGCCAAGTTGCCAGCGGCAGTGCAGCTGCAGCCTGCAGGCGACGCCGTGACTGACCGACAGTCGACGGCGACCGGTCACCGACGAGCTTCTCTCATTCTCTGCTCTCTCTGCTGACTGGCTGACTGCTGTTACTTCCCATCTTGAGGTAAGCTGCTTCTTTATCTTGAAATTGTAGTTTAATTTCTTGAAATTATAGTTTAATTTCAGTAATTGATTATATAGAAATTTAAAAATATATGTTTGTTTAATTTGCTTGTTAATTCTTAATTGGTAAGCAGAAATTATGGCTTGATTATATTTATTTATGTTCCCTAATGAAAATGCTAAACCAGATAATGAATTATGCCTTGATTATATATATTGCAGAAATTATTGGTGATTTGGTGGAAGTTGGAACACCTTAATTATTTGGTTAATTTGCTTTTTTAATTCTTAATTGGCTAATTACTTTTCTAATTCATAAATTAGTGCATAGATAGTTTATAATTGTCCTGGAATGTGACGTTGAGCTTGAGTTTGTTTGGCTATTTAATTTTAAAATTGGGAAGTTAAAAGTGTACTGTTTTGTTGAAATTTGATATTGTGTTAAGATTGGGAGGTGGAGCTTGAGCTCAGGAGCGAAGGTTGATCTTGAAACGTGATTTAGTTTTAAAAATGGGAGTTTGATATTGAGCTTGAAATGTACAGTTATTTAACTATGTGAATTTGTATTGAGAACTAAAATTTTGAGATTTTATTCCAATATGCGCGTGTGTGTTTTTTTTCCCAGAATGAAAAAGTTTTTTAGAAAGAAAGGAAAATTGGCAGAACCTCGCAGTCTAATCAAGTTAGTATTATTTTACTAACAAAAATTTTTGGCTATTATTTTTTTAACAGAATTTTTTGGTGAATTCGATATAATTTTTGCACCCCCTGAAAAAAAAAATCCTGGTTCCGCCCCTGCTTTGCCCTTCATCCAAATTTTAACATTTTGTGACCCACAATGCATGGGCATCTAGAGTCATTTGTCAAGAAGTAGAAGTTCTCTCATGATCTTTGAACTATAAACGTGTTGTTGAATTAGTTCCTGAATTAATTTTGCGATCTTTATCCTTTAACATTGCATTGTAGGCCTGCTTCCTCACTTGGGTAACTCTAGTCAGAATTTGGATGTTGATAAAACAAAAAAGGCAAGTTATGCCACATCAAATGAGTACTCATAGACCATGATTTTTAGTATCATAATCGCAGATCACTACACAAGATGGCTATGTCCTTTCTATGCACCATCAACACCCCCTCCCCTGCCACCAGCATAATCAACACCGCACCACTCTTTCCTTCTGTACAACCACTACATTAGACACAAATTCAAGACATAAATTGAACAATCTGATAAAAAATCATACATGACAACCACCCTTGCTCTTAGAGCTAATAACGTCCTTGTTATACTACACTCCGCACATCGCTACCACAACCAGTTTAAACACTTATTGCTCAAATCTCATGTTTTAGATCCATAATTTAGTAACTTGATATTAAGTTTGTAAAAATCGCAACTGACACACCTGTTGACAAGTGGTTGTAGACGTCTGTTCACACACTTTTGGTAAGGCATTAGTGATCTTGTTTTTACAAGTATAGCAAAGGCTCTCGGCAATTTATTACAACACTTCAATCTATTACATGCACACGTTGATGTACATCATTTGACTCAAGGCATTACATTTTTAAGCACCATTGCCAACATCAAGTTGTCCCTATCGAAACTAGTATCTACCCCAAAAAAATGCAGTCGACAACCTCAAATCCCTTACCTGGGCACTCTACTACACAATACACTCCCTCTTCTAAAGCTACATCCAGTCAGCCTCCCTTATACACCAAAAACATCCTCCCACTTTGCACTGGTGTAAACTAACCAGCCACATTTCACATCATGACACCTTGTAAAGCACTTGATAGACATCTTGAGGACCAAGCACCATGTATTGCATCTGAAAAATCACTAACAAAGGCCAAAACAATAACTACACATCGTAATATTTTAAACCCCTGCCCAGTCTCCCCTACCAATCCTTGGAATCACCTTCTATAATTGGACCCGTCCTTTTTGCCTACTTGTTACTTAAACATTAAAAATAACAGCTCCAAACATAAACCCTAACCTTTTGCCACAACCACATTTTTTTCCAATCTTCATTTGCAAACCCGATTTCAAAGGTATGGACGAAGACTTGGTCATTGACGGTCCTAATGAGAATACGGGGTCAGCCTTATCTCACCCTCTGATGCACCAGGAAATATCTAAACCACCATCAGTCTCCCTCAGTACTAACGCAACCTTATCCATGGTACATGTCCTAAAAAAAGAAAGTATCTTTCCAGCTTCTTTGAAGACATCTAATTTTGAGGCAAGGAACAAATCTTAGCTCCTCGGATGAATCCCACGCCTCATCTACTTTCGCAAGTCCGTGTCCTTGCTTTATGCATTATTTCTTTCTACACTCTCGGTTCGGTTTATCTTACTTTTATTTGCCCTATATGCTATTTGTAACCTTAAAAAAAATTCATAATCGCAAGAAACTTTACCCTCACCTCTTACCTCATAATAGGAGATGCACTTACTCTATTACGATTCCTAGCTTCCTTCATTTTCCCTCTTTTTTATGGGGTTTCGAGTGTTGTTCATAATAACCCTTCACCCTGAATGAAGATTCTTAACTGGAACCCGAAGGGTTTTGGTCATCCTTGGAAGTTTAGCACATCAATAAGTTTGATCAAAAAGTTCAACCCCGACCTTATATTTTTTCAAGAAACTCTCTTCCCTCTTCAAAATTAAATTACCTCTTCTCTCGTCTTGGTTTTTCCTCCTCAACAGGATTTGATCCGGTCAACACCTCTGGAGGAACTAGTGAGGTCTTTGGATCAGATGGTACATTCCATAGGCCATCATAGTAGTCACGCAGATACAAATTTGCTTCTACTCAAATTCTTCCCTTCTCTCATGAGATGGTAGTCCACACAGATAAAAATCTGCTCCTACTCAAATTCTTCCCTTCTCCCTCTCAAGAGTAGTGGGGGGCCTTCATTTATGGACACCCCCATGTAAATGACTACCAAGTGTCGAAAAAGTCTGATATAAATGCATCAATCACTCTGCGTCAACCAGCTTTCCTCGACTTCATTTTTGAACTAGATCTGATTGACTTGCCATGTATGGGCCCCACATATACATGGAAAAGTAATAGGAATAGGGAGGCTTGTGCCTTCGAAAAGTTGGACAAAGGTATGGCTAATGCTGGATAGATATAGCCCTTCCCTCAAGCTACTGTACAGAATTTGTGCATTCAAGTATCAGATCACGCACCCATCCTTCTTAATCTCTTACGTCCTTGGTCTCTAGAAAAAATTCCTCATACTTTTCAAGCCTCTTAGTTTATGTATCCGGGGACTGCCTAAATCAAATCCTTTTAGGTTGGAAAAGCCAAGTCACGGGATTCCCCCTTTATCATAAAGGTAAAAACCTCATACATTCTATGAAGCATCGGAGAACCTCAGATTTTGGTGACATACCAGCCAAGATTGAGGATACTCATTAAAAACTGTTCTGCACAAGCAGGCCTACCCAGTCAGAATGCCAGCTCCAGTTATCTTCATCTATCTCAACACCTAGATTGGCTCTTAGACTGTGAACAACTCTTGTGGGTACAAAAAATAAAACAGAGATGGGCGAAAGAAGGAGACTACAACACAGAACTTTATCATACCACAATTAGAATCCACATAGTATAAGACCGAATTCAGGGCATTTTTAATAGCAATGATGAAAGGTGCACAAAGGATGGAAAAATCATGAAGTCTTTTCAAAACTATTTCTCCAGCCTTTTCCAGAGCAATACTACTTAACCTCAACTAGACAGCAACTTCCCTCTCCTCAATACACTAAATGGTTCTCTTTCTGAAGAGCAAGTTCTTCTACTAAAATTTCCATTTCAAGGGAAAGAAATCAAAGAAGCTTTATTCGACCTAACACCTCTAAAAGCCCAAGGACTTGACAGAATCCCACCCATGGTATATCAAAAATGTTGGGGCTTCCTAAAAAGAGATATTACCTCTAGAGTTCTTTCCTTCCTTCACTCTTATCACCTCCTTATTGAAGCAAATTTCTCCTTTATCACACCCATTCAGAAAGGATAGAATCCTAAACATCCTTCTAATTTTTAGCCAATACTCTGTGCAACATTATCGATGAAGTCACTTCCAAAGTCCTAGCCAATTGACTCAAAACCATACTGCCCTTGATCATATCCCCTTTTCAAAACACCTTTGTCAAGAATAGAGCTCAAGAACTAACTATATTATCAGTAAGAAAAAACCCATAAAACAAGGCCTGGCAAGACTCAAAAATAGACATGAGCATGGCATTCGATTGTCTGAGATGGGTTTTTATTCAAGCCATATCCTTATCAAACTCAACTTTCCCTCCCACTGGATTCACCTCATCATGTAATGTGTGACTACTATCTCTTACGCAGTAATAGCCAACGGATCACCCTCCACAAATCCGCCCTTTATGTAGAACAAGACAAAGTGATCGAATATCACCATATTTCTTTGTCTGAAGTACTTTCGGCAGCTCCCACTAAAGTAAAAATACTCAAAGGCATACGCAGGATCAACGCTTGCAAATTTGCAATTTGATCAATCATCTCATGTTCGCAGATGATACGATATTACTTTTCCAGTTATCTCTCCTCAGTTGTGAAACTATTAAACTTATTCTGAAACTATACTGTTATACCTCGGGAGAAGTCATCAATTTTTGCAAATCATCAATGTTCAGCAGTCCTAACACATTGGAGGAAATGTTAGCTTATGCCTCAAACTTCCTTAACATCAAAAGAGAAAATATGATTGGGCTTTATCTTGGCAAGCAGTGAATGTAGCAACCAACTGTAAAGCTTACTTCCAATCCTTAATTCAAAAAGTTCAATCTTGATGTGCTGGCTGAAAAGGTTTTCTCTTAAACAAGGCAGCGCGAGCAACTCTACTCCTCAGTCCTGAGCAGTCTATTAGTTTATCACATGCAATCCTTTATATTTCCTGTCTACATTGGTAATAAGCTTAATTTTATTGTTAGCTCTTTTTTCTGGTCTGGGGATCCTTCTAAGAACAGCCTCTACTCAGCCAACTCGCATACTCTATGTGCGTCAAAGGAAAAGGGCGGTTTGGGATTTAAAAATTCTAAACTCTTTAACCGGGCTCTTCTTGCCAAATCTAGCTAGAAAATCTTGAATTAGCTTGAAAGCTGCATAACAAAGGTATTTCAACCTAAGTACAACAAGCATCTTAAGTACCTTCACTTATCTAAACCTAATTCCTCTTCATGGGGCCCCAGAAAGGAATTCAGGCAGGTTCAGGGATTGCTTGGCAAATCGATAATGGACTAATCGTTGATATTTAGAAAGACCATTGGATATTGGACTACGCACCATACAAACTTGTTAACTTTCGAGCAGGGGCTACAAATGCCAAAGCAGTCTCAAACCTTATGTCAATAGGAGCCAGGGACAATTAAGCTCTTCTGAACTTATTTCCCCGGCAGTTCAGAGAATCTCAACTGTAACAAATTATCAACAACAACTGGAACATCTTTGGCCAAGTACGTGTTGAGAAACTACCAAGGTGTTCCTACTACACTTAGATTATGTAATACACCACTTTTTCATGGCATTAGAAAAAGAAATTCTAAACAATAATAATAGTCGGGTGTCCAAACATAGTAGTAAAGCAGATGGCGCACTATTCGGGAATTGTTGGACTATGCAATATTTGAGGAGGTTTTGGGGTTAAATTATAAAATTGAAAAGTTTTGGGGTCCTTTTTTGTAAATAGGTTATGTGTGGGGCTGTTTGTCTAATTTTGGGAAAAAAAAAAGGTTAGACTAGGTTTGAGAGGTGTAAAATTTTTATGAAATATTTCATGACCTAGTGACACCTCCTACTTAAGCTCAGTGACTAAGGTAGATTAACTATTTAATAATTGGTAAATTTAGATAAGGGAATTCGGGTAAAGGGAAAAAAAGAGAAAAAACGAAGAAGAAGCAGAAAGAAATATAGAAGAAGAAAAAAAAAGAGAAAATAGAGGAAAATAAGGGAGCTCGGGAGAGAAGGGAAATAGGAAGAAAGCAGTGAAAGAGAGTGAATTGAAGAGATCTCCATAAGGTAGATTCTTTAATTTATTTTTGTATGTGTTTTGGCGTGTGATTTCAGTTAATGGGTGTGTGTTTTACTGTGAAGAGGTGAGTTTCGTGTGTGAAATTATGGGGGAAAACTTGGAGGACATGTGTGTATATAGGGCTGGTATAGACGGTTGGGGGTTTATTTGAGTGTTTAAGGCTAACAGCCATGGGTAGAGCTTGGCAGAGAAGGGGAAGGAAGAACTACAATATGTGACAATGTGTTTGCTGTGAGTGGGGTCTCAGGTGTGTGAGTTTAGGTATGATTTTGGTATAATTGTGTGTGTGTTAAAGTTATGTGTGTGAGGTATAATGTGTATAAGAGTATTTAAGGACGGGAAATAGTGAGTTTGTGTGTGTTTCATTAAACTACGGAGGTGTGTGTGTGTGTTCTTCGAGTTTGCGTTTGTGTTAATGTGTGTATTAGTGTGTTAATGAGTGTGTTTAGGTGTGATTTAGGGTATGGAAGTTTTTCCAATAGGTGTCTATAGATAGCAGTGTGTGTATGTGAGTATGAAAAAATGTGTGTGTGTGTGTGTGTGTTGGTTGTTTTTTTTGCTAAAAGTAGAAAATTTATTTAGATAATTTTTTATAATTTTTTATAAATAATTTGGACCAAAATTAGACAAAGTTCAAAACAGTAACCCTTAATATTTTCACGGGCAGTACGTTTTGGAAATTTTGGTATCTGCAAATGATACTAAATTAAGGTATCGATTAAAAAGAATTAGTTATTTATTTAGCATAACAAACCAAGTTATTTTAATCTAAAAATTTTAGATAAACTTTATTCTACAGTAATGTTTTATTATCTAAAATTTCGTGCCATTCTGAAACTGATAGGTATTTTTCGTGCCATTCCCAGAAATCCCGAACATTACAGTATTATTCTACTGTAATGTTCGGGATTTCTGGGCAAATTGTTTTTAAAATAGTTTTCAGCCAAAAATGACTTTAGGATGCTTAAAATAGTATTTTAAGATGTTTTAGGATTTTTTTTCAAGTGCCAAAAACCCCCAGGGGATATTTCGGTAATTTGCCACCCTCAAGGGGTATTTTGATAATTTTTCCTATAAAAAGTATTTTGAGGTAAATTCACATTTAGTAATATTGTTTGAGTGATTTAACTTGCAGGAAGGCTGTTTTTGTGATTCAAATGTGAGAGGAGGTATTTTGGTAATTTGCTACCCCGATGGGGTATTTTGATAATTTGATCTAAGATGGATATTTATTGGTAAATTCACATACAATAAGATTATTTGAGTGACTTTACTTATGAGAATGCTATTTTGGTAATTTAAGGGTGCGAAGGGTGTTTTTGATAATTTTTACACCCCAGGGGCATTTTGGTAATTTTACATATCTGGTGAGTGAGGTTCATTTTGAGAATATGTGTGAATCTGTATTAAGTTATAATATTTTACTATAAGTTGTGTTCTGAGGATTTAATTATTTCGTTAAGGTTAAAGCAACAGACTTCCCGGTTACATAGCTTAGCTTCCGATCCAAGTAAGGGTTTCTATATGGACCCTGTGTAAAGACTTTCGTCTGAACCCTTTTTTCAATAACTCGTACTCAGAAGTACTCCTTCGATTTGCTTATAACAAATGTCAGACACTGAATTAGGTATTGATATCAGCATGTTATTGTCCAAAAAATCTCAATATCGAACATAAATCAATTATTTGGAAATCTTCCTGATGCTCACCTGTTATTGCATGCTGGACATATTCCATAATTGTTTACATTTGTTCTGCTGAACTGTTGTACCTAAATTCGATAATCTTTTGTAATCGTTCTTGCTGTTTGTTGTGGTTACTCTGGAGTTCCGAGTGATGTCTTATATGAGTATATTTATTATTCTTGAAACCTGAATTGATTTCAGTATTTTGAGTTCATGTTAATGTTCATTGATATTGTTGATTTTGTGTTGACTTGGGAAACTATACTATGGGGAGGCATTATAAGGCTAGTTTGAATCGTGCATGGAATGCAGGCTAGTACCCAGTGGTACTAGTAATTATATATTGGTACATCATGCATATGTACACCATACTGGCTTTGCTTGAATGGCATCACAACCACATCTTATTGTGACTGTTACGGAAATAATTGGAAAGGATTATCTCAAATGATATGTGCTTGTTTTAAAATCCTTTGAAAAATCATCATTGGCTTTGAAAATGATCTTTTGTTGATTGTTTTGTAAACCATCGTGATTGTTATTGTTTATTTTGGTATCTATTTGTGATGAATTATGATCCTTTTTGGAAATCATTGAGCTATTTAGATCATTTGAAATATTTTGGAAATCATCGTCGGTTGAATTCTTTGAAATCATTTTGTAATTTTTTGTGGTCCTTGTACGACCTTACTGAACTCTCAAAAGCTCACCCTTCTTTGACTCCCTTCTGCATGTGATGATTAACTATAGCATGCTCAAAAATGGGTTTAGAGATGTGTGAGATTTCGGTGAGCCACCACTATTATATAGTAAGACCCCTGCATGGGTCAATATCGTTAACTCGTACTATAGATGTTCGAAGTTGTAAAGAACCTAGGTCTAATAGTTTAAGTTCAAGTAGTTTTGTAATCTTGTGTTTGAAGAATTTGAGTTGGTATGGATTTGATGCTTTGAAGTATGTGTTAGTCAACCAGATTTGGCAGGTTTGATGTAATGTGGTAGATTAACATCCCGGGAGTTCGGGCTTGCAGAGCTCTAGATTTTTGAGGTGTTACAGTTGTTACCAGAGCAGTTCGGTCTTGTGGTATTAAGGGTACAAGTATATGATTTTGTGGGCACGGAACCATAGAGTATAGGTAACACGATTCTGTAGAATCTTATCCGGTTAATGAGAGTGGCGTAGGATAAAGGTAGAGTTAAGATGTCTGCCTTTAGAGTTAAGAAGTCTGCCTTTAACTTGTAACCGCATTGTTCTTTGGACACGTGTAGTGTAACACTGATAATTGTTCACTGTACCAGCATGGCTCGCACTCATAGCAATTGTAGCGGAGATAGCACAGAGGGCCAGGAGGTCCCCGATAGGTAGGTATCTCAACCTAATAAAGAGGAACAGAGGAACCCAAAACTGATGGTTGCAGTTTTAAACACAATAAAGTAGATTTTGATCACAATGGCACATCATCTGACAAACCAGCAGCAAGGAGTACAAAATCCGGTTCAACCACAGCCACAACCTCAAAATGAGAGTACCTTAGGTGAATTTGCCAAACAAGATACGCCTAGCTTTAGGGGGCCATTGGACCTTATGGAGGTAGAGAACTGGATTGATGAAATAGAGATAATCTTTTGAGCCATTCACTGCAGTGAGAGGCAAAAGGTTGAATTTGCTCAGTATAAACTTAGAGATGAGTCTAATTAGTGGTGGAAAATGGTGGAAAGGAGTTCGATTCACCAATAGTTGGATGAGATGACTTGAGAACAATTTAGGGAATTATTCTTCGGTCGAAGAATTATCGTAAACGGATGTTGAGAGAATTTGCCATTATGATGCAAGGAAATCAAGAGTCGGTAGATGAATTTGAAATGAGATTTTCACGCCTCGCCCGACTTGAAGTATGGATGTTGCCAACTGAAGAAGATAGGTGTCGGAAGTTTAAGTAGGGCCTTAGGCCGGGATTAAGGGATGGAGTGATTTCTACTGTATTAACGAGCTATATGGAATGTGTAGACTTGGCACATGCATTGGAGCAATCCAAGTCCAACAGTAAAGAATGGTATGAACAAGGCAAGATAGACAAAAGAGAGCTAGGCAAGAGTTTTCCCAGGACAAATTTGTAGAGGCTGCCATGCGTATGTAGTTTGCACCTTAGTACAATAAGGTACCTAAGGCCCCCGGATGGGACATAATCAGCAGTTTAGGTTAGCATCGGTTCAGAGGATTCGGAGGAACGCACGATGTAGGCGCTCGATCAGCCCAGAGTACTAGATTTAGACCCTCACAGAATTCTGAAACTCGACCTACATAGAGTACTGGTCAGAGTGGCAGCGGGTCAACTTCTCTAGACACCCCATGCATCATGTGCAGGGAATATTATGGCTATGGGCCATGCTATAGAGTTACCGGTGGGTGCTACAGGTGTTACAGTGTGGATCATCAGGTTCAAAACTTTTCAGTTATTAGAAATAATCAGTCAACTTCCCGTCCCACACCTACGGCTAATGCATCAACAAGCAAATGTTCTCGTTGAGGAAGAGGACACGGTCGACAGGGGTAGGCTTAGCAACACCAAGTCCCGCCGAGGCAGAGGCCCGGGACATCGGCCAAACTTCATTCAATGTTCACTCAGGATACTGCTACATCTGATGACATGGTGTCAGGTATACTACAGGTTAAACCATTAGATGCTCGTATAATGTTTGATTCTGGAACAACATATTCTTTGGTATCCCTTACTCTTGCATAGCAGTCGAGGGAGAAAACTCATCCTTAAGTACTCTGTTGGGAGCGTCTTTGACTGTTTTGCAATTCTCGATGATTGTACAATTTATGTTTGGGATAGAGATCCTTTTATGGACTTCATTTCATTTGTTGTTCATGATTTTGATATCATACTAGATATGAATTGGTGATTTTCTAATCACGCATCCTTGTATTATCAGGGAAAACCCTAGACGTATTTAGAAAGTTTACAATGTATGAGCAGTACTTAAGTTGGTGATTTGATTTATGAGTAGAAATGGTGTTTTAGAAAATGACTAGTGTTAAGACTGAAAGTTTGGTTTAAGAGTACGAGAAAGAATTTGGAAGTTTACTCTGTCATCTCATTCATTCTTTTGCATATTGAACTCAAGTGCAACTTAATTAAATGCCAACTTACTCTAAAACGTTAGGAAAGATGTCATTCATATTCAGTCGGCTTATTCCTTCTTCAGAATATTCATTTATTTATTTATTTTCTTTTAAAATCTATTTGGACTTGATGGGATAGTATCTAACCCACTGGCCATGGAAAAGTTACGAATTCCATTAAGGACCAATAACTCGTACTGATTGCAATTGCTTTGAGTCATTGGGTTGACTTTGCTTCGTCAGACCTATGCCGTTGTTTCTGTACTCGTTGTTTTCAAAATGTCATACCTTTGCATTGAGAATATCAAGATCCAATATGTATGATTTTGTTAAAGATTTTTGTGTTTTGATCGCCTGGTTGCGATTATTGTTGTCATGTGACCCCTAAATGTTTGATTGAGATACTTGCTTGTATGGTTACTATAAATTTTGTTGTATAATCATAACCGTGTTTTGTGATTGGTGTTTGTGTAATACATCAAAAACGGTAATATGTTATAATTGTTGCTTGTAGTTAATCTCGTTATCAGTTTTACTGCGTTTTATTTCCAGATGGTTTGGAAATTGATAATATGTTGAGTACATATATCTTTACCTGATCTAGGATTTGCATAGTTTCATCTACCCGGATATGAGGTTAGGTAGATTCTTAAGTCTCAGATAATCTGTGAGCGAGAATAGACTCTGGAAACGTAGATTAGGTTTGGATAACCTATTGGCTGAACACATGATGATAGACCATATGATACTTGCTTTTAGAACTGAAGAATTTTAAACGTTTAACATAAATAGATGATTTAAGGATAAGGCTATGAGATTTTTGTAAATAATGTGACTGTGAATCGGAAGTGATGTGATAACTTAAAGCCTTAAACTTTAGTGGAAGTGCAAGACATGTGAGTGCAAAATCATATTTCGCGTTGGGTTAAGATAAGACATCTCTCTGCAATTCGAAAACAATATGGATTTGTTTGACTTAAAAGATAACACGTCTCTTCGTAATGACTTCGCTAACAGTTTGGACCCATTTGATTTAAGACGACTTAAAAGATAACACATCTCTTCGTAATGACTTCGCTAACAATTTGGACCCATTTGATTTAAGACAACAAAGCACGCAGCAAAACTGTAGTGGTCACAATTTTTCGTCGTTCTGTAAAGTCTATAAAAAAATCATAGGTACGCGATACATAGTCGTGTTAAGATAACACGTCCCATGGTGACAAATTCATGTGAGGTGTTAGTGCTCATAGGAATTGGTTATCCTATCCATGTTAGTTTTGGTAGATTATAAGTCATGTATGACCATCGTTGGGTATTTAGTACACCTTAAGCTTGGGTTAAACTTTCCATCATTAAGTAGATTGTGCAAATGGTATATTTTGCTATACAGTATCACTACAATGCAGTTGAAGCTCTGGTATTAGAGTTTGGACTCGTTGTTTTGAGATGTTAGAGTGCACAGTGAAAGCCTAGTGGCTATAGTTTTTACCGCCTATAGTGAGGTGTAAGTGCTCATAGGAATTGGTTATCCTATCCATGTTAACTTTGGCAGAGTATAAGTCATGTATGACCATCGTTGGGTATTCAGTACACCTTAAGCTCGAGATAAACTTTCCATCATTAAGTAGATTGTGCAAATGATATATTTTGCTATACAGTATCACTACAATGCAATTGAAGCTCTGGTATTAAAGTTTGATTTTGTGGGATTCATATGTGTTGAATTTTGAGCAGTGTAGATTTAGTTCAGTGAATTTTGTAATAGCTAAGTCATCATTTGTGAAGCTCTAAAACAGTTAGAGCGAAATGATTGCCATACTATTTGGCTGCAAAAGTTAGGGGTAGCCTAACCATTGTGTTAGTTATCAGAGTTACACAGCAGAAGTGTAGTGCATAGATGTTATTAATAATAAGAAATCTGAGATCAAATTATGAGAAATTTCTTTTTATAAGGTGGGGAGAATGTAATACCTCGCATTTTCGAGGCGTTAGGAAAAAATTCTAAACAATAACAATTGTAAAGGGTGTCCAAAAATAGTAGTAAAGCACTGACATGGCTCCCTATTTGGGAATTGTTGGACTATGCAATATTAGAGGGGTTTGGGGTTAAAAATTAAAAATTTTAAAAGTTTTGGGGTCCTTTTTGTAAATAGGTAAAGTGTGGGGCTATTTGTGTAATTTTGGGGGAAAAAGGTTAGACTAGGTTTAAGAGGTGTAAAATTTTGATGAAATATTTCATGACCTAGTGACACCTCCTACTTAAGCTCAATGACTAAGGTAGATTAACTATTTAATAATTGGTTAATATAGATAAGAGAATTCGATAAAGGAAAAAAAGAGAGAAAAAACAAAGAAGAAGCAAAAAAAAACAAAGAAGAAGAAAAAAAAGAAAATAGAAGGAAACAGGGGAGGTCGGGAGAGAAGGGAAACATGAAGAATATAGCGAGAGAGACTGAATTGAAGAGATCTCCATAAGGTAGATTCTTTAATTTATTTTTGTAT
This sequence comes from Escallonia herrerae, assembly GCA_033070095.1. Taxonomy (NCBI): domain Eukaryota; kingdom Viridiplantae; phylum Streptophyta; class Magnoliopsida; order Escalloniales; family Escalloniaceae; genus Escallonia; species Escallonia herrerae. The sequence continues at coordinate 316,602 of JAVXUP010000574.1, forward strand.
GTGTTTTGGTGTGTGATTTCAGTTAGTGGGTATGTGTTTTGCTATAAGGGGTGGGTTTCAAGTGTGAAATTGTGGGGGAAAGCTGGGAGGACATATGTGTATATAGGGTTGGTATAGACGGTTGGAGGTTTATATGAGTGTTCAAGGCTAACGACTGTGGGTCAGTGGAGGAGAGGAAGGAAGAACTATAGTATGTGACAATGTGTTTACTGTGAGTGGGGTCTCGGGTGTGTAAGTTTAGGTATGATTTTGGTATAATTGTGTGTGTTAAGGATATGTGTGTGAGGTATAATGTGTTTAAGTGTATTTAGGGAAGGGAAATAGTGAGTTTGTGTGTGTTTCAGTAAACTATGAAGTGTGTGTGTATGAGCGCGCGCGGGTGCGTGTGTGTTGGATTTGAACAGTAGTTGTTTTGTCGCTAAAAATAGAAAAATTATTTACGCATTTTTTTATAAATAATTTGGACAAAAAATAAACAAAGTTCAAAATAGTAAAGCTCTGGAATTTTTTTTGAGAATTTTCGGTATCCGTGAAGGATGCTAAATTAGGGTATCGATTAAGAAGAATTAGCAATTTATTTAGCATACTAAACCAAGTTATTTTAATCTAAATTTTTTTTAAAAATGTTATTTTACTGAAATGTCTCATTATCTAAAATTTCGTATCATTCTGAGGCTGATAGGTATTTTTAGCGAAACCGACTTCTAAGCCCTCAGTCCCGACATCGGTTAAGGATTTCCAGGCAATTTTTTTTTAAATTGTTTTTCAACCCAAAAATGACTTCAAGATGCTTAAAATAGCAATTTTTGACGTTTTGGAATTTTTTCGGTGTCGAAAACCTCCAGGGGTAGTAATCTGTCATCCCGAATGAGTATTTTGATAATTTTACTTATAAAAGGTATTTTTGAGGTAAATGCACTTACATTAAGATTGTTTGAGTGATTTTACTTGCGGGAATGTTGTTTTTGTTATTCAAGTGTTAGAGGGGGTATTTTGGTAATTTTGTTCTAAGAAGAGTATTTTTGGGTAAATTCACATACATTAAGATTATTTGAGTGATTTTAATTATGGGAATGTTGTTTTGGTAATTTAGGGTTCTAGGGATATTTTTGGTTTTTTACACCACAGGGGTATTTTGGTAACTTTACATACTCGGTGAGTAGGGTCCATTTTGGAACATGTGTGAGTCTGTATTAAGTTATAATATTGTACTATGAGCTGTGTTCTGATGATTTAATTATTCCGTTGAGGTTAAAGCAACAGACTTTCCGGTTAAATAGTTTAACTTCGAATCCAGGTAAGGGTTTCTACCTGAACCTTGTGTAAGGACTTTTGTCCAAACCCCTATTTTGATAACTCGTACTCGTAAGTACTCCTTCGATTTGCTTATAACTAATGTTGGATACTGAATTAGGTATTGATATCAGTATGTTATTGGCCAAAAAATCCCAATATTGAACTTAAATCGATTATTTAGAAATCTTATTGATGCTTGCTGGTTATTTGCATGCTGCGCATATTCCATAATTGTTTGCATTCGTTCTGTTGAACTATTGTGCCTAAATTCGATAACTGTTTGTAATCATTCTTGTTGTTTGTTGTGGTTACTCTGGAGTTTCGAGTGATGATTTATATCAGTATGTTTATTTTTATTGAAACCCAAATTGATTTCGGTGTTTTGAGTTTATGTTAATGTTCATTGATATTGTTAATTTTGTGTTGACCTGGGAAACCATACGATGGGGAGGCGTTATAAGGCTGGGTTGAATTAAGCATGGAATGCATGCTAGTACCCAGTGGGACTAGTAATTATATATTGGTACATCATGCATGTGTACACCATACCAGCTTTGCCTGAATGGCATTGGAACCGCCAAGGATCAACATCTTTGAATTTGTTGACATTGTATCTTACCATGACTGTTACAGAAATGACTAGAAAGGATTGTCTCAAATGATTTGTGCTTGTTTTAAAATCCTTTGAAAAACCATCATTGTTTTTTAGAATGATAGCTTTGGAAATGATCTTTTATTGACCGTTTTGCAAACCATCATGAGTGTTATTGTTTATTTTGGTATCTATTTATGATGAATTTTGATCCTTTTGAAAATCATTGAGCTATTTAGATCGTTTGAAGTATTTTGAAAATCATCTTCGGTTGGTTCTTTGGAATCATTTTGTAAGTCTTTTTGTAGTCCTTGTATGACCTTACTGAGCACTTAAAAGCTTCACCTTCGTTTGACTCTCTTCTGCAGGTGATGATCAGCTGTAGCATACTCTGGAATAGGTTTAGAGTTATGTGAGATTTTGGTGAGCCCACCACTATTGTATAGTTAGACCCCTACATGGGTCGGTACTGTCAACTCGTACTATAAATGTTCGAGGTTGTAAAGAACCTAGGGTTAATAGTTCAAGTTCAAGCAGTTTTGTAATCTTGTATTTAAAGAATTTGAGTTGGTATGGATTAGATGCTTTGAAATATGTGTTATTCAAAAGGATTTTGGCAGGTTTAGTGTAATATGGTAGGTAAACGTACCGGGTGTTCAGGGCGACGGAGCTCTGAACTTCAGCTCCGGACTTCCAGGGTGTTACAGATTACGTGCATGAGGCACATTTATCACATTTACGACATCATATATGTGAGTTAGAGTAACTAATATACCGAGCGATACACAAGGGGAGGAAGAGATACACAATGCCTTTACTACCCTCTCCTCCATCTTCAAGCAAAGTTTCCTCACCCTACCATGTTTGAGATGGACAAACTCTTGTACGGAAACTCCATTAGAATCTTCCCTAACATGGTTTTTTATTGCACTTCTTAGTTTGAGTCCATAAAGACTCCCTTCGGCCCCTAACTTCACTGCATTTACTCTTTATTTCTCCCTCCCCCTTCCTCATTTCTTCCCCTGAACCTAGTTATCACAAGGCCTCGGAAGGAAGTGAAGATTTCAACTACGAAGACGGTGCGAGAATTGGCCGTCGCCCAACCCGGAATACTTCTCAGATGATGTCATGGATTACTCTTCCAGTGACCAGCATTGGGAGAAAGCAAATAGAGATCAAGTGGGCCCCTCCTTACCCCCCCCCCTTTCTTGGACAACAACCTTTCCTTTAGCTACCTAGCTCAAGTAACTCTAGAAGAACTTGGATTCTGTTCCCTTCTAGCTAAGCTTAGACAAAACTGGGCCCACTCCCACAATGACTTCTTCCAGGATATTCTTCAGGTAGTGCACTACCACCAATTTATCCTTTATCTTCCTGTTGTCTAAGTGCACATCCTCCCATCACTCTAATTTCTGCCATGGTTCACCCTCATAGATACCAACACAGTCCCAGTATCCCACAGTTACATCCATTACACCAGATATCCCCTCCTCTCAACATAGACCGACAAAGAGCCCATGAACCCCAATGCCCATGCCCTATCCCAACCCTTTGGTACTCATACAAAATTGATGGAACTACCATTAATGCCAATCACAACCGTATTCCTGATCAAGCACGCCAATAGATGAATCGCATCCTTGACCTCTTTATGAGCTACGGAGGAGCTTCTGTCACACAGGATCCTTCATAAAATCTCTAATATCTCAGTTGATTGAAGAAACAAATGCTTAAATATAAGATAACAATGCTCAGACGATGCAACCTGCTGGAAAAAATGCTACGAATGCTCCAATTTCACTTATTTCAAAGAAAAAAGGGACAAGATTCCATCAAAACGCTCTAGGGATGAGCAAGACTTGGACTCAGTAGATCACTCCCAACCAATCAAACGTATTAATTAGCCCCTCGCTATGTCTCTCCTCTCTCTCTCTCTCTCTCTCTCCTCCGTCCTATTTATCAAGCTTAACATGCATTTCAATCTTCTTATCTGGCCATATCTCTTCTTGCTTGTATTGTTGCCCACTTATTATAAATGGCTCATACCTATATAACTTTTAAATCAACAAATGTTGAATTCAAAACTCTCTCAAAAGCGACCAAGATGGTTGACTGAGAATATGATGGTTTGGGAGATGGGTAGTTCTCCAAGAAACCCTAGATTTGCAGCACTCCGACTCAGATATGGAGCTCAAATCTGTGATGGTTGATAGTGAGTAATAAGCCTAATAAGTGCCCCAGAATTTCTATCCCTTCTTTACCATCTCAAGAGACGAAATGACTTATTGCCCAAAATCCCTTCGGTCAATCAACTCACACTTTTGAATTCTGTTTTGATTTACTAGCAGAGGCAGCCAACTCAGTTTTCATCATTGAACACAACCTCGATCTGGAGGTGGTGGTTGTCAGTTTGGCTTCAAATAACTTTGCCTGTGTTGAAGAATGTCGACGTCGCCGCCGTGCATCGCTTTGGTTCACCCTCCCGGGACTTTGCCAGTAAGATCAATCTTGATTTACTAGTGGCGGCTTCTCTCCATCATCATCCATATTTTTGGTCTACTGGAAAAGTCCGTTGAGTTTCTTCAATATCTTATTTCCATAGCTTATATACATTCTCATACTTTGAGCTTGTTATAAATAACTTTGATTTTTTCAAAGTTATTTCTGTTGGGATAGTTTTTATCCTTTCTCATAATTGTCGCTACTATTCATCGGCTATTCTGTCCAAATGGAAGCAATCTTCCTCCTTTTCTCTAATTGTTGTTAGTAAGCATCAACTCGTTTCGGTTTTGTTCTCACCTCACAATACATTTTTTTTAGAGAAGGTTTCGGGTTTGTCCTTGAACAACCCCTCTCAGATCAATGAAAATTCTTAGCTGGAGCTGTCAAGGGACTGGGTCAAACCTGCACAGTTCAAATAGCTAAGGATCTAATTCAGATAAACCTGCACAAAATTTGTTTTTTTTCCAGTGAACTAAAGTTGAGATTGCAAAGGTTTCAACTCTTTTTTTGGAAAGAAGGGTATGAACTTTTCTACGAAGTTAATCCTGATGGCACAAAAAGGGGTCTCTGAGTGGGTTAGAAATCCCCACTCATTGCCTTCTTATTCTTTCATTCAAATCACCTCCTTCTCTTATGCTTCCATTCTAATAATGATCTGCTATGGACCTCGAGCTTTGTGTATGGTCATCTTATGGTGAGAAGAGGCAAGAGATGTGGAATGGTATTAGCTAAGCAATCTCTCAGATCTTGGGACCTCTTATCCTCATTGGTGACCTTAACCAAGTTCTGACACAAGAAGGAAAAACTGGTCGTCACTGTTTAATCTTTCCAGGTCATGCTTCCCTAGCCTCCTTCCTCCACAATTAAGGCCTAATAGAAAGACCATGGTAAGAGCCAATCTTTACTTGGACCAGTGACTGTCAGGGCCATTATTGCACTTATGAAAAACAGATCGTAGCTATTCCAATTTGGGCTGTCTTTTATAACATTCAAGGGCAATATTAACCAATTTGGGTATTCAAGGATCTGATCATGCCCTTCTTCTCCTTGACTCATATCAAAAGTACTCTTCAAGAAAAAGGCCCTTACACTTCAGAGCGATGTGGCTTCATCATTATGAGGGCATAGCTCTTTCGTTCTATCTGGAACTCAAAGATTATTAGCTTTCCTCTTTTCTATATGAATAGAAGAAATCAACTCGTCTTACAATCCCCCATGAAGTGGAGCAAGTCGCATTTCTCCCACTTGAGCTCTCAAATTCAAAGCATAGTCTGCCAGATCCATACCATTCAAGAAGATCTCCCAAGTATGTCAGCAATATCAAAAGACAATGCCTTTCAAAATTATCTAGATCATCTAATGGAATGTGAGGAAAGCTAATGGAAAACAAAGGTCCAAGATAGATTGTCTCAAATTAAGAGATTAAAATACAAAATTCTTTCATGCTTCAGTTCGTATATGCTAATCTTTGACGAATTTTGATCGAATTCTAAATGGTCAAGGTATCACCTGCATCAAGTACCAAGAAATTCAAAACTACTTTGTTTAACTCTTCACTTCCATTCTCAAACCTGAGCGACCCCAAATGAAAAGAAAGACTTATCCTCTGTAGAAATCTCCAGTTTCGGTTAACCCTTGAACACTCCTTGATTTTGGATTCCCTATTTACAGCTGCTGAGATTAAAATTATAACTTTCCAACTTGCACCATTAAAATCTCTAGGATCAGATGGATTTCCTCCAATTTTCCTCCAATCCATCGTGATAGCTATGCTCTCCTTCCTAAATTTTGGTTATATGCTGGCAGAGACAACCAGGACATTTTTTGTGCTCATAGAAAAAAAAAACCCCAATATCCTGAAGATTTAAAACTAATCATTCTTTATAATACCTTATACAAAATTATGGCCAAGGTGCTATGTAGTCGCCTCAAACAAGTTATCTCTTCATTTCCGATTACCTTATCAAAATCATTTACAATAGGAAGACATATTACAAAAAAGATTTTGATTGCCCAAGAATTGACAAACCAAATTCGGCTAAAAAAGGGGGATCTACAGCTGTTGATTTACTAAAAATGGACATGAGCAAGGCTTTCGACCAAAATTAGATGGGATTTTCCCAAAACAGACTTATTACAAATAGGATTCACTCCAAAATGGGCTAGACTAATCATGCAATGCACCAACAGTCTCCTTTTTGATTCTAGTCGACGGCTCGACGACAGAATTTTTCAACAGACTTGTGGTTTTAGACAAGGCGGTCCTCTCTTCGATTTCCTATTCATCTTTTTTATGGAAATTCTTCTCCCAGACTCTCCCCAAGGCCCATGAATATAAAAGAGTATTTTGGCCTTAAAAAGACTCTGAGGTCCACACCGTTGAATCACTTATTCTTTGTGGATGACTCCATACTTTTCTTTCACCTTACTCGCCTTTGTTATGAACTGGTCAAAGTCTTACTTGAAACATTCTCAAGGGACTCTGCCTGTAACAACCTAGAAATTTGGAGCTTCATCGGCCCAAATTCCCGGAGCGTTAATGTAACGCCCCCGGAAATCCGGAGCTCCGCCGCCCCGAACTCCCTGGTCGTTAACTTACCGGATCACATCAAACCTGTCAGATCTGTTCAGTAACACATATTCCAAATCATCTAATTCAACATCAACTCAGATTTCTCAAGATACGGGATCATAATTGTTTAGCTTAAACTATTACAGCTTAGGTTATTCGCAATTCAAATTTCCTAAGAACAAATTATCCGTACCGACCCGCGCAGGGTCTTACTATCCAGTGGTGATAGGCTCATCGGAATCTCAGACTCTAAACCCCATTCCCGTAACATAGGGCTTCCATAAAATTTTCAGGTTAAAATAACTTGGTTTGATATGCTAAATAAATCGATAAAGTTCTTTAATCGGTGCTCCAATTTAGCGCTCTTCGCGGACTCCAAAAATTCCCAAAATTTTCCAGAGGGTAGGTCTCGTAAAAATAATAGGGGTTACAGTTTTGTATTTTGTCCAATTTGGGCCCTAACTATTTATAGAATTTCAAGGAAAAACTACCTAAATGAATTTCACCTTTAGCGACAATAACACACACTATTCCAATTAAAACACCTAGTTTTTCACCTAAGACACACACACCCTTCTTCAACCTTCATCCACCTGCCAAAACATACACTGATACACACACACACACACACACACACCATTCACGAACTCACGTTGACATGCCCTTCCTCTCACTAACCCACCTTGATTTCACCCGTTAACACACGTTTCCACTTTCAATTACACATATCATTACACCCACACGATCACACAATCTCACCCCCGCGGCACACACTTATGAACACATACAAATCCAGTCACGGCCCCCCACAAACTCAAATACACCCATCAATCCTCCATATTACAACCCTTCTCATACATAAACTTCTAATTCCTTCTTATGAATCCCCACCCGAAACACATACCGGAGCAAATACACACACTCACACACCCGAAGAACACACACACAGTTTCATACACCTTGAGCCGTGAAATTAGACACACATAGATTAAGATTCATCACACTAACAGTTACGGAGAGGTTACCATGAACGATTCCTTCAACCATTCTCTCTGCCGAATTTCCCTTGCTTTCTTTCCCCTCTGTTTTCTCTGTTTCCCCTGTTTCCGTTCTTCCTTTCTTTTCGTTTCTTGTCTTCCTTTCCCGAAAGGGAAAGGTTTCCTCTTTTGGGCTTCTCTCTTCTTCTTTTTTTTCTTTCTTTAAGCTTATCCTCCTCTTCTCAATTATCCTCTTTTTTTTTCTAGCTTAGTCATTAAGCTAGTAGGAGGTGGCACTCCCACAATTTTTCCTCAAAATTCCAAATTAACCCCCAAGATTTTTTCAAAATTACAAAAATGCCCTAAAATTTCAAAAATTACATTTTTGCCCCAAAATTCTTTTAAGCTTCCACAAGCTTCTAATGCTCGAGTATTGCTCAAAATTAGCGACCGTTTATTTTTCGGAGCCCGAATAATTATTTTAATCGGTTCCCGAAGTTCGGGATATTACAGTTAAGCTAACACATCATATCAAACATGTTACTGACACATACTTCAGAGTTTCTAACTAGACACTAACTCAAAAATTTTTGAAATACAAGATAACAATATATATATATATATATATATATATATATATATATATATATATATATATGTGTGTGTGTGTGTGTGTGTGTGTGTGTGTGTGTGTGCTTAAACTTAAATAGTTAAAACTTAGGTTCTTTACATACTCAAGTTCTTATAGAATGACTTAATAGTACCGATCCACGCAGGGGACTTCCCAGAATCTCACACAACTCTAAACTATTCCTGAGCATTCTACAGTTGATCATTACATGTAGAAGGAAATCAAACGAATGGTGAGCTTTTGAGAGCTCAGTAAGGTCGTTCAAGGACAACCGAAGAAATTACAAACAATTCAGGAAACTATACAATGATAATTTTTCAAACAATCATAAACAATTTCATAATTTTCCAAAATGATCATAAGCAATCATAAATAGATACCAAGACGTTCATTTGAACATCATTTTCAAAGCCATTATTTTAAAATGTAATGATGATTTTCCAAAGGGTTTTGAAATGAACACGGATACTTCAAAGGGCAATATGGGGGAAGGGTTTCAGATAATCACAAACAATTGATCACAATATGGGAAAGAGTTTTAACTCAATCCCTTTAATCAGATATCAAGACATTCATTTTCAATCATTTTCAAGACAATTATTGTAAGTTACAATGCAATTCAAAAGATATTGATCCTGGACAGAGGCAATGCTACATAAATTATGCAGGTTCAGACCATATGCAATTCAAAAGATATCGGATTCACTGTTTTGGAAGTATGTGTTAGTGAACAGGATTTGACAGATTTGATGTGATCTTGTAAGTTAACGACCCGGGAGTTCGGGGCGGCAGAGCTCCTTCATAACAGTCTTCTCATATTTAAATCACTAAAATATTCCTACCATATGTGAATTTACCCAAAAGTACCTTTTACTGATAAAATTATCAAAACACCCCATATAGGTGGCAAATTACTAAAACACTTCTGCTGATTCTCGCACCAAAAAAGTCTAAAAAAAAAGTCAAAACACTAATTTAAGTACCCTGAAGTTATTTTTAGGTTAAAAAATGGTTCAAGAAATTTTCGCTTGAAACTCCAAAAACTAGTATTCGGATCGAAAGCTCAGAAATCGATTCCGCTAAAAATAGCTATCAACCTCAGAATGACATGAAATTTCAAAAATAAAACATATTAGTAATATAAGTTTTTTTTAATTTTTAGATTAAAATAACTTATTTGTTATGTCAAATAATTCGAGAATTCTTTTTAATCGATACCCTAATTTAGTGTCCTTCGTGGATACCGACAAATTCTAAAATTTTTCGCAGTGTACGTCTCATAAAAATATTAGTCACTTGAACTGTTAGAATCTAAACGGAGCTATTTTTTTAAAAAAATATTAAATAAACTGCCCAAAAATTCCTACCTTTAGTGACATTTACAAACAGTGTTTACATCTAAACACACACTAGTTCACTTAGAAACACACACTAGTCTTCTACCTCCCTTCCCCTTCTGCCGAACACACACACACACTGCCCCCACAGTAGATGTAACGCCCCCGGAATCCGGAGCTCCGCCGCCCCAAACTCCCGGGTCGTTAACTTACGGAATCACATCAAACCTGTCAAATTCTGTTCACTAACACATACTTCCAAAATAGTTAATCCGATATCAACTCCAACTCTTCACTTTCAATATTACAAAACTACTCAAACTGGAACTATTAAGATCTAGGTTCTTTACAAACTCAAGTTCTTATAGGACGAGTTGACAAAACTGACCCACGCAGGGGTCTCCCTACACAGACTCTAACCCATTCCCGAAGATGCTACATTTGATCATCACCTGCAGAAGGGAGACAAACGAAAGGTGAGCTTTTGAGAGCCCAGTAAGGTCGTACAAGGACTACAAAAGAGATTATAACACGACTCCGAAAAATCCAACCGACGATGATTTTCAAAACACTTCGAACGATCAAAACTCAATGATTACCCAAAATGATCAAAGTTCATCAGAAATAGATGCCAAAATAAATATTAACAATCAGAACAAAATCCAAAATGATCAATTGAAGATCCTTTTCAAGTCAGCATTTCCAATACCACGAAAATTTTCCTTGCTCAAGGGATTTCAATCTGAGCAGAAAATTCATTTAAAAAATATAGCAAGATTTCTTGAGGGATTTTAACCCAAGCAGAAATCAAATAAGATAATACAATAAAGGCTTGTCAAGGGATTTCAACCCAAGTACAAATCCTTCTAGCTAAGTACAATGAATGTTTGTCAAGGGCTTTCAACCCAAGTACAAATCATTCTAGCTAAAAAAATCAAAAATCAATGTTGATCCTGGGCGATTGCAATGCCATTATGGCAAGCTTATATAGTGTACACATGCATGATGCACTAAAATAATTACTAGTCCACTTGGGTACTAGCCTGCGTTTCATGCAGGATTCAACCAGCCTTATACCGCCTCCCCACTAAACAGGTATCCAGGTCAACACAGAAATTAACAATATCAATGAGCGTTAACATAAGCTCATATTCCCGAAATCAATTCGGGTTCTCATAACAATAATCATACTGACATAAGTCAGCATTCAGGATTTTCAGAAGAAATTGGATTTTTAGAAGAAAAATCACAGATAAATAACAAAAACGACTGCGAATAATTATCGAATAAAATCACAAAAAGTCTGAAGAATGAATACAGACAATTATCAAATTTTCTCAGCCCGCAATAACATGCGAGTATCAAAGATTTCCAAATAATCGATTCAGGTTCAACATTAGGGTTTTCTGGGTAAGAACATGCTGATATCGATACATAACTTAGAGTTCGGCATTAGCCGTAAATATATCAAAGGAGTACTTACGAGTACAAGTAATCAAATAAGGGTTCGGACAAAAGTCCTTACCCAAGGTTCAGATAGAATCCCTTACCTGGATCCGCAGCTAAATTATCCTAACCGGAAGTCTTTAGCTTTTACCTAAACGGAATAATTGAACCATTAGAATACAGCCTACAGAACAAAAGTATAACGTAATACGAACTCACGCATGCTCCCAAAATGAACCTCCCCTCACCAGGTATGTAAAATTATCGAAACGCCCCTAGGGTATAAAATTACCAAAATGCCCCTCTCGGACTTAAATCACCCAAACGGTCTTCCCGTAAGTAGAATCACTGAAATAAGCTTCCCATATGTAAATTTATGCAAAAATACCTTTCTTAGGTCAGATTACCAAAATACCCTTTCGGGGTGGCAAATTACCAAAATACCCCGTTACACTTTAATTCTCAAAATGACTTTTCCATAAGAAAGGTCACTAAAATAATCTTACTGTATGTAAATTTACTTTAAAATACATCTTATAGGTAAAATTACCAAAATACCCCTTCGGGGTGGTAAATTACCAAAACACCCCTGGGGGTTTCCGGCACCGTAAAAATCTCAAAATATCTTAAACCGCTATTTTAAACATCCTAATATTATTTCTGGCCTAAAAAGTATTTTAGAAAATTTTCGCCCAAAAATCCCGAACCGGTGTTCAGACCGAACGCTAAAAGGTCAGTTTCGCGAAAAATACCTATCGGCCTTAGAATGGCACAAAATTTTATAAAATGACTCATACCAGTAAAATAAGGTTTTCATAAAATTTTTAGATTAAAATAACTTGGTTTACTATGCTAAATAATTCAATAAAGTTCTTTAATCGGTACCCTAATTCAGTGCCATTTGCGGATCCCAAAAAATTTTTAAAAATTTCAGAGTGTAGTTATTATAAAAATATTTGGGGTTACAGTTTTGGACTTTGTCAAATTCTGACCCTAGATATTTATAAAATTTCGTAGAAGGCTGCCTAATTTATTTTTTCATTTTTAGCGACAATAACACTTACTATTCAAATCAAACACACACACACACACTATTTCATATTTTTTACACACACCTCTCATCTTCCACCTCTAGCCGCAACACCCAACCCCTCCAAACTCATACATACACCCATGAATTTGTCATCAATCCACTAAGAAAACACTTACATGATATTAATTTCAACATAACACATCTTAAAACCATTTAATGTACATAGTTACACCCACAATTCACAATCCGTAACTCATATCTTCAAGAACACACTCACGCACTCTCATGGCACACACTCATACTCGTACACCCAGACCTTTGAACACTCAAAAAATCACAAATCATCCCCAAATCAATTCTATACCATATTAATACCTCCATACACTAGCTTTTCTCCACAATCACTCACCATCTTCACGGCAACTCCCTTGCACGAAGCTTCAACACACTACCAAATATGCAATTTGAAAACTGGGAAGGAGGGGGAAAAGATTACCTTCAAGCTTCCTCTGCGAAGCTCTCTCTCTCTGAATTCTTCTCTGTTTTGCCCCCTCTTTGTTTTTCCCTCCTGTTCATCCCTGCTTCTTTGTTCCTGTTTTGTTCTTCTCTTTTGTTTTCTTTCTTTTCTTTTTCTTTTTCATCTTCACCCGAATCTCTTTATCCACCCATTATTAAATGATTAAATTAGCTTAGTCACTCAAGCTGGTAGGAGCTGGCAAGCACTAAGAAAATGGTTTCTAATTTACTTTTATAAAATTGCACAAATACCCCCAAAGTTTCCAAAATTATGAAAATGCCCCCAAATTTTCAAAATTACATGTTTGCCCTAAAATTCTTTTAAGCTTCCACAAGCTTCTAATACTCGAGTATTGCTCAAAATTAGAGCCTGTTTATTTTTCGAAACCAAAATGGTTATTTTAATCGACTCCCGAAGTTCGGGATATCACAGTAGAACACTAACACAATCCCACAGTTACACAAACTAAAACACACTAACACCTACCAAATTTCCTCCTAAACACTCACTAACACCACAACATCACACACACACACACACACACACACACACACATTCTACGGATGCACACACACATAGTAAACACTCCTACACGGCCTATCTTCCTACCCCAACACACACTTACATATACTGAACACACACATGCTTGGCAAAGAGAGAGGGAATGAAGAACTTCTTCAATCCCTCTTTCTCTCAGATTTTGTTCTCCTGTTTTCCTCTATGTTTGCCAGAGCGTTGTGTTCTATTCTTCTCTTCCTTTCTTTGTTCTGTTTCTATTTTCTTTACCCGATTTTTCTTTCTCTTTTCTTTTCTTTAGTTTCTCTCTTCAAAATTTATCCGTTATTTTACATTAAAATTAGGTTAGTCACCATATATAATGATAGGATGTGGCATCATAATAAGACTCATTTCTTAAAACTTGACACATAATTACAAAATTTCCAAATTTGCAAAAAGTTTTTCATATTTACAAAATGACCCCAAATGTTTTTAAAATTACATTTTGACCCCAAAATTGTTTTAAGCTTCTATAATCCTCTAACCTCCGAGCATTACTCAAAATTATCGCCCGTTTATTTTTCAGATCACAGATAGTTATTTTGAACAGTTTAAAAAAGTACCGAGTATTACATTTCCCAACAAATCAATCCACATAAATCTATCTTTTATGTAAGCCCCAACACATCTTCATCACTTGTAGAATATTTCTCCCAAACTTTATATATTATTATGATTACTACTACATCGGGTACATAGTTGGGGACAAAACTGGATGTAATCCCTCATCGAAAAGAATTCTTCTAACACCTAATTGCTCGGGTTTAGAAACGATGTTCTGGATGGAAAAGCTTATTGCTTAACAAAGTTGGTAAAGCCATTCTTATCAAATCGGTCCTCTAATCCTTGCTCACATATTACATGCAAGTTTTCCTCCTCCCAATCAAAGAATATAAGAAAAAAGATTCTATTATGTGCCGGTTTTGGTGGATAGGCGACCAGAATTCCAAAGGCATCCGGTTTGATCAACTGGAGAACTCTTGCGAACTAACCAATCAAGGAGGCCTAGGGTTCCGATCCACGCATCTCTTCAACATATCCCTACTTGAAAAAACAAGCTAGCACATAATCATAAAACCTGAAGGAATTCTATCCATCATTTGTAAAATTGATCACTTCATATCAGTTACTGCATCTTCTAGAGCTTCTTGAGGATGAATGGGTATATTAGCTGGCAGAGATGTCCTATTCCAAAGGACTCATTGGCAAGTGGGGAATGGTGACCAAATACGTCCTTGGACTGGCCATTGGATCTCCTCAATTGAACCTCGTGTTCTGTCGCTTTATAAAACTGATACTTCTTCGAGGTACTGGGTTTTGGACCTTGTTACATATGGAAAGTGGAATGAGCCCCTAATCAGAAACATATTTCTAGATTACATATCCGACCAATTCTAGAAATATACATATCTCAAAGCGGATATCATGATCAAATTATATGGAAAGAAACATCATTTGGCTCCTTCATAGTTTGATTGGCATATTATATGCTGATCCATACTTCTACAGAAAAACTCAATGTCTCTATTTCCGACAAGAATTCATCAATCTGGTACAAACTTTGGCAATTACCTGTACCTCACAAACTTCAGTACTTCTTATGACAATTATTATGAGATGTCGGTACTGAGATCTCTTCATGCTAGAGGTATACATAATGACACACAATGCACTCTCTGCCATTAAGAAGTAAAAACATCTATCATCTCTTCTACTCCTATAGCTCACTACAGATGGTATGGTTCGGTAGTACTCTAGGCATTTTGGCAACTACCCTATTCCATCTTGCATAAAATGGCTCATCATTGGAATAAATAAACTCATCCACACTTCCTGTTGCAAAAACTTTGACCTCTCACATTCTTTTCTTCTCCATTTTTGGTATTTCTGGATATACCTCAATGAGATAATATTTTGGCACAATAAAATAAACCCTCTTCGAATAATAGCTCAAGCTACAGACTTAGTGCACCAAACTTCTCATTTGATCAAGCGCCCACAGGAAACATAATTCCTCCAGCATTCAGCCAACAAAACCACTTCTCAAAGAACATAATACATATATCCCATTCATCATCCAGTCACATATATCAATAGCCTAGATGGTCCCGCCATTCATGTCTATTTCCACACTTCCTTTACACTTACTTCCATATCAGTTAGGATGGGAATAATAGCAAAGATATGAGAAAGGGGCTCTCATGGGTCTCGGTATGACTTATTTTCTCTCTAACAATGCCGAAGAAGCAGAAGCATTCTCTGTACTCTATGCTTGTCAGTGGGCTTTACAACAAGCGTTTACAAATTTCATCTTATGTTCTAACTTATTTTTCATTTCCTCTTAGATCGCAAGCATTGGGGCACCATCAGCATGGATGCAACCTATCCTTTTTTATATTTATCAGACTTGTAGTCTACTACAGAGATGCTACTTGTTCACTAGATCAGCCGTCTCCTCAGAAGCAGCAATACCCTTGTCTTTCCGGCAGAAGAGGCACTTTTTTGGTTTCACATCTCTTATGTACAACTATGGCATCTAGCTTTCTGAGCGACAGAGGCGCATCTAGTCTTTTGTTATGTTTTGAACAGTAGCATTATAGAAATAATTCCGTGACTACCAAATTCTAGGCACCAAAGTTTTGTTTTGTTTTGCGACTGATAGATTTGCTTCCCCTATGAGTTGGATCATTTAGCTCACTGCCATTAGCTGCATCTTTTAAATCCTACTAAGAAACTTATGGTTGCTAGATTCACTTAGAAATAACTTTAAAGCCATGGAGCTTTTGTCCATAGAACTTCAGAAGTTGATCAACTGATATCCATGATGTGGCAAATCTTGTACTACTTACACGTCAGTACAAATCTAGGCCTGTGAGTAATCAAGATCCCCCGAATGGTTGGATTGGTATATCATGTAGCACCTTTTCCTCTACCGTATAAGCAGCGTGTGCTTCAACTTTTCATAATTTAGTTACGAATAGCAATGCATTTTCTTATGTTAACTTTTGATCTTCTACACCTATGCAAGATGTATATGTTAAATAGGTGTTCCACGTTCAATTGTTGAGTCATCGACGTCGGATAAAATATTTGTCGTTTTATGGAAAGTTGGGAGAGGTTGGAAATAGCTATGGTAGGCGCTATGAGAGGCTTGAGCCTAAGAAGAATTAGGAGGATGCAAACATAAGTAGGAGTCGACCAGGCCCTAGGGTTAGGCTCTATAATATGGGAGTAGTTGCAGTGGAAAGTCTAGTGCCTTAATTAATCTAAGAAGCACGGATTTTGGTGCGGGTGCGATTTGACACGGGTGAGGATGCGGAGATCCGTTGTTTTTCCAAAAAATGGGATACGGTTGCGGCATGGGTGAGACAGTTTTGTAATTGGATTAATAAGCATTATTTACGTAATGGTACAAGTATCGAATATATGCCTCTAGACTAAGATTAATATACATGAGGTATTGAAGTTACTTCTGGTAAATATTTTGGTACTTATGAGAAATGGTGGAAGTGCGAATGATTTTGGTAAATATGTGGAGATCATGGGGTTAGTTTGAACAAAAGAACAGCTGTAACTGCACACTTTTAAGTAGTACACAACATAGCCCTGCGACAACAGAGAGCCATTCTTGGTCAAAAACAAAGTCAGAGCCACAGCCAAATAGTGCGGAAACACGCCGGTGAAGGAACTCTGATTGCAACGAAGATTCTGATTGCCAACGAAGATTTCGATCACTGATGAAGCTTCCATCGCCTTCTCATTCCAAGCATCTACTGTCTCTCTCTGAGCTAAAAGATATCACCCGCTATGTATCTGGGACGCAGTGCCAAAGTCGGAAAATTTTAATTAAAATTAGGATACAGATTTATCCGCACCTGGTTCGCAGCCAGCCTCACCTGCACCAGATGCGTACCTGACACCGATATGGCCACCAATTTACCTTCTCAGTGCTTCATAGTACTTAATTCAAGGTGAAACCTCGGATTCAAAAGGGAGTTGCCACTTCCTAAGGACTAAGATCAAGGTAAGAAGATACTTAAGATGCTGTCTAGGAGAATGCCCTTGGCGCACCGGTAAGGCCTGCTCCATGGTAAAATGGAGGTCACCGGTTCGACACACGGAAAATGCCTCTTCACTGAAAGTGGGTGAAAGGCCTGCGTACATCAACCCAAGACCCCCATAATCGGGGAAGCCTCATGCAGTGAACTTTCTCACCATCATTGTTAATGAAGCTGTGCTTTCATGAATCTTCAGTCTCTTCCTCTCTCTTTCTCGTGCCTTCATTTCTTTAGTGGTGGATATGAAGTTTGCTCGGAAACAAATCTGGTATTATGTTTCTCTTGCTGGCAAGCAGATGATCCATCAGCTTTTCTTGTGCTCGGAACTTTCAACTAAGCTTCTTTTGTCACTGGATGTACACGTGCATTAGGTACTTTTAGAACATGTATCCTTAGGCAATTTTCCTAATAAAATGACAACTGTTATGTCATATAGATTATAAACTAATGCACGTTGACCAGTGTTATATTCTCAGTATCTATAATATCACTACAATTAGCAATGGCAATTGGAGCTTCCAATTTGGGGTCCCTGCCCCCAATGGGACCACGAGAAGAGGGGAGAGGGGAAGGGTTTATTTATTTTGGGGGGGAGTTGTAGTTGACAAAACTAATTAATCTGTTGGTAAATTGAGACTCCCTATCCCCCACCTCCCATCTACGCACCCGTTTGCAAAAGTAGTACTCGTTTGACCTACATCTATGAATATTTTCATCTTCATTAGCAGGTTTTGTAGAAAGGGAGCATCTTCAAGAAATGAGCATGTTGATTTTGTCATCAGTGCTTACCAATCTGATATTGAGCATTTCTCCCTCCCACCCTCCCTCCCTCGGCGATCATCTACTGGAAAAGACCATTACTTTCGTCGTCAGTCCTTGCTCTGTAGAAATCTGATGTTGAACCGTTCTGGCCCTTGTAGCCCCAGCTAGCAATTTAGAGGTGGTGTGATCCAGACCATAAATTATGTAAAAGATCGACTTCAAAATCTTTTTCTTTCAAATGGAGTCCATATGGGTGGTAGAATGCATGGGGAGGGCTTGTGCGCGTAACCTTACCCCCATTTTTGACGAAAAAAGATTGTATATTGTGTTTTTGATGCAACTAGGGCTGTATATGAACCGAGTTTGAGTTGAACATGGGTGTGTTCGAACTCGGTTCGTTTAAATTCTGGCATGTTCGAGCTCGGCTCGTGTTCGTCAAGACCCAAAATGCCAATGTTCGAACTCGGCTCGAGTTCGTGACTCTGAAACTCGGGTTCGAATCGTTCAACTTGTTTAACGATACGAGCCAAACTCGAGTTCGAAAACTCGGCTCGTGCTCGTGATTAATTTCTGACCAAATCCCTAAATTTGCTCAAAAACCTCAAATCCTTAAGCAATCAACTACAATGAATCAAAAATCAACTACATACAAGGAGGAATTTAGAATAAAAAATACTGGAAAAAAAAATCTTGATCGCCATCTCCAAGCCCTCAATCAGCTCCATCTCCAGCGTATGATACATGCTTCTTGTGAATCAGCTCCATCTCCAAGTATTCGAGGTGAGCCTTTGCATTTGCAGATTTGATCCCAGTCGTTACCAAGCCCTCAATAGCTATCGACTGCTTTCTTTCCCGTCCTATAGAATCGTAATCTGGCGACGGAGAGATGACGGTTTCGAAGACAGGCGATGGCAGCTACGACAGGATGTCCGTGTGTGAAGAGGGAGGGAGAGAGTGAGAGAGACGGGATATTTGCAATCTATCAGGCGTGTTTGTGTGCGTGAGAGAGAGAGAGAGAGAGAGAGAGAGAGAGAGAGAGAGACCAAAGTGAGGTTGCCTCTGATTTGTGGGTTTTTAGGTTTGCTTTTAGTTTATACAGTTAGGGTTTCTATGATGTTGGGTTTTATATTTTGGGCTTTTAAGGGATCGGGTTATATGTTTATAAGTGGGCTTAGGGTTTTGGGCTAAATTTAGGGCCTGGCCTCTAGGTTTAAATTTTAACATATGGTTTATATAAGTACTAATTATTTGAAGAAACTATAATTAATTTATTATTTAAACGAGCTATTCGTGAATATGTTTGTGAACATTCTGGATTGTTCATGTTCGGCTTGTTTATTAAACGAGCTATAAAAACTTGTTCATGTTCTGTTCGTATATCAGATGAACGAACATGAACGAGTTTTATAGAGAACGAACCATGAGCCGTTCGTGAACGGCTCGGTTCATTTACAGCCCTAGATGCAACTAACAACTAACATAAGAGCTAACACCATATAAAAATATTTTGATATTTGACGGTTTCCTTCACTCTGCTAATCTGTGTACTTTTTTTTTTCCCCCTTTTTTCAGGCAGTAATTGATACATCTGGCGGGTAAGTTAAGAAACAGAGAATTCAAATTTAAGAGATTTCAGTGGTGCTTATCGTTGCACGTAATTTCCTTTCTTTTTGCATTTGCTAGATGTGGTGCAAGTTTCCAAGTGGAGATTGTATCTGAACAGTTTGAAGGGAAGAGATTGCTGGAGAGGCATCGGATGGTGAATGCTGCGTTGACGGAGGAGATGAAAGACATTCATGCTCTCTCCATCACAAAAGCAGTGACCCCCGATCAGTGGAAAAAGCAGCAAGACACTGAAAAATCTCAAGCTGCGGCTTAGCAGCTTCACCTCATGTTTGGGCACTCGGACACTTGACTGAAAGTGCTGCTACAAAAGCATGTTAAATATTTCCTTCCGTGGAAAACAGTATATTTGGCCTTCTCTGAGATGTGGCCCTATGGATCACGGGATCCATCAAATGTCTAAAATTAGATACTCCCATAGCAAAAGAACTTTTTGATCCTGGGTTGATTACAGTTACACTCGGTAGTAACTATGAAATTAGCCTAAGCTACATTTTCTTTTGATTTTTGAAGTCACACTGGATAGAATGAACACCTCTCATAGCAAAATAAAATTAGTGAAGTGTCATTTATCCGTTTTGGAGTTTTTACTTCCGCTCCTCCACTTGTCACCACCACTAAACAATACCGTCCCTCAACCTCATTGATTATGCCCCTCTTATCGCCTTAATCACCTTCATGCCCCAAGAGCCATGAACGCCCAGAAGCTCGTTACTCTATCCTTTGCCGTTGTCGCTGCCAACTGCTCCACTGCCACCATACAAAACTCTTACCAATCTTACCACCACATCACCAATCCCCAAATGGCAAATATCATTTTCAAATCTAAATGCATTCCATTTTTAGAATATAAAACCCATTTCATCGGCAAATTTATGGCGTTAGATCTAACCTTAGACTGGTGTTCGATTCAATGGCGGCGGCTGGTACGTTGCGATGGCCGAGGGTTATAGCGGTTAGATCAGTTGTAAAATTTTTGGAATGATGGAGGGCATAGGTGTGGTGGAAGTGGCTCACGATGGAGAGAGAGAAAGAGAGGCGGTGGTCCTTGACATGGGCATCTGATGGTTGCCACGATTGATGGAGGGGATGATGGTCGAGATGCTGGTTGACGAGTGTTGGTAACACAGGCGGCGGGCATACAACGGCAGGCATACGGCGACAACAGATAAGGTGTATGATCAGTTAGTGGTGTGGTGACATTGCTGCAACTGGGGTGGGGGTGGTCATGGCGACAATGAAAGTAGTAGAATATGATGTGACAATGGTAATTTTAGTATGGGTGATGTCTTGATTTTCTCAATATGTTTGTATGTGTGTGTATAACGGCAGAGGGTCACATGTTGTCTTTGATTTAAAAGGTGGCCTCGAGCTGGAGATAGGCGGAGAGAGATTAGGGTACTTTTCAACAGTGGTTGGGCGTCACTGGTGGTTGGTATTGAAGAAGAGTAAGACTTCTTAAAGACAATTTTGATAGACCATAATAAATTGTGCAATGCCCTGACTTTTCTTGAAGGCTCATTAATTTTTTTTTGCGGGAGGGGGGGGGGTGTTAAATTACAGGGTGCATAATGTAACTGTTATAGTCAGCTGTAACTGTTTGTAATAAACTATAATCTCAAGAAAATTGAGTTTAATTAACCCTTGAATCTTTTGTTTTGTACAACTAAATAAATACTTGTGCTATGCACGTGTGCACATTCATAAATTAGTTCAAAGGGGAAAATTAGGAAGTCATATTGCACTCTCTTTTTCGCTGTTTTGGCTCTACTTAGAAAAGTTGTGTCATATAGATAGCATGGGGGAATTTGCAACCGCAGTTCACATGACGAAAAGTGGGACACAAGTAATTGCCTATTCTAGGTTTGTCAATTCCTAAACTGGAAACCACTTTGCTTGAGCTTGGACGCAGTAAGTTGTTTAGACACACATATCTGGTTAGCGTATTATTGAACTTATTTCACAAATCTCCGCTGTTCAAGTGACTTAATAGTGAAAAAAATGGGACCTGGATCCCTCTCAGGCTATAAAGCATAGCTATGAATTGTTGCTAAAATATTTAAAATTTAACCATGGTTATCATAGCCTTTGTTATCGCCTCAATGATTTAGTGTTAAAAAGAGAGCTATTACCATCTCCAGCCAATGATGAAGCCCCTCATTTCGCGTTACCAGAATACTTTCATACCGGGAACATAACTTCTGACAGTATTCTTATTGCTCGGGAGATGGCAAATACCAGAATAAAGAAGTCAGGTCAAGAGTCATATTGTTCCTCAAAAATCGATATAACCAAAGCTTATGAATGCATCTGATGGGATTTCTCGGCGCAGTTCTTATTTGCTTTGGATTCCTAGAACACTTTACTGTCTTGATTGTGGAATGTGTCCGAATTGTTTCTTATGCACTGATCATAAATGGAGTGCAAACACATAGGTTTCTCCCACAGTGTGGCCTTAGACAAAGTGATCCTCTTTCATCCTATCTTTTCGTTCACTATGCTGAAGTTCTGTCGGCCAATCTCTCAAGAGCTCAACAACTAGGTGGTTTGTGCAAAATTAACACATGCCCGTATTCTCTGGCTGTCAATCACTTATCCCCCCCCCCCCCCCCCCCTGATAATTCCATTCTTTGCCTCAAAATTAGCCTATTAGAATGAGTGCTTCTTAAAATTATCCTTAGCAACTACCATGAGCAATCTGGACAACTGATTAATTTGGCCAAATCCTCTATGACTTTTAGCCCTAATATTCCTGCCGAATTGATGGAGCATATGCTTAGCACCCTTGGAATCCCCAAGTGCGAAACTTTTGGTACTTACGTGGGCACAAGTTTGGATATTGTCACTTGCCGAAAATAAATTTTTGTCGGCCTGCTTTTCAGAGTCCTAAAAAGGTGCGGAGGATGAAAAAGTCTATTTCTTAACAAAGATGGTTATAGAACCATTATCAGATCTATCCTCTCATCGTTGCTAGTCTATCATACGCAAGTCTTAAGTTTCCAAATAATGTTAGTAAACATCTCTGGAACATTTGGAAAGTGCGTAAGGATCGGGTATTTCACAACACCCCATTTTCGTTGCCAGGACTTCGAACCAAGATTCATAGTGATTTTAATATGACAAGAGGGACACGCCCTTGCGGTGTGCGCTTACAAAAGTCCGGGTTGCTGATAGACATGACGAGGGGATTCATCATTTTGGTTTTGTGCACTTCTTTCCTCCTCTTTATCCCCTCCGTGTCTCTGATACATGTTCTTGTCCCATTCCTTCCACTCCGGTTTTTTGTGCAGTATTTGTGATTGCTTCTGAGGGTGCCGCTGGATTCGGTATTGGTTTAGTGCTTTTTAATGATTCTTGGACACCGATGCATGCACTTACAGATCTCCTTCTGTCGGATAACTTTCCCTCTGCTATAGTGGAGACTTTACTGCTTGCTCTTACCTGGCTGGCTTATCTGCGTTATTTGCATGTTGTTTTTCTTATTCCTCATTCTGATTTACTATTGCAGATGATGACACGCAGCCTACCTGCAATTTCTAGTTTGGGCCCGTTGTTAGTTTTGCTTGACAGCTGCAGGAAGTTCCATTTTGTACATATTGCCCGGGAAAATGATTGCATTTTGTACCTCACATCAGCACTCCAGCACTCGATTCTTTTGCATCAACTTCAAACGTTCGCCCTCGGTAGACATGGTCTGCTACTGTATAGGGCTATGTGGGATCCTTACGTTGGGTTGATTCGGGCTTGTGCCTCCCTAGTGGTTTTTTGTTTTCTGTAGCTATCTTGTAAACTTTTAGCTGACTTCGTTCTCCTAGTTTGTACGAATCTTTGCTCCTCTCTTGGTATATATATTTCTATCTTCTTACAAAATAATAATAATAGTAGTAATAATAATAATGTTAGTAAACAGCTCGATTCACTTTTTAACAATTTTTTCTAGGCTGGGACTAAGGAAGCCGAATCACTAATCTAGTAAACGGGTTCACACTGGGCGGGCCGACTTCTTCTGGGTCTTTGAGTTTCAAGATAATAAATCTGTTCAATTTTTCTCCACTGGCTAAGATAAGCTGGTCCCTTATTCATGATCAATAGTCACTTTTGAGCAAAATCATCCAAATAAGTATTGTCGTAATAAAGTATTTTTTGAGGCCAAGGCTGTAAAAAAAATTTACTACATTTCGCACCAAACAATAAAGAAAAGAGTAACCAATAACAAAAAATAAAGGCACACAAAATACAAGATTTGCATGGTCCAGTGTAAACCTACTCCATGGTGTCAGCAGCGATTTCACTACTTTTTTAATTGAGATTATAGATTTCTGTCTCTCTCAACAAACCCTCTAAAAAAACGACTCCTCTCTCTTGACCCTAAAAAATAATACAAGACGACTTATATATACTTAAAGCTAAGTCGTGACCTTATCTAACTCGTAAGTACTCATTTGATCTAATTATGGCTAATGCCAAACTCTGAACTCTGTATTGCTATCGGTCTATTATTGCCCAGAATACCCTAATATTGAACCTGAATCGCTTATTTGAAAATCTTGTGATGCTCACATGTATTGCATGCCGAGCAAAGTTTTAATTATTTGTATCCGTTCTTTTGAATTATTGTGCTTAAATTCGATAATTTTTCGCAATCATTTTTGCCGTTTATTTGTGATTTTTTTTCCTGAAAATTCTGAATGCTGACTTATGCCAGTATGATTATTGTTATTGGAATTCGAATTGATTTCAGAGATTTGAGCTTATGTTAAAGCTCATCGATATTGTTGATTTTTCTGTGTTGACCTACGAATCCGTTCTGTTCTGAGGCGGGCGTTATAAGGCTGGTCTGAATCCTGCATGGAATGCAGACTAGTACCCAAGTGGACTAGTAATTATTCTGGTACATCATGCATGTGTACACTCTGTTAGCTTGCCGAAATGGCATTGCTATTGCCCAGGATCAACGTTGATTTTTGACTTTATCTGCTCTGTATACTGCCGTGACTATTACGGCAATGTCTGAAAAGTATTATCTGAAATGATCTGTACTTCTGTTGAAATCCTTTGAAAAATCTTCATCGTATTTTGAAAATGATAACTCTAGAAATGATCTAGATCTGGTTCGTCTATCCACCATGAATGGACGACCAGATCACGCTGACAACTTAAATCAGCGAGGGCAAGGGATCACATCCCTCTACACACACACTCTTATATTTATATATCCCAAGAAAAAACAGGGCATTTGCTTGTGAAGTTAAGCTCTGAAGTTTGTACAATAAGCTGTAAGGCTTGTACCCTTCTTTGTCAACAACCTATTTTCCTCTGGATTCGCAGTGACCTATTAAACCTGCCTAGCCACAAGACGGGTGTGACAAAGAGCATCCCACAGTGCAGGCTTCCGTGATTCTGAGGAGTCTCAATGGTTCATCTTCTTCCTACCAAGTAACAACCACAACAGAACAAGACCAAACCCTTTTCTACCTGAGATTAGCAAAAATGGCCACCAAGCTAGTCCAACCTCCAATCCCAGCTCCCCACCTGGCTCCTCCATCACCCAATATCAGCAAGATGATGAAAACCCACAGGACACTCTCAGCCACTCACCATAGGTTTGGACATTATCCTTCTGGGTTTAGACCAATCTCCACCGTCAAAGTTGCAGAAGAAAGCTCTGGTTTAATTGAAGACAATCCAGATATAGCCAGAGAAGAGTCGAGAGTTGAACAAATTAAAGCCGACCTATACGAGGCACTGCAGGGTAAACTTGCCAACATGAGTTGATTCCCCGTTTATGATTTCTGTCAGTATCTTTGCCAAGTTTTCTTTTTTAAAGACTAAAAATGGGTGGTTACATTTGAACATGTCTTGAAGGCATCAATAGAGGCATTTTTGGAGTCCCATCTGCTAAAAAGTCTGAGATTGAGGATTTGGTCGAGCTGCTGGAGTCTCAAAATCCACTTCCGGACCCAACTTTACACCTAGAAAAGGTGCAGAAAGTTATGGTTTGATTCTATGAAATTGGGGTAGTATTGAGCGCAATGACAATTGTTGGGTTCTAAACAGTTTTTCCCATGTAAATAATCTCTAATAAAGGTGGGTGGATGCTGGAAGCTTGTTTACAGTACAATTACGATCCTCGGATCAAAGCGGACAAAGCTAGGGCTGCGAGATTTCATCACATTGGGGGATTCTCTCCAGATTATTGATGTTGCTGAGGTATATTATTCTCAACTCCTCATTGACTGATAACTTCCAACGGTACACACAAATTTTACGTATCGTAGCATTACCATTTCTGCTCTCTAACATAGACCACCTGCTCGCTGATGTAGACGGTCAGAGAAGTAAATTAGAATGGCGAGTGTGTGAGTAAATAGTTTGATAACTCCTGCAGTCATAGAAGGAAGAAGTGTTCAGTGGCATTTTTAGAATGTACTTTCTTACTGAGCTTAGCGCACGAATTAGGATTAGGATTCGGATTAGCTAGCTTATGTCGTACTACAGAAGGTGCTAAGAGCAAATTTTACTGTTGATACTTGTGGCTGATTTCAACAATTTGTGATGAAATATGGAGGGTAAAGCAGTTAATGTGATCAAGTTCAATGCCAGAGGACTGAACCTGTTCAACGGACGGCTGACAATTGAGGCCTCCTTCAAGATTGCTTCCAAATCAGTTAAAAGACTCCACCCCTGTTGCTCCATTTAGTCAAGATTTTTATTGCAACATATAAATCAGCTTTCTCATCTATCTGTTATATGCTTCAATTTTACAGAGAGTTGACATCAGTTACAACTCCTCAACAATCACTCCCGAACAGGTATGCAATATCCAAGAACCCACCCTTATCAAAGAATTAGGTCTAACACTCGTTTACTTTCAAACTAAAGCCTATTCTCCATTTTCCTGGTAACCAACAGTTGATGAATCTTTTCCGCAAAAACTATGATCTTCTACTTGGAATATTCAACCCAGAGGGTTGGCTCGAGATCACGTATCCTTTCCGTTTGTGTGCGTTTAAAGATTTTTCTTTTTTCACTACTCAGCTGTGAAGTAAACCGCTAATTGTTCCTTGATTCGGTCATCACAGATACGTTGATGATTCATTGAGAATAGGGAGGGATGACAAAGGCAATATCTTCATCTTAGAGAGATCATAAGACAATTATGTCTTCGACAAGGACCTCCACGATGAAGGTTCAGTTTTTGGGGAGTCAAACTTCCGTCAAAGACCATTCCCATTTGGCCAACCTTATGGAGAAATAACTTGTAACATTTTTGACTGTTCCTTATGTTAGTGAAACACCTTCAGCGATGGCCTCCAGAGTTGGATCACAAATGAGAAACGATAACGAGTAGATCTTAGTATCTCCTCTCTTGTGCAATCCAACTAATAGATGGAATGCACGTACAAGTTTTTGCGTAGAAGGGAACGTTTTAATTGCAGTGGCACTCGTACTATGTCTACGGGATCTTGGCGATACGAGGACATGGGTGATGTTTACACCCGCATTACCAAAACATGGAAAGAACTCTGTAAAACGCATGGGCGGAACTCTTGCATATGTGGGATTGGGGGTGGGGGGGGGGGGGGGGGGGGTGTTGATCCCCCAACTTTTGGAAATTTCTTTTATATTTACACAAATGCTATTATCTCATAACATTAATTAATTAGGGTTTCATTTTGTTGTGATTTTTTACTCTTTATGTCATCGGTCGTCATAGTCTTCTTCTTTCTCATTCTTTTGCTGCATTTTCATTATTCCAAACTCTATATTTCAAATCTCCAGATTATGGAAAAAAATTATAAAAAAAAATACGAACTGATCAAGGTTAGTTTTTTTTGTTTTTGAAATTTAAATTCTTATAGTATGTTAACTTATACATGACTATTATACTCATACAGTTAATAATTGATCTGTAAAGTAAGAGTTAAGCATCTTCATGTAAGATTATTACCAACTTAAATAAATCATTAAATTGAACAATTCTCTTATGTTAGCTATCAATTTTTTGATGCATTTTTAGCCCGCCATGGTTAGACTTTCTAGATTCGCCTCTGGTAAAACAAAATGAACTATGAAAGTATCCACATTGACCACCAGCTTGAACCTAGTGGAATATCCATGAACCGACTGGATGAGGAGTATGAGTGGAACGACAAAAATAACACTGACCGTTGAATAATAATAATGTTTGTCCCTCATATTTCCACACCCTCGTACGCTTACCACCACGTTATTAACTACATGGTTAATGCTGTGTCGCTAATGAGTGTTATAGCGATAGATGAGGTCTGGAAAATGACTTTTCCTTCAACAATTTTCCAATTGAATCAGCTCAGGCTTGACTTTCTCCTGAAATGCGTCAAACCTCAGATTAACAGATCTTTAAAAAATGGTACATGTAGTCTGATGACTAAACTCAATCGATTCAATTGCAGAGCGCATGAAATACGAAGAACAATAAGCAGATATGAGACTCTTTTCACTGGTGCAACAAAATCTTTGAGAACAAAAGAAAAAAAAAACTGGTTTTTCATTTGAAGACCGACTATTAAGAGCCTGGAGAGCAGCCACATCTGATTTAGAGAGCAGATTTTCCATCCAGAACTTATGACAATTGTTTCTATGGTAACCTTCACATTGAAAGAATCATTCAGAAGTAAGAAAAACACTAGGTCAGGAAGACCTTGAGACTAGCAAACAATTCGATGTTTGTGCGAAGCAATATAGGCCGTGATTCTGCAAAGTACAATGCAAAGGAAACCAGGTATCAACAGAGACAGAGCAGATTAGTTTCCCGGTATTGCTACAATTAAACGTTATAGTCCGGAAACCCCGATCTGATTCCAGAACTACACCTTCATACAAAACTCTCCGCTTAGCCTGAAAAGCCTAGATATGAGAGTGAAGATCAGAAAAGTGAGATTAGATTCTTATCCTGCCCATTATTAGAAAATGCAAAGATATCTCCATTCAACTCCACATTATCATTATTACCTCTAAATGTCGTGGATATTCTGAAGGCAACTCCAGTCTGCTATTTTCTTCTACTCATCATGGCCAATAGGGATACATCACGATCAAGCGGCGCACTACGACCCCAAAATCCACCTACTGATCAGCCAAATCACCACCCAAGTGCAACAGCACGCCAAACCAACCTCACTGGGGCCATACCGTGCCTAACTGCATTCTCCTTTTTGGCATGATCAGGAATATTGATGGGTTCCGAGTGTGGATAAGATTCATGGAACCTGTGAACATGCAAGAAGGCTGACTTGACTTGTAGGTTTGCATCTCCACGCACATGTCTTACTGAATTCTGGTTTCAAGGTTAAATTGAGAAATCCTTGGGAATGCACAAGGGTTATTGGACTTTTTCACATTCTTGGTAATGAAAAATCAATTTTCTTCTAAGACTGGTTTTTATAACCGCCAAGGAACAGCATCACAACCCTATAACTCCAACCCATCTTCGTCACCACCGAAAAATTCATTACTAGCATCTGGTGCAACTTCGAACCGGTAAAACTGGAATAGCACTGGCACTCCAAACTTGACACTTCACCTCCGCAGAAGCATGGCAATCCCGAAACGTCCACCTCCATGAACAGTGACATTACATCCCAAGAGCACCAGCACGCCAAACCAACCTCAAAGACTGATAGAAAGCCAAGTCCTGCCGAGATGAATAAAAAGGGAAGGATTGTAAATGTCTTGCACCATACTGTAGACAAGCATAAAGATGCAAGGTTGAGCATTTTGGATTCTATTTTTGTGTGATCCGGGATATAGATGGGCATATTTTAGTACCGTCTCTAAGATATACAGAAACATGCAGACGAAGCTAGAGCTTTACTTATCAATTTGCAGCTTTACGCACATGTATAATGAACTCTGATTCCAGAGTTATGTTGAGAGGCCCCTGGGTATGCACAGGAGTTATTAAACTTTTGCTCCCATTCTTGCCAATCAAATTTCTTTTCTTCTTAGGTTGGTTTTTCAACAAACTTGGTGCCAGTCTCTCTGACATCTGACAAACTAAGGCTAACACTCCTGAATGATGCTACCCCTCCTCTCAGCTCAGGCTAGAGATGCTGTAAAAATTAGACACGTAAATAAACAGACTTATGTTTTTGCGTTTAGTTCCTTTGGTTTGAAAGCGAGACAGATGTTGGGAAAAGCAGTAAATAAACATCCGAATCGACCATATTTCTCAATGACCAAGAGTCTGTCTGTACAAACGATCTAGGCCTGTACCACTTTTCTTTGCACTGGGCCGCCTTTTAAAGGATGGAAATCAGTGGTTAAGCCAGCTTCTTTCAACAATATACGGATCTTATTACCAAATTCCCAGTTGTTATAATGAAACAGCTGACAACATAACAAATGTTTGTGGCAATACCATGTATGAGCATTATGGCATAATCTGAAATATACACAAGCTAACCTAAGTGTAAATATGACCTCGTGGAAGAGGTTCTCCTTCCAGAAGCCTCAGAAATTTTCAAGAACATGTTTTAATTTAAAAGCTCAGACCATCAAGGTTAAGTGCATGACAAGCTAGTGAACCTCTAACCAACTGTAGGGGGCTCTGCCTTCTCTCTTCCTTCCCTCTCTAGAAAGCTAACCAAACCTCAGTGTCACCATTTGGCAGGGGGCTTCTCTCTTCAGGAGGAGGTCTCCCCTCCTGTGTTTTTCACTTATTTGTGAGGCTTCTTAGTTACCTTTATCATGATCAGTGCCTATATCGATGCCTCTCCCCATTGCTCGTGCCATGCAGGGAGTCGAGGTGGTAGTCTGGCCACTTCCACTCAGGCCTCTTTCTCTCTTTCGCCCTCTCTACTGGTTTCTAACCCCTTAATGCTCAGCTATGCTTGCAATTTTTCTGATCTACCGCTATCGATACAGCTGGGCTCTCTTCCCAATTATGGAGGATGTGGTAGTTGGGTATGAATGGTGCTCGTTCTTTTGCCAGCTGGCAGTTATGGTTGTGATGAAATTATGTTTGGCCGTCATCGATTTGGCTTCTTCTCAATTTTATGGGTCTAGGGTTTGCACCTTTTATTGGTTGGTGTGGGTATTGCTCAAGGATGGAGTTTGTACTTGTGTATTGTGTCCGAGTTTTCTGTGCTGTGATCTTGGATTTTAGATGGCTTAGGTGGTACCATGGTCAATTTCTCAATTTTCTCCTTAGCCTTGATTTCATCTCTCCTTTGAAGCTTGGTAGTTTGTTTGTGTACCCCATGATCCTTCTCTCTTCTAGTTGTAGGAAGAAAAATTTCCTCATTTTCATCCTTTTTCTCCGTCCCATCTAGGAGTGTTCCCTTCTGACTATTGGAGGTTCATATCAGGTGTGTTGGTTGGCAAGTGTTACTTCACGTGAGACTATAACCGGAAGCAAGCAGAAACGCTGTTAAGGTGCTTAATTGTTGAGCCTACGTGGGTTGTTGGTAGTCAGTGACGCTCTTGTGGCATCGCCGCAAAATCCACAGGTTTTGGCCAGCATGCAAGAGAGTTGTATATGGTGGTTTGGTAGATGTAGTGGCTTGTTGACTGAAATTGGAGCAAATTTCTGTCTCTGTCTTCTTTGCCGTTGAAGACACTGTTGTTTAGATGGTGGTGGTTCTCAATACATTCGGGTTGTAGAGAGAGTGGGCTTTCCATGCAAGAGATGATGTCGGTTGCATAGAGCTTTAGTCTGAGTTCACAAATAGAGCCGAAATAAAAAGAATGGAACTTTAAATGGACCGACCAAGTTTGTTTTGGTGGTAATTTATGTCTCTGAGTTCAGTTCAGTTCAGTTCACTTCATCAGCTTAATCTGATGATATTGTGTAGTGTTGTGAACCTTCACAGGGTTTCGGAAAGTAGGGATGCACTTCAATGCCTAAGCACCTCCCTGATCTTGTAACCATTCCTTGTGTGTCTTCCTGAATAGTAGCTGTGCAACTCTAGTAACTAGGGAAAATTTTCTATAGCAAAGCAATTCTCTGGACAAAATTAAAATGCTTGTAAACCTCTACATTAAATTCCAAGCAATAGAAATTGGTGGGAAATTGACAATGGCAATATCTCTTCAATGCATTCACTTGTTTGATCGAAGAAACTATGCTACTCTATGTATTTTCAACAAAGTACTCAAGAGATATCATTCAATCCATTCACAGAAATTCAATTGATAATAGTAGTTTGAAATCTCAAAGATCAACAAATCCAACTTCCCATAAAAGTTCCCTTTGAGAATGCTAATTTCCAAGGCAAGAAACAAAACCAAAAATAAGTGTTGAACATTACAAAGGACGCCACTAAACTTTTTGCTTTCTTTGGATACGAGCATTGTTGGCGAGAACGCTCACCTAGCACAAAGCCGCTGCTTACCATCTACCGCTGAATATTGAGCATGGCCTTGGCTTCGCTCTGCTCCTCAACCAAACTCTCGCTCGTGTACCGGCTCAGAAGCTCCATCTTCTTCTTCTCCACTACCATCCGCTCGATCTCCCTCTCGTCCGGCAAAGGCACGTGCACCACAAACTCCCGCTCCTTATCCTTCTCCTCCTCACGCTCCCTCTCCCTCCTCTCCTCCTCCACCACGTCCTCCTCCTCTTCGTACAGGATTCGCCTTGCCTCGCCCCCCACCTCTGCCACCTCCCCGCTTCTCACCCGCCGCTTGGCCTCCCTCTTCACCTCCTCCATCTCCGCCCACGCCGCCACCACCTCTGCTCTCATCCGCTCCTCCGCCGGCCCCTCCACCTTCCCCAGCACTCCGTCCTCGTCGTCCCTATACCCATAATAACTGGCGTCGATCCTCTTGTAGATATCATACCGAGTCCTCCTCTTCCTCAACTCGGGCGGCTTCTCAAATAACTCCTTTACCCCGGGCAGCTTCTTTGCCGCTCCGAAGTATCGATACCCCGGGCCGCGGCCGCTAGGGTTCGGGACGTCCACGATGTTACCGTCCAAATCGGTCATTTTGGCCGAATGTCTGGTGTAATTGGGGCCGCCGAGCTCGACAATGCGGCGCTCCCAATGGAGCTTCTCGCGGAGAGCCTTGTTGATCTCGTCGTTGAGGTCGCGGAGGCGGTGCTCGCCGAGGCCCTCGTTCTGGATCTCGGTGACCTTCCGACCGATTTCGCCCATGATCTGCTGCCGCCACCGGTCCGCCTCGGCCAGGTCCCGGCATTCCGAGGCCAGGTACGGGCGGCGCTCCCTCGGCTTCTTCTTCTCCTCGTTCTTGGCGGTGATGAACCTGTTCAGCATCGACTGGGCCTTCTCTTCGTTACGAGCCATGGCTACTGTGGTGGTGGTGGAGGATTGGGAAGGCTAGTGGAACAAATTGGGTTGTGGAATTCGATTGGCTAAACCCTAGAGATTGTATCGCAATTTTGCATAGAGGTTGTTTGGTTCAGGGCGTGTCTATAATATATGCGCACACACACACCAGCTAAAATAAAGTCCGAATGAAAAGGGCAACTTTATTTTCCTTTTCAAGTATTGGAATGGTTATTGATACCATTATATGATTATTGGCTAATTGTAGTCTTTTTTATTATCAATTATTTCAGAGGATTATTAGGTACTAGTATTGAATTTTTTAATAATAAAGTAGTATGATTTGAAAGAAAATGATCGAAAGTTTTGGTACAAATTCAAATTTGATAATCACTTTTAAAAAAAAATCTTAATTTGTTTCTCCTTAAATTTTATTTTACAAATTAAAGAAAATTTTTGTTTCAAAGTATCTAATTTCTCATAAGAATAACCGGCAAAGGTATCTAAAAAGGTGCTCCCGTCAGTGTATGTTAGAGAACATGACTATTCGATGATAAACAACTAAATCTCGACCCAGAGAAAGTAAGAATTTTAAAAGTGCTAACTTTAATTTCCTTATTCCCATTGAGGATGCGCCAAGAACGTAATCATAGTAGTGAATCTCGTAAAATCTTATAGTATGTGCCTATTTTTTTAACTCATTTTTTCTTCTTTTTATTATTCGATGCTTCTTTAACTCGATCGATTGATTTACTAACGCTTCAGGTATTCTGGGATGTTACAGTCGAAGTGAGTAATTAGCATAAAATTTATAGTGTTATAAGACTAGAATTTATTCTAATAATTAAATTGCCAACTTAAGTTAACTCGAGGATTTTGGAACAAGGTTGAATAGTGGCTTATAGCTTGGATTAAGGTAAGGATTTTTATCCGAACCAATTTCTCATAATTGATTTCGTGTTTCATTCTGATTTATTACTGTTTTTATTTGGTCTCTATTTCATTAATATAAGTGTGCATTATTGCCTTTAAAACCTATTTTGAGCCTTAAGCATTCGTTAAAATTCTTATCGATGCTCATAATTTGTTACTCATCGAGTATCGATTTATTCATTGAATTAGCGATTATCGTACTCTGTATATTGAAAAGAGTTAGTGTATTGAGGCATTACAAGGATGGTGTGTATTCATGGTTATATAAGGATGGTCTTTTATTGCAGGAGAGTACCTTAATGGTCTAACTAGTGTACATGTGCACATGTAGTTAGCAGTGTTCGTGAGTATCTCCTTTGTGACTTTGATAAGTGATTACCCTACACTGCTTGTGTGACTTTGCAATTACTCATGTTCAATATCATCTGTGATTGTTTGCATCGTATCTGAAAGTGTTCTTATTGATATCTGGTTAAAGCATTGAATTGAATTTTCCTTATATTGCAATCGTATTAAATCTGTAAATCGTTTGGATCCCTCTACTGAACTTTGAGCGACCTCACTAAGATTTCAAAAGCTCACCCTTATCTATTCCCTTCTATAGGTATTAATCTTCAATAGGATACTTGAGGTGATTAAAGCCTGAACAAGAAGTCGGCTGAAAATTTATTATTTTATCTAGCTAAGGCCCTGTGAGGGAAAGTATTGTTTAACCTGTTTTCTAAAGATTTAAATTTAGTCTTACCACTTAAGAATAATTAAATTGAGAGTTTGAGTTATTGTAAAAGCTCTGATATACATTTGAGTTATTTAATGAATTGATTGATTACGTGATTGATCGATTGATTTTCTAACGCTTCGAAAATTTTGGGATGTTACAGTCTCCCCACTTAAAAATTTTCGTCCTCGAAATTTGGTATACCTTCGATTGTTGCTTATATCCAATCTCAGATATTTACGGATCAAGTGCGTATGTAGCTAGATCCATTTAAACGGTCCACAATCACTCAAAATACAATTTCGAGCAAATTTTTCAAAGTATTTGCACCAAAGGCCTAAAAAATATCAATACTCTTAAATCATAAGCTTCGGCAAACTGTAAATATTATTTCTATATTTTTTTCCTATCTCCATTCATATCGTAAACTGTCGCTAAACTGTAGAGTTTCACCAAACAAGTAATAATCATTAATATTCAAGTAATTACAAATTTACCACAAACTCAATTTGAGATATGGGGCATTACATAATACATAGGCCGTGAATGTTTGCTCTTATTGCCTGAAGTTTACTATTCAAACCTGAACATATTTAAAAAAAAAAATCGTTTTATGACCCCTTCACCTCGGCCTCTATCTCTGGTCTTAGGTAAATGGAGTCTCTATCTCATTTTCACCCAAAGAATTTGGACCTATTTATGGTTTTTACCAAAACATCTCAAATCTTTGTCTAGAATTTTGCATCAACCGCATTACCTCCGCTCTTTAACAGGTCCAAATTTTATGCACCGTAACCTTTCCCCAAAAAATCAAACATAAATGATTTAGATCCTATAACTCATCTTCTTCATCTAAGCCTCTCGTCCTCGTGCCCTTCTCTCTGCCTCTTCTACATGTCCTTCGTCTACCTCTTCTCCTCCTACTAACCCTATATACTTTTTATCCTACTACTATTCCTCTTGATAACTTAGACAACCTAGATTTTGGGTCCTTTGCCATATTTTACTTTTCTTCTCTTCCAAATATTCTCTTCCGTTGCTCCCTCAACACCACTCTACAAAAGATTCTAGACTTCTTCACCTCTCTCAAACAAAAGCGTCCTTGCTGCAAATTTCACCCATAACTACAACACCCTCTTTGCTAACTTCAACACCCTTTCCTAAACATCTCCACCCTTCACAAAACCAATAAGCCATAATCATCCACTTAACTTACAGAAATACTTGCAATTTGCAAAGAGTCATATCTTTTAAACACAAGATACTTTTCACTGTCGATAGATTTTGCACTCTTCATAGTGAAAGCATTTTTTCTATTGATTAGCCAGCCATCAGTTGGCTTTTAACTGCACCAAGATGTTATTATAAGTGTATTATTATTTTTTTTACTATGGATAGTATTGCACTCTTCGCAGTGAAAGTTTTTTTTGCTTGATTAGCTAGCGATTGGCTTTAACTACATCAAGATAATATTGAAATGTATTAAACTTTTTCACTATCGATAGCATCGCACTCCTCAAAGTGGAAGCATTTTTTTACTATCGATAGCTAACCTTTCACTATAGATAGCCTTTCATTTTTCGCTATTGATAAGCCATTTATTGGCTTATAATGTACCCTTTCAAAATGACAGTAATTTTCACTATTGATGGCGTTGCAAAAAATTGTAAGCAACTAATTGAGTGATTTCCTTAGAAAAACTTTATCTAGTAGGCTGATATGCGCTCAGATTAAATAATATGAATCTAGTATCATTGTTTGGTCCAATGAAATTTCTCATGCAAACAACATATAAATCATGCTGATTTATATGCCATATAACCAAAATAAAATATTGGTGTGAACCGCATATTCAAAATGGGTATTGCATGCTTAAATATAATGAATTCAAAAATTTTCTAAACCCATTTCTACCTTGGTAGCCATAAAACTTGGAGTAATCTTCTATCACAAATGACTTTTTAAAATATTTATTAGCCATGTCATCATCTTGCTTTAACCATTTTTGACACGAAGATCAAATAGACTATTGGTTTAGAACTTTCAATGATTTGGCATCATCTTCTTTATATAGAACTAATTGCTCTTTGGCCATTTTTGGAGCATCAATATGCCCAATAACCCCATTTATTTATTCTCTTGGTGTAGAAACCACTTTATGGTCTTGTGAGCAATTGATATGCCCCCTAGTAACACCTTTTCTATTTTCTTTTGGTGTAAAAACCATTTCATGGTTAGAAATATTTTTATCCTTTTATGAGCCAAGTTCTCTATCATTTTTTTCTTTTCGCCACATTCTTTTCGACCATTTACTTGAGGAACCACAATTTGGCAAACTAGTTGCCCACCTGATCCAATTTTAGAAACAGAGGTTCAAGTTTCAGCAATAAGCTGCCTTTGTTGGAACTAGACTGTCCATATTATCCTCTCCTTCACTAGTCTGACAAAAATTAACACTCCTCTCCATGTTAAAACTGAACCCTTCGTTGGCCCATACCATATTTTCTTTCGCTTTCTTGCTACCGATGTTTCTCTCGAGCGGCTTCCTGTTTATAAAGTTGTATTGGTCTGAACTATTGTCGCTCCTCGAGCACTCAATCAAACTATAATCAATTGATACCATATTAACATCTAGAGCCATCTTTGGAAAAAGATCATTGTCAACTTCCATCATTTCTTTGTCCTTGTCAACAAACTTTAGCAGCCCTGCCTTAATTTGATCTTGCACCGTATTCTGAAAAGCAACACAATTATTAGTATTATGACTAATGGTATTGTGCCACTTACAGAATTTATCCTTCTTATCCTTA
Organism: Escallonia herrerae; assembly: GCA_033070095.1. Lineage (NCBI taxonomy): Eukaryota > Viridiplantae > Streptophyta > Magnoliopsida > Escalloniales > Escalloniaceae > Escallonia > Escallonia herrerae. The sequence goes on from JAVXUP010000574.1 coordinate 354,235, forward strand.
GAATCCATAAGAAGGCCTTGAAGCTGAATGAACTTAATCTTTAGGAGATGATCGAAGATCTGATCCACCTGTTTAACATTGAATGAGTATTTCCGTAACGCATGCGATGAATTCATCTTGTTGGCTTGCTTTGAAGGTAGGTTGACAGGGTTCTTAACTTTAATCAAAGGTTCATAAGTGACTGGCTTCTTTCCAAAAAATTTTCCAGCATCTATCTCAAAATCGATAGGGTCCTGGAAGTAGGGCCCCATCAACGAGTTATTTTTAACTTATTTTCCCTCAACAATATTGCATATCGAGCCACTCTAGAGGAGAGTTCAAAAACATTCCTAAACTCCATGCCCTCAAATTTCTTTCTGATCTTAAGATCTAGGCCATTAAGAGTTGAGTTTGTCGATTCAAATTCTGACATTTGGAAATGACATTTATTCTTAGATGCCTTGAACCATTCTAGAAATTGCTTAGCATTCTCCCCTGAAAACTATTTTAGTAGAGCCAAATAGGCCAAGGAAATTTTCTGGGTCCATCTTGAAAAACTGTGCGTGGAATAAATCTCCCATGTGTCTCAAAGAAAGCATTGAGTTTGGTAGAAGGTTGGCAAACCATGAAAAAGCTACTCCAGTCATTGAACACTGGAACTATTTTAGCTTTATCTACTCATGTTGGCTAAGGTCCTCATATTAGAAAGTGAACCTTACAACATGCTCGATAGTCGAATACTTCCCTTCCCCGTGAAAGAAACTAAACTCTGGAATTTTTATTCCCCTAGGTACTTCCATCTGGTCAATTTCATCGAGGTATGTTTTTTTGTTAAGCAGCCTGTCGATAGGCCTATACTCTTGACCCGCACCAACTTTATGAAACTCATAATGTGGTTGGACTCCAAATCGTGGTCGTACCTTTTCTCTATCACCAAGACCAATTAGTCGAGTGAAGCCACCCACTTTCTCAAAAATGGGATTTTCAAATCGAGAGATCCCCCTCTTGATTTCTCTTGTGGGAAAGGTTGTAAGTGCTCTCGATTCCCTGGCCACCTGACCTAGCAAATTGGTAAACCCGTGCCGGTACGGGTAATATTCGGGCAGGTAAAAATTATCCAAAATTTTACGGATAGCCATTTCTTGAACCCTTACCTACGCAGCCGGTTCGAGTATTACTAGCTAGTAAACTGTTTATTTAAAAAAAATAAAAAAACTTTTTTTTAACATATACTGATTATTCACTTGCTTATATATTTTCTTTGGAATATTTTTTTCCTTCTTTTTGGTTACACGATTATCACTTCCTAATTTTTGCAACTCAGTACAAAACTTGACAATCATCTCAAATCACTATTCTCAAATCGCAAATCCCAACCAATAAGCACATATATCTTTAAAAACTAGAAAATCATCTCAAATAGTTCCTAAGTCTAAAGTAATATAATTCATACAGAACAGTAGTAAACAAATTAACAAAATAAATACAAGTAGGTCAAACTGATTTGATAAATGACTTTGTAAATCAAGGTCGATTTGTTAAGAGATCAGCCTCATGCAGCAAGATGTGGTGACTGTTGTCAGCGAATGGCGATGGTAAGGGTTTGGTGGTAACGGTTGAACAGAATCGAGTTTTAATTAGAAGGACCTAACTTTTGGTTCAAAGATTGAATCCATGGTCATTAGTCAGCATGTGCTTGAACGACGACGGCGACGGATTGACAATGACTGATGGCGAAATTACGACGAAGTTGTGTCTCAAGACGGAAGTGACGGATTAAACAATAAGGGACGAGCAATCAAACGGTGATGACGAGCAATCGAACGACGATGGCGCCGTCGAGTTGACATGATGTGCAGAGTGGTGGACCGTGGATCTGACTTTCGGGGGGGAGAGAGAGGAGTTGTGTGCAAGAAAATTTAGAGAGGGAGGGGAGCAACAACAATAAGATGGGAATGAGTCTGAAGAGAAAGAGAAACCTTAAAGCTTATATAATGAATAAATAAGGGTCTCCCAGGTAACCTACCCAGCCCGGACCGAATCGAAATTTATAGATCGGTCCGGGTACGACAAAATTTTCTACAGGTCTATGATTCTTGTACCCGTACTTGGGTTTTTTCGACCCGTACGGGTAGACCAGCAAGTACGGGCCCTTTTTTTGCCAGGTCTACTGGCCACCACTAACTTGGCCAGCCCTATTCTTAGTAACTCGAATATTATTAGGCCAAGTTACAGGACCTTTAGTTCCATTAGTGGCCACACCCCTTTTGCTTGGGCCTAGATCTCCCTCATCAGCAGGCACAGGAATGCACGGACCTGACTCATGTGGGTGGTTCGAACTTAAACTTTTAGGTTCACAGCATTTTCAATCCTCATGGGAGAAATGTCTATCACTATCTTAGCGATAGAGGACATCTGCATTAGGATTTCCCTGATAAGTCTTTAACTATTTTCCCTTCAGAGGCATTTCTTTCCTCTGCTGACCTTCTCATCTTGTCTACTATTTTGGAACCAGATTGATCTTGATTACTAACCATTCTATTTATAACCATCTCTTGGCTTTGCATAATAGTCGTGAACTGAGACATCATAGCCGTAAATGCTTGTGTCGATGAACTAACCTGGTTCACCAACTGGCTCATAGGCACATAGTTATGCCATTCTGATCGGTAGCTAGCATCTTAGCATTAAGACTTGCACCATTGTTAGTACTTTCTCCACTGATGCTTCTTGAGTTCTGAAAATTAGTGTTCGTATTGACATTCTCATTCATGCCATTAGCGGCTTGAGTATTTCTTATTTTTTCCAAATTACTAACAATGTTGGCAGTATGGGTCTCGGCGTCATTATTGGCCCCATTCAATCTTACAGCATGAGTGTGTGTACTTGGCATTATTTTCCTTTTAGTTACAAGAATCCCACCAGGCGTGCCAATGTTTGCGCTTTGGGCAAACTCAGAATCGATTGATACTCCTGCGGCACAATCAATTAAAAGTGAAGGATCTTTTTTGTCCCTTGGGCCTGAAGACTTTACTAAAAACCGGAAGCTTTAATGAAGCATAAATACTTAAAAAGGAATACGCCCACAAAGACAAAGAAAAGACTTTTGATTAATGCTGAAAATGTTTACAAAACATAATATTTCTATGTTATGCTTTGTAAACATTTTCAACATAACAAAATCTATATAAAAAAAAAAGTACTTTCTTTTTCTATTTCAAAGATATCTAAAATTGCCCACATCAATATAAATCTATGTTACCAAAGGAAAGATTTAGCTTTTGTGAACATAAGATTGAGTAAATAGGCATGCAGGAAACAAAGTCGCACACGAACTAGTGAAAAATGCTGAACTTGTCCATGGTCTGGATCCTTGTATGTGCTTCCTCCATCTAAATCTATCAGAAATTTTATTTTTTATACGTTAAAAAGGAAAAAATCGACATACATCATCATATAGCTAGATTGCTTAAACTAATAAGTGCATGACAGAAAGATGGCATACATAGATTACCTCATTTCTTTCTAATTGTTATGAGAACATTAAGAAAAGGGAGAAAAGAACACGACAATTTCCTTAGAATACTATTGATTTATTCCAAAAATTAACCAACCCAATTCATACTATGTCGCATAAACTTGAGGAGTGTACTTATTGATTCAATTCCTAAACTCATATATACGCTTTACGGGGTACTTCTGTATATCTTATACGCTTTACGGGGTACTTCTGTATAACTTTTCGCCTTGCTCTTGCCTCTTTCCTTCAGCTGTTTTTGTGGATGGCAAACCTATCATAGCAATAACAATTGCTTAGCCACAGTTCAAGAATGCTTAGGTCACATATTACTTGTACCTTATGGTTACCAATAATGACTAAATTTCTCCTATAAGGACCAAAAATGTATCTCCCATGGCTTTGAAAGACCACTAATGCTGATCATATATGAATTTGGTCATTAGATAGCTTGGTCATGTCCCATTAAGAACCATACTAGTATATTAGACACGATCATTTATTGAAACTGGCACAAAAAAGACACAAAAGGTTTGGTTTGTCTTACCGTGATTGCTGCTAGCATGGAGTTTATCGGCGATCTCTTTAGGAGGAAAGCATGAGCAGTAATGCAAAAAACAGATGGGCCTGTAGGGACAGTAGCCGATACAATCCTTATCATTATGGCATTTCATTCCATTGGCCACCGGCACTCCTGGGCAAATACCTGCAGAACTGGGTTAGGTTAGCATTTGGAGAATGAAAGATTCATTCTTCCAAACCCATTTCAGTTTCATCTAAAACAACAAGAAACCATGTGGAGAGAGAGAGAGAGAGAGAGAGAGCGAGCTTACAGAGTGCAGTGACAAGGAAGAGGACAAGGAAATTCATCTTGAAAAATGGCTTCTTCAATATTCTTTTGACAAGTTACGTTAAGATTAGTATTACAAGAAGTACTTATATTCGAGGGCTACAATGCAATCTCCTCTTAGGGTCCGATTGGCAAACGGAATTAGAATTGAAATTGAGAATTGTAATTCAATTCCAATTCCTGTGGAATTGGAATTGACTTGGAATTGAGTAGAATTTGTAATTTCATTGATTGGTTAGTACAAAAAAACTAGATTAAGAATTGGAATAGTTAAAGTAAAAAAAACAAGAGGTAAATATGCAAAACAGAAGTTTCATATTTTTCTTACTAAATCATACCAAACAACGCTCCCTCACTCGCCCCGCCTCAGTCCAGAGAACAAAAAAAAAAAATTACACACAAGATGGCTTAAGTACAAAATGAAATTGTGTACTTAAGTAGAGATGACTTAAGTACAAAAGATTGGATTAAGAATTAAAATTGTTAAAGTCAAAAAATAAAAGATAAATATGCAAAACAGAAGTTTCAAGGTTTTCTCATCAAATCATACTCCACGGAACCCCACCCAACAAGAGCAAAAGAAAAGGAAAGTAAATACACATACGATGACCACGTACAAAACGAAAAAAATGAGTCCACTGAAATAAATGCGCATACGACGACCAAGTATAAAATAAAAAAATGAGCTTATGTTTTTGTTCGTCAAAGATAACATCAATCAACACTACTACATACCTAGTTAAAAAAACATTCAACCAACAATCACCATAAATACACCATAGCTCCTCAGCATGCACCACATATTACGTCGTTCCAACAAAAAAATAGCTCCTAAAGAGAACATTTCTAATAGCTCCTTTTCTTGTGCTTGACAAGCAAAACTTTCCGTAACCTTGGCGAAGGACTTGTACTTATGCAGCCAAATTCATCATCATTGACTTTTCCGGTTTCACTTTCTCCTTTATGTCCTGGTTTTTTTCCCGCCAAACATGACCACTTCACAATATCAATAGCTTCTTGATTGCCAACTTATCAAAATAGGCAGATCAAAGTTTAAAAAAATGTACTGGAATATTTTTAAAAAACAGGGAAAGGACTTTGAGGTTGCAGCTATCCAGCATATGATTACAAGCCAAGAGAAACCCCACCAGAACATGAAATATAAATAAAGCATATAAAATGTTTAGTCAAGGGCTGTAAACAGCAGAATTTTTCAGTTTGACTACAGTCAAGGGCTGCAAACAGCTTGAGCATACAAAATAATACAAGATGCTGTACTATGACCCCAAAGCAGACAAGCACCTAGTACTGTAGAATCGTGATTGCCATCCCTGATAGCACAAGCACAAAATTTACTATTTACAAACAACCAATATACTGCTGATTACCCAGGAGCTTTGTTCCAGTAATATAGAAAAAGAGAAAAACAAAAAAACTTGATCAAAGAGAATAATGCAAATGATTGAAGCAGCAGCAGTGACCTCATATGATATCTAACCCCGTAAATCAAAGAAGGAAACTTGATCAAAGAATAATCAAGCCTGTAAGATGTATATAAAAAGCAGATACATCTAAGCATAGCTAGAGTAAGCATGTAAACACCTAACGAGAGTACAAGGCCAACAAAATTCAATTGCCAAATAAGACGATGTCCAATAGATCAGCAATAATAAGGGTTTTATTTAGTAGGCATTTTAATAATGCGATCTCATTTCTTACCTCTTCCCACAGTCCATCAGAAGCTAAGACAAGATATTCCATGTCTGGGGTCAGAGCTAGTATTCTCGTATCAGGCTCAGCCAGAACCCAATCGTTCAAATGAGCATCTCCAATGCTTCCAGAGACGGAGAGTACCCCACGAACTCGCCATGCTCCCCGGTGAAGCTCCACGTATCCTCCCTACATCGAAACACCAAAAGAAATTATAATCATCAGCCTCTTCCACAAGGTTAATAAACTTGACCATAAGGTACCAGATAATACATTTTTCTCTATCCTTGTGCGTTCATCCACCTCCCTGCTCTATGATCTTTTGTGAGGGCTTTGGCCCACCCACCTCTACAATAACTGCCCTACAATCACCAACATTCGAAATAGAAAGCTCTTTTCCTTCAACCAAGGCGGTGACACAACAGGCCCCGCTACTCACACCCTGCATTGTTACCGCTTACGGTCAGCATTTCCGCATAGTAACAATTTGATTAAAGATGACATTTACTTCATCTTTAAACATACACGGAAAATAAATGAAGGGGACTAACAGAAAATATGTCCTCACTACTACCAAACTAAGTCCTTTAGATAAACTCTCATTTCTTACAGTAGGGTTGAAACACAACCCAGTTTGATAAGAAAAAGAGTTTCACATAAGGCCTGTAAAGGAAACTCCCGTTTCTAACAGTAGGGCTGAAGCATAACCCAGTTTGATAAGAAAAAGAGCTTTAGATAAGGCTTGGCCAAGAAATCCAGGTTTATATAATTTCAGAGTCTGAAACTCCTGCAGCTATTCGACCAGGATCCAAACTGATTGAACTTGGTTAAATTCTTTGTCCAAATTAATCAAACAATAAGCAACCTATATTTCGACCAAAAATAAGCAACCTATATAGTTCTGGTCATTACTTGCAAAATTAGTACCCAAAGGTTAAGAGGAATTTTCAAAACAAATACAATAAACCAAGACTAACGGCCATATTGTAGCCTCCATTGGAACTCCAAAATTGTAGCTAAAAACATTTACGATGGCAATTATAAGCATTGGTATCGACACTTTTGGAGCTCAAATTTCAGCATTTGAGATTGAGAAAGGACAGCATTTGGAACTAGAAATAATAGAAATTGCGAATACCAGTTTTAGAAACTCCCAGTTTTCAAATATGCTTCTCTAATCGCATCTTGCTTTGCTATGTTCTCCAAACGATTCTCCAACTTTTGAAACATGTTCTTGTGCAAATTCTCCGCTATGAATTCCGCAGCCTTGCTACCCCCATGTCCATCATAAATCCCAAAAAAGACTGCTAAAACAAGTTTCTGTGCCATATAAATATAAGGTCCTTTTTCCCTCCCTATGAGCTTCATGGATATTATCTACGAGAACTTACAATCATTTTCGAGTCACGCAAAGAATGACAAAATGAACACATCCATGACAAACTCAAAGTTCAGGCCCTTCTTTAGACATATACTGACTCAACTAGTTATATAGAAGCAATCAATGACTCATGTTCGATCACTTGTATGATGAAGCCACTAGTTAGAGGACATCCATAGTTACCATGTCCATAATTATCAGAAATCTGCATTGTCCAATATTTCGTAGTCCGGTCTAAGCCAAAGCTAATGACTCTATGTGAGCAGGAACTTCAACTAAACTCTCAGCAAGCAACACCTCCACAAGCAAGAAATGTACCAAACTTGCTCCTGACAGACCACCATCCCCAACTCAACTTAACGAAGCCTTTAACCCAAACAAGTCAGAGTAGGTTTACGCGAATCATTTTCTACCCCACCTCCATTCCACAAATATGCCGAAGTGTGTCAAGCACAATCACATTGGGGATCTAGCCCAGCACCAATATGAAGGGGCCACAAAACGCTGTGAATGATATATTGCACCAATCAAGATCAATAACGAATTAAGATTCGAAATACATAGATACATACCACAACAAAGGCCACGACACCGAAATCGCCGTCCCTGCCATAAAAAAAGTAGATCGTTGTCGGCGTCGCTGCCGTCAAAGCAGCAAATCTTGCCGCCGTCGCCGTCAAATAAGTGGAGCGTAGCCACCACCGTGGCGAGGTAGAATCAAGAGAGAAGGAAGAGAAGAACTGCCATGGTGAGGCTGCATCAGAAGAGGAAGGAAGAGTGTCGGGCAGAGGCTGCGAGTGGAGAGAGAGAAACAGTGACAAAAATAATGGGCTTGGAATTGCAAATTTGATGTTGGGCCTTAAGAATTGGATTATAGGCCTTAAAGTATGTTTTTAATTTCATGGAATTGGATATGAATTGTAATTCCAATTTCATATAAGTCGTCCAATCAGTAGAATTGTAATTTGTAAGGTTCAATTCCGAAATCTATTTCAATTTCAAGACTAATTCCGTTTGCTAATCGGACCCTTAATGTTCATGATTGTTTTCAACTCTAATATGTTTATTTAAGATTGATTATGAGTTAATCAAATTTGATTAAATCTGAACAGAATCTGATTGTTACAATCAACTTTCAATACTCAAGAAAATGATCATTATGGATTACTCATTTTTTTTAGTAATCAAGGTATGACCAGATGAATTATTAAAATATCCTTATGAATTACAAAGTCCTTTATCATCCTTCATTGAAACACTGTCATTTTGCCACGACGATACAGATTTGAGTGAAGGGATTATGATTATGAGTGAAAGAATCATAAAAAGTGTTTATGATTTAATTCAAAATCTTCTTTACATAATCTATTTTAAATAGGTTTAGGATTGCCATAATCTAGTAGTCAAAATAATTACTTAGAGTGCCTTGATTTTGGGAATCGAACATTTAATAATCGTATTAACATTTTTAAATTTCTTATGTAGGCATAACATGAGAAAAAGAAAAGGAAAATCTTTGTCTTTTCATGAAGTCATAAAATTTCTCCTGCCACAAAGAGTTGCTACTAATTAGCTTTTGGTCACTAAAATCTTAGAAGAAAGTCGCAACATGGTCATTAAATCTTAGGAGTAAGTCACAACATAATATAGCAGTGCTGAGTTGGATAAAGTGCACGAGAAAATTAAAAATAATAACCTATTAATAACCGAATGACATTACGATTTACTCATTCATGCCAATAAAAGTTATTTAAAAGGTTAAACGAAAGAAATAAACATTCTTTTAGGAAAATTAATGACTTTAACAGACGGATTCTAATATACCTATACAAACAAATTACTTATAATTACACTTCTTTTGGTGTAACACCTCCTGATCTTTGGTATTACATATCTACCTATATGAAATCATGGGACTTGGCATTCTAAGAAATTTTTTGAAAGTGATTCAAAATAAAATTTTCCAGTGGTAAAAAAACTACGTATAAGGACATGTTTAATTTTCATAATTTAAAGTTTTTATAAAGATATAATCAAAAATAAAATGAAGGTCAAGCTCAATATTATGAAAATATCATAGTGCCAACTTCATTTTTGCACCTCTTTGGAAGTAACATCTTTTTGCTCTTATATAACTACTATCTAAAATTCTAACATGTGGCATTCTGATCTTTTTGTAAAAAAAAAGTAACACGAACTAAAAACTTTAAATAGTAAATAACTATTTATATGGGCACATGTTTGAAACTTTTTAATTTAAAATGAATTATGTAGTTAACAAAAATTCTAACCACCAAGTTTGATATTATAAAAATATAATATGGCTAATTTTATTTTTATTCATGCATCGGATGTGTCACGGTGACTAATGATATTTACGAAGGAAATATCCATTTTAATGTAACATCTCTTTTAGTGCTACATAACTAGCTATCCGAAATTTTCACAATTAACATTTTAACACATTTTTTAGAAATTGACACAAAATGGAAACTTTAAATAGTAGATATCTATGTATAAGGACATGTTTACTTTTCTCAATTTTAAAACTTTTTAAAAAATATAGTTAAAATAATCTAAACAAAGCTTAAACTATAAAAATATCATACTATTAACTTCTTTTTTGCACACACATCACATATGGCAAGATAACTAATGCATTACGTATGCCAAGATAACTAGTACCAACATCCTTTGCCCCTCTCTCCAATGTGGCAAGCCTTTGCCTTTGCCTTTGCCGCTGACCATCCAATGGTACAAATTAAATATTCTCTTCTCCCCTTGGACATATTTAATAGATTTTCACTCTTCCACTTGGACATGCCAATAAACTATTTTATTTTTAGCTTTTTAGTTTTTATTTATGCTCTCTTTCTTTTTCAACTAATCTTTTTAGGTAAAAAGTATAATAAATGTTATAAAAAGAGAGTAGCTTAGAAAAAATCTATTACTGACATTTCTCTACCAAAGTCGCCCCATAAACGGCCCAAAAGAAATTAAAAAAAAATCACCGCCTTAAGAAAATAATAGGATACCTTTCAAGTATCAAGTTTAGGTTGATGGGATCAACTCAAATGGTGCAAGAAATATTTTAGTTTCTAAAACATTACCTTTGGGGTGCATACGCAGCTTCACGACATTGTTTCCGAGCAACGATCCAAATACGTATGATTCTAACAAGTGTATCAGGGAGCTCAATTCTTTTTTAGTCCTGCAAAACGACCATCGCAACAAGAATTTATGGAGCTGACGCAGGAATGACTTCCACTATTACAATGCTTTCATAGCAATGCTAGCATATGATATATTGTTTGTCAACCGGAAGTTTGTAACTATTCTTTAGGCATATCCGATGCTGTTCAATGGGATCATCTTCTCATTATTATCTGATTAGGAAATGCTTTACAATTGTAGTTAGCATATCACATCGAGATTCATGCCCGTATTGCAGCTAACCTTTTGAATTCATTGTCACACACTACCTTGCAAAAGCCAAGCAGGTAGCTGGCCTATAGAAAGAAGAGACAGTATTTCACGCATGGATGAGGACGTCAAGTATTGTCTTCCTACATTTGACAGTGAGGAATCAAGAATTGATGAACAGCCTTCTCAAATCATGTGAAAAAAATTGGATATAATGAAGATGAAGCAAACAAGATGTTGGAAGCAATATTCAACAATTAATTGCAATATGTTAGTAAGCTTGCAAAAGAAATGAAATCAAAGAAGAATACGCGATCATGTACCTCCTTTGCTGTGAGAGTGAAAAATACATTTACCTCAATGCTCTTCAATAATATAGCATTGTTCTTACCAAATGCAGTGCGATAAGGTTTCAAGGAATTTGTCTTGAACACTTTAGAAACAAGTTATGTTGACACTAGGTTGAGGTGTGGACTAGGTTGCTTTCTTTAAGATGGTTCGCGTCCTTACTGAATGTGCCGATGCAATATATTACAGCACGCCGTTTCCAAGATACAACAGCTCAACGATTTTGCTGTAACTTTTCTTAACTTGCACTACTAGAGAAGCAGAAGTTCCGTACAACACCCTTTTTTGCCCAAAAAAAATGCATTACTAGGTTGTAAAAATAAATTGAAAGTTCACAAGCGTGGTGTCGACTGAGACAAGTTTTAGTCTTAGGCAAAACTAAGGCCATGTTTGACACAAATTTTTTTTCAGTTTTGGAAACTGGAAAAAAAGTTGCGTTTGGTAACCATTTATTTATTTTTCCTTCAGTTTGAAAACACAGTTTTTAAATCAAGGCTGTTTTTAAAAACTCCAAAAAATGTTTTTTTTTTCAGTGTAGGTTTTTTTTTTGAGACCACCATCACCTTCCCACCGCTGGCCGCCGGCGACCACCACTGGCGGCCACCTCTGGCAGCCACCGCCGGCAACTACCGGTGGCCACTGCTGACCGCCGAAGACCACCACCGGCAACTGCCTCTGATGGCAGGCGGCGACCACCGTCGACGACCACTGCCGGCAACCACCACCGTTGTCCACCGCCACCGCAAACCACCACAAAAAAAAACTCAAATAAAAAAAAACTGAATTATCAAACACCCACTTATTTTTGTAAAAAAAAATAAATTAAACTACTCTTTAATTTATTTTTTTGGGAACTGAAAACAAAAAGAAAAATTTATCAAACGGAGCCTAAGTTAATGCTTCCTTAGCACCTCCTTAGCTGTTTCTCGAAGGAAATGACTGTCAGAAATGTGTTTCAAATTTGAATATTTATATTTAAAAATAAAATAAAATTCATTGAACTCTAGTTTTCATAAAGATAAATTCCATAAACTTGAGACTTATTAAGTTTCTAAATGGTTTTATTCTTTGAACATTATTTTTGTAAATGAATTTGAAGATTCATGAACTTAGATTCATGTATACTCCTTATACAAGATTAACCTATCTTTTAGTTCATTGTATTTTATAAGATTCATTGATGAATCTTGAATTAGTATGATTCAAAAAACTTGATAAGGTTCAAAGAACATATATTCTTCTACCACTATTTAAAGAGGCAAAGGGTTGGAAGTTGAGAAAAAGATAAGAGATACCATCTTCACTTAAGAGAAAAGAAAATACTTGAACTAAAAACTTGTTTCAAACTTATGCTTGATCGATCGGAGGTGGATACACAATCCATTGTAGAGAAGTGCAACTCTCTTGGATGAACAGTGAATCTGGGCTTTGTTGAATCCCGAAGATAGAGCTGCCAAGTTAGTCTTCCGTTTGCATGTGGGAGAGGTTTCAACTATCTTCAAGAAGCGTTTACGCACCTCTAAGCCTTGGTTCTTTCATTATACTAATTCGGGTATTATTGTTTATTATTTTCTGAATTTTACGTGCATTTGTTCCAACAAATTGAAGATAGTTTCTCTCATGCCTACTTCATCGAATGGAGTTACTAAGACTAATCACCCGAATTTTGAGTTTTTTGATGGAAAGAACTTTCAAAGATGGCAAACTAAGATGGAGTTTTTCCTTCGTCAACTTAAGTTAGCTTATGTGCTAACTCAACCATGTCCAACACTTCCAATTGAAGAGTCCTCGTCCGACTAAGTGAAAGCAATCAATGATCAGATTGATAAGTGAAATGATGATGACTACTTTTGCAGAAATCACATCCTTAGCGGAATGACCGATTCCTTTTATGATCAATATTCCAAAAAGAGTAAGACTACAAAAGAGTTATGGGATACTCTAAAGTCAGTCTACCAAGCGGAGGAAGCAAGTACAAAGAAATTTCTAGTTTTGAATTACATGGACTTCAAGATGACTAATGATAGACCTGTTTCTGCTCAAGTTTGTGAGTTGCAATTGATTGCTAATGACATATGTGCCTCAGGTATGGTTCTTGATGAGAACTTCCATGTAGGTGCTATTGTTGCTAAACTTCCACCAACCTGGAAAGAGTACCGCAACAAACTAAAGCATAAGAAAGAAGATCTTGCCTTGGATCAACTTATGCAACACTTGCATATTGAGGAAGAATCTAGAAATCGTGAGAAGGAGCCTGCCAAGAAAACAGTTGTCAAAGCTCATGTTGTTGTAGACAAGGATGAGAAGAAAAATTCTGGAAGGCACAATCAGAACAAATTTTTGAAGCCAAAGAACTCCAAAGGTTTCAAGCTTCAAGCTCAAATCCTAAGGCAAAGAACAAGGAATGCTATAACTGTCACAAGATTGGTCATTTTGCCAAAGATTGCTATCAACTCAAGCATGGAAGTGACAAGAAGAAAATAGAAAAGAATTTGACTATTTCGATACCTTCGCTCCGGTAGCACGTATCACCTCCATTAGACTTCTTATTACATTGGCTGCTATTCATAATCTGGTCATTCACCAGATGGATGTTAAGACAGCCTTCCTCAGTGGGGATCTAGAGGATGAAGTATATATGGAGCAGTCAGGAGGATTTATCAGTCCTGGACAAGAGCATAAAGTTGGCAAGCTATTGAAATCTCTATATGGCTTGAAACAAGCTCCTAAGCAATGGCATGGGAAATTTAGAAGCGTAATGCTTGCTAATGGCTATGTTGCCAACGGAGGAGATATATGCATATTCAGCAAATTCAGAGGTGGTTCTGGTGTTCTAATATGCCTATATGTTGATGACATGCTCATCTTTGGCACTGACATCGATAGGATTAATGAAGCTAAGAACTTTCTTACTTCAAATTTCAGTATGAAGGATCTTGGAGAGGCTGATGTGATTCTTGGAATCAAGATCATAAGATCTCAGCATGAGATTGTTCTTACACAATCAAAGTTATACTGAGAAGATCCTTAGAAGGTTCAATCATTATGATGATGATCCTGCTCCTACTCTTATTGACCCGAGTGTCAAGTTGGTACGTAATAATGGAAAGCTATTTATCAGCTTGAATATTCCCAGGTTGTTGGCAGTCTGATGTATGCCACGTGTTGTACAAGGCCAGATATAGCTTATGTTGTTGGCACTCGAAGTAAGTACACCGGTAATCCAGGAAAAGAACATTGGAATGCTCTATTACGAGTTCTGAGGTACCTAAATGGTATTATGAGCTATGGTCTGCATTATGGTAGCTTCCCGGCTGTTATTGAGGGCTATATAGTGATGCCACTTAGAATTCTGATAAAGATGATTCTATATATGTGACTGCATGGATATTTTCGTTGGATGGAGCTGTGATTTCTTAGAAATCGAAGAGGTAGACCTGTATTACTCACTCTACCATGGAATTAGAATTTATTGCTTTATCCTCTGTTGGAGAGGAAGCTGATTGGCTGAGAAGCATTTTGGTTGATATTCCTATATGCAGTAAACTAGTCTCGCCTTTGATAGTATATTGTGATAATAAGGATGCTTTGCTTCGGGCAAGTAGTGAGTGCTATAATGGCAAATCTAGACAAGTTCGTCTAAAGCACAATCATGTGCGGAGGGTCCTGGCTGATGGAATCATGTCCATTCAGTATGTGAAATCAAGTTTGAATTTAGCAGATCCTTTGTCAAAAGGCTTGGGAAGAAACTTAGTGTCTGAGACATCGAAGGGGATGGGTTTAAAGCCTATTGATTTTTAAGTTGTACATTATGGATACCTAACCCGGTTGATTTTTATCCTAGGTTTTGAATGGGAAAAAGAGTAATGTGACAACTAGTGATCCACTTAATGAAATGAATTTTCATTTTGCCCTCCCTATGATGTATGTGCATGTTCTTGCATGATATAGAGGTTGAGATTATATCTCTTAATGAATCTATAGACCAGTGGGTTTTGGTTGGGGCTAGCAGGATAACTCTTGATAGATTCACCGAATGACCTTGTTTAAGTGGAGGTTGAGACTTAGTTCTTTTAATGAGTCCATAAACTTTGTGTTGGGGTGTGCAAGGTCACCTTTGATGGATTCACCGATCTGGGTGTGGAAGTGTGGCTGCTTCCTATAGGATTATTAAGGCTTTATAATCCTTAGAGCACTCAGAGTTTTAGGATCAAGACACAAGGCCATAATGTGTCGGGCTTTAGTACTTCATCTTTGAAACATAAGTGTATGTGATGTATTTCTTATTTGTTAACATGGTTCTTAATTCAAGGCTTTGACCATAAGTTCCTAGATGAATCAAGGAATACTTCACTAGGCAATGGTTCAAACCAAAAAGGTACCATTTGCTGATGTACATGACTGTGCGGATCAAGCGTATCTTTTAAAAATTTGAAACAAGTGGGGGTTTGTTAGAAATGTGTCTCAAATTTGACTATTTATATTTAAAAATAAAATAAAGTTCATTGAACTCTAGTTTTCATAAAGATAAATTCCATGAACTTGAGACTTATTAAGTTTCTAAATGGTTTTATTCTTTGAACATTATTTTTGTAAATGAATTTGAAGATTCATGAACTTAGGTTCATGTATACTCCTTATACAAGATTAGCCTATCTTTTAGTTCATTGTATTTTATAAGATTCATTGATGAATTTTGAATTAGTTTGGTTCAAAGAACTTGATAAGGTTCAAAGAACATATATTCTTTTACCACTATTTAAAGGGTTAAAGGGTTGGAAGTTGAGAAAAAGAGAAGAGAAGAGATACCATCTTCACTTGAGAGGAAAGAAAATACTTGAACTAAAAACTTGTTTCAAACTTATGCTTGATCGATCAGAGGTGGATACACGATCCATTGTAGAGAAGTGCAACTCTCTTGGAAGAACAGTGAATCTGGGCTTGGTTGAATCCCGAAGATAGAGTTGCCAAGTTAGTCTTCCGTTTGCACTTGGGAGGGGCTTCAACTATCTTCAAGAATCGTTTACACGCCTCTAAGCCTTGGTTCTTTCATTATACTAATTCGGGTATTATTGTTTATTATTTTCTGAATTGTACGTGCATTTGTTCCAACAATGACATTACCCAAAACCTTGCCAAGCTTAAGGTGCGAGATGGGTCCACACTTTTGGACCAAATCTCTCAAGGCACGGTTACTGTATTGCCGCTATGGCCAGCTTAAACCTGAACATGCTCATGAACCTCGTGTTTATGGTAGCTTTTGGCTTCCTGATTCAAGGCCAACAAAGCAGCCTGCAAGCTTTTCAATAGCAAAATAGGGTGAGGGGTAGGACTGGATGTTAGAAGGAATGTGGGAAAGAAAAACATGTCCGTTGGTCGTGAATTTTGATTCATCCAACTCGATCATAGGCTACTTATGCCCATTCATGACCTTAGTGGCATCATAACTATTTTTTTTTTATCAAACTTGGAGCCATTGCTGCAGGTAAAGCAAAAGGCTTAAAGAAAATAAAAACACATGAGAGTCTATACCTGAAGAAGCCAAAGAGAGGCAAAATTAGGCCTTAATGTTTGATCTCAACCTATGGTTACTATACCCACAATTTCTAACAGCTTATGTTAGTTTATGAGAAAATAATAATGCTCCATAGGCTAATTAGTTCTCTTAACGTTAGTTTATGAGGGAAATAAATTTTTGGTAACACCCACAATAATGCTTAATGAATATTTTTATTAAAATACTCTAACAATACCTCACTTATTTTAATAAAAATAATAGTATTAGTAATGCAAAATTGGGTAAAGAGGGAATAGCATGCATCATGAAGGCTCTGCCTTGAAACCTTCACTAAGCTTTTCGACAATTCTCGTACTAGAGTCAAAGTGGCTCAACCTTGAACTAGTGACTCCTTGAGAGCATGTAGAATCGCATCACACACATGACATTTTAGGTATTCTAAACCAAGCTATTCAAACCAGCACATTGTGGCCTTGTGCTTTGTTCCAACTTTCATGAGTGCTCTAGAGAATTAGCCATTTCAAGTGTTCTAAACCAAGCTTCTCAAGCCAACACATTACGGTCTTGTGCTTTTTTTTTTTCAGCTTTCATGAGTGCTCTAGAGAATTAGCCTGATTCTCATAAGAAGCGGCCCCACTTCCACACTTATAGAGGTGAGTCTATCAAGGATACTCTCATAACTGATACACCCCACCCATATGAGCTTTAGAACTCATTAAGAGATTATAATAAATCTCAACCTTCGATTTCGTTACGAGAAACATGTACTTACACCATAGGAACGGACATTATATCATAAGACAAGAATAGACATGTTTATAACCTAGTCACTCTATAATTCGTTGGTCCCCTTACCTAGTTCTTGGGATCGCCAGTTCCTAGGAGGTTGTATCCTTATTCGTGACTTATATAATTTTGGTCTTAAGTTCACATCCCCCTCGATGTACATCAGACTTTTACTCTAGCTAAAGTTTCATAAGTTTCACATAATTCAGAACAAAGGTCGATTAACGGGTGGTATACGCATAACCAACATATGCAATAACCAACTTGTTCCATTCCCAAGGCAACACATGCCTTACCTCAATTCCATCATGCTCGAAGGCTAACAATTTATTGAGCCAAAGCGTTATATACCATCCTGTGTAGCACCATTACATTTTCAATTTAGGACATATCTCGCGATAGTAAAAAATTCATCATGAAAAGATAAGGGCCAATCAATTCCCTTGCTTTTACCCAAAAGGCAATAGTTTTTCAACGGTCAAGCTAACAGTCTAGTCTTGCTATAAGAAATCACGAAGCTGTGACTAATAGTTGACTACTAGGACCTACTATACCTTTTGAGGCCAAACATGTCACTGATCGGAGGTTCTTATGTCTCTTGATTCCACAGATCTCACAAACTTTTGTTTTTCCTCTTCAAGAGTGAAACAACATTGCTTTATCTTTGACATTTTCGTTCAAATATTTCAAAGCAAATTATATTTTGCAAAAATTCCAAAATTAACTTCAACGAATGACTGTGTCTCGAATTACTTTCACGCAGCTTTCAATAATTCAATATGAACCCAATAATGCTACTGCATATAATCCTAAAAAAATTCCTAAGGCTTCTTCTTGTAGAAACTCGCGGAATCTTCTGTTGAACTTAATGAGATTATTTCTAAAACTTAAATAAACTTCCAAGCATTGATTTTCATTAACTCCTAGATTTATGAAGAGACATTTTGCATAAGACTGGATTTGCACAGACTTTAACTTATAGTAAAAAGATCATGTGCTAGAGGTAAATGCAACCACATTCAAATTCATTTATTAGCACAAAAATATGTTCAGCACCAACTGAAAAAGCTTAGCGTGTTGGAAACCTCATTAACAGAAAAGATCCAGCCATATGATTACACGTCTAGGAAATTTATGAAAGCTAACATTATAAATGTGGTTATTTTAGCATGGGGCTTGAAACAATGTACCTAATAGTTGATCAAGTACGCTCAATGTGGCCTAAGTCATTCATGTCAAGTTTACGCATCCAAATATCCTCTTTATTAGTAATATTTTTACACGCTTCCAAATATCCTCTTTATTAGTAATCTTTTTATAGTCATGCTATAACCTTGAATGGCTAGATACAAGATTCTCTCATTCATGTAGAAAACATTCATTTGGCTATATTCATGGCTTAAATGCTTTCTTTTTATGCCCCGCCAAACATTGATGATTACCACTACTTCACCAGCAGTGATACATGTACATCTAGATGAGTTTGGATCAAAATTTTTATACTTAGCTCCTAGAAGTCTAGTAGAGTAAGGCACTTAATTGTATATGAAGCTAGTACAAAGAGTTTCAAACTGTGTTTAATGTGGCACTGATAAACCCTTTTTTCAGCCAACAAAACCTAGTTATGTATATCTGTCAAACATAACCACATCTACTAATATTCCAGTTCTAGCATATAGAATTTATATATCTCTATTTATAACCATCGGGCTTACAACTTACTTCCTCGACGTCATACACTACAAAAAATAAGTCTTTTAGCGACGAGTAAATCCATTGCTAAAAGTTTTAGCGACGGATATACCGTCACTAAAAGTCTCTCATATAAAAACCCGTCGTTAAAAGTTTTGTGACGAAATTTTAAAATCCGTCTCTAATATTGAACTTTTTGAGACGGATTTATTTATAAATTAGTGATGCAATTTCCACCGCTAATTCTGTTTTACGTATTTTATTTTATTTTCTTTTTTGTGAAATTAGCGACGAAATATTTCGTCGCTAAATTAGATTTTTAACGACGGAATTTTCCATCGCTAAAATTAATTACACTTTTAGCGACAAAAATTAATTCGTCGCTAAAAGTCATTTTTTTATAATTTTTTTTTAAATTTTCTGATGCCTAATCCAGTAGTAAAAAATTCAATCCTTAACAATAACTCATAATCCCCAAGACACTAAAAACTATATATAATCAACTTTAAAAAGTGTGCATTATAAAAAAAAAACTCGTAATGTACAAGTCGGGAACCGGATACTGCCGGTTAGGGAAGGGGATAAGATAGAGTACAAGCCGAGCGGGGGGGACAAGCTGGGACCGGGCACGAGAAGGGGCTCATCAGGGGTTTCCGAGTCTCGGATCTGGATCCTGCTGATCTGGGGCTGACTCGGCATGTCCAGCAGGGGTACCCTGTTGATCATGCTCCCTGATCATCCTCAACACCACCGTAGCAATGAGATGGATCTCCTCTTCGTCCAACGGATGTCGAGGAGCCGGTGTCTGTGGAGGGACAGCGGGGGGTAAGGATGCTCTTATCACGGCATGAGCAGTCGTGCTAGGCAGGCCGCGTATGCGGTCTTTCGGCCGATTGACGACCTCCGGCGTATCCAGCCATCCTTTTAAGGCCCCAGTATTCGCACCAGTACTAGTGGACGCTGATGGCTGTCCAAACTGCTGCTCGGACCCCCTAAGCTGTTCATACGAGGCCTGCAAAAATAGTGATTTAAAGATATGTTAGGGCATTAATTAACGCAACAGACATTGAGGATAGAAAGAAAAAAATTAACAACTTAAACAAATTGACTCACATCGATCAGACGGGCAATATCTGAAACATAGTCGCCGGCCCGGTGTGCCTCGTCCTTGTCCTTCTTCCGCACGTGCGTCTGATTATACGTCAGAGCTATGACCTCATCCTCCTCCAGATCCGGGTTCTGGACCGCATT
The DNA here is from genome assembly GCA_033070095.1 of Escallonia herrerae. NCBI lineage: Eukaryota > Viridiplantae > Streptophyta > Magnoliopsida > Escalloniales > Escalloniaceae > Escallonia > Escallonia herrerae. Next base: position 374,690 of record JAVXUP010000574.1, read on the forward strand.
CATGTGTCGGACGATGTCGTGTGGCACCGACCCCCCGTGTGCGTCGGATCTCTGTTCTGTCTGTTCTTGGCCCCGTCTTACTCTTGGCGTCCCAGCCTGGATCCGCAGCCCACCGATCTATCATCTCCCCCCATACAGTCAGAGATATCCAATGTGGGGGATATGTCTTCATCTCCATCATTGGGGCACCCTCGGGCAGCATCTTCTTCGCCCGGTCCCGTGCGTCATGGAGCCATCGGCGGTAATTCTTGCGATGTTAGCAAAGAAGGCCTGCCGCCCCAGTGCCTGCTGATCAGGCGAGTCAAACGTGAACCCCTCCTGTAAGGCATTCAATAACACAAATTAATTTAGAAAACAAACTCTAATTAAACATTTACTATCGCAGAAAAAATACTTCACCGTACCAGCCACTCCTTCCATAGGGACTCCCTCGCAGCGGCATCCCAGTCCTTCCAGTACAGGCGTGGCTCGAAGAATCGGCCCTTCACAAGAACGCCGATCTTCGTCCTCGCTTGATTCTCCAGGATCCTGCCAAAGAAGTAAATAAATACAGTTCAAATATAAATTAACACCCAAAATGTAAAAAAAATGAAGGCATGACTTACAGGCCCTCCTGGGTGAGCGTAACTCTCTGTTTACGCTGGGGGTCGATGCGTACCCCGCGTGTCGGGCCACGGCCTCGTCGAGATCCTACAAAACACAGACATTAATACAGTTCAAATATACTTCAAATATAAATTAGCAAAAATGTACTAAACACCGTTATCAACTATACCTGAGGTAGAACCCACGGAAGAAGGAGAATCAACGCGCGTGTGGGATGAATCTGCGTCGGGCTGGGGCGACGGCCAGAGCTAGGGAGACGGCTAGGGCTAGGGAGAGGGTTGGGGCTGGGGCTTAAGCTGGAGCTTGAGCTTGAGCTGGGGCCCCATCTGCTGTACGCGATCACTCTGTGCCTCGTCATCAGTGGGCAATGACGAGGTGGGACCCACCGGGGAGGAAGTAGCTCGGGTCCAATCCGGCCACGAATAGCCCGTATCCTATCCATATCTGACTTCGTATAGATAAATTACAAAGACATTAACACATTAAAAATAATAATTTAGCAGAAATCATCATCGGCACTATATATATGAACGGAGGTGCAAAAACACATCAATATGAACCAAGTTCTAAAATGTTACTACATTTTTTCCGTGATGTTACAACATTACAAGTCAATCATTTTCAGTTTGGGAATCATCATCATCTTCATCACTAGACTCGTCGTCCTCTTCATCTTCTAATTCATCCTCTTCATCAGTAGACTCAGTCACATCATCTCCAACACTTTCCACGTCTTCCGCGTCATCATCTACGACTTCTTCTCCTACATGAAGTGTTGTTGGAAGAGGAAGATCGTCCTCCTCGTTGTTGACCTCAACAGGTAACAAGACAGGTGGTTGGTCGGCTTGAAAGGAGTCTAGCTCACTGTCATATGTCACGGGCAATTTCTTGGACTTGATAATTGTATACCAATGAGATTTGGGATTGGCGACGTCCTTCGCGTAAAAGACTTGTACAGCTTGACTAGCAAACACAAAGGGCTCGTCTGATGCAAGTCTTGACTTGACATTGACATCTACAATCCCTTGAGAGCTAACACGGATTCCTCTACTGCATGTGACATCGAACCACGTACACTTGAACATTACCAGGCAGTTTTGGAAACCCAGATATGTTAGCTCAACAATCTCATCTAGCTCTCCGTAAAAGTCCATGCAATTCTCGGCATAACAGTCGCCGTTGACCAAGACTCCACTGTTTTGGGTTTGTTTTGTTCGGTCATCATCTTTTACGTTAAACCTAAACCCGTTGATGATATAGCCTCCATGACAGGATGCTTGTTTGTTAGGGCCTTCAACTAGTAATTTCAAGCAGGAGGCCACTGGTCTATCCATTGACTGAACCTATTGTAGATGACGGTAAAAATAAGGATAAATCAGTATACTAATTGGCCACAGAACTGTATATAACACATAATATAATTTCGTTAAAGACTTACACGTCTTTTGAACCACTGTACAAATTGTGATTTCTGATGAGATTCAAGTTCAGCAGGATTAGTGATTAAAGATTCCATATCGAACTCACTGCAAACCAATATAGTTGACTCGCTAATCACACACTTTCAGTTATGTACAATATGTAAGTGAATTAAGACATTAACTTACTCAACAAATGACGAAACTTCATCGCAATTTGGAAGGGCATATATTGTTGTACCACTGTACTCTTCATCCGTTAGCCATCAAGTATACGTTCGGCCGAATGGACTACCTGACTGCTTGAATATTGACAATTGCCCTTCCAAATTTGTGCTCGATCCGGGCTCATTTCGGCCTAGTTGATTTAACCTTGTATCAACATCAGGCCCGAAATATTGACTACAAAAGTTTACAAGTTCTTCCATTACGTAAGCCTCCGCAATTGAGCCCTCAACCCAAGCCTTATTGTGGACTTTTTTCTTTAAATGGAACATGAACCTAGAAGTTTAGCGAATCGAGTTAGGTGGAATATCAATGATAACAGGTGTCGCATTAAAGCAACTGAACAACTGTAACAATTTAAAGATTACCTCTCAAATGGATACATCCACCGATATTGCACGAGTCCACCCATCTTAGCTTCATATGCCAAGTGAACAGGCAGATGCTCCATTGAATCAAAGAATGAAGGTGGGAAGATTTTCTCCAGCTTGCAAATCATCACCACAATGTTCTTCTCAAGCACTTCCATGTTACTCACCAAGATCGTAGAAGAACATATATCTCAAAAGAAATGAGATAAATTCAGTCAAAGTCTCGCAAACAACCCGTGGAAACAATCCCCGAAGGCAATAGGAATGAATCTCTCCATGAATACATGGCAGTCGTGACTCTTCATCCCTTGGAACATGCATTTCGATACATTGCAACAACGAGATATGTTGGACGCAAATCCATCCGGAAGCTTCAAATCTTAACCCTCTGACAAACCTTCTCCACTTGTTTCTTGTCTAGACAGTAAGGTGCTTTCGGAAGTATCGTCCTCCTGCAGACTTTCTGAGGATGCAATTCACGGCGTACACGCAACTATTGTAGATCATTTCTCGCTTTAAGGTGATCTTTCGATTTGCCCTTAACATTCATCACTGTGTTGAACACATTGTCAAAAACGTTCTTCTCAATTTGCATCACATCCATGTTGTTTCGGATAACAAGCGTCCTCTAGTAGGCTAACTCCCAGAAGATACAAAATTTTCTTTAGTTGTGCTATTTCCCGTACCCTGAAATCTTCTTATCTGGCACACCCTTATGTCCTTACCGGGACTCTTCTGCCCCGGAATAAGCAACGACAAGAACATGTACAGCTTCTTCATGTACGTGCCTGTGGAAGGTTGTACGGGACAATAATAACAGGCCAACAGGAGTAAGGCGTGGTAGACTGACTGAAAGGGTTGAACCCATCGGTTTCTAGACCAAGTCTAACATTCTGAACTTCCTGAGCAAAGACTGGATGCCTACGGTCAAACTCCTTCCACGCCTCTCCATCAGTTGGGTGTGTCAGCACATCGGCATCGTTGCTACGATTCTCACGGTGAGCCCTCATATGTTCAGCCATATTGGAGGAGTAGTACATTCTCTGAAGTCATGGTGTGACCAGGAAATATCGCAATATCTTCCATGCAATGTTTTTCTTCTTTCCTTTGTCCGGTTTGTACCTCGAATGATCACATACTGAACACCGTGACAAATCTTTATTCTCTTTCCAGAACAATACACAATCGTTATTGGACGCATCTATCCGCTCGTAGCTCAACCCAAGTTTCCTCATCATCTTTTTCACGTCATAGTACGACGGCGGTAGCTTTTCACTTTCGGGCAGAATTTCTTTGATTAAGGTAACAAACTCGTTAAAACCTTTCTCACTCAGTCCATGGTCTGATTTCAACTATAATAACCTACTAACCGTAGACAGTCGTGTGTGTTTTGGAGCTCCATCCCACAGCGGCTCTTCCGCAGCTCTCAACAACTCATAAAACTGATGAGCCCCCTAGTTCGGCAGTTGGGGACTGTCGTCACTACCGTCGTTACCCCAGTCAACATTAGCATGCCCAGCATCCATAACCATATCTCGGTAATCATACCGTGCCTCCACCCTAACTTCAGTTTGACTAGCCGGGTTGGAAGACAATCTATCATTTTCCCTTGCTGCGTCCACCTTGTGTATTCACCCATAAAACCATACCGACGAAGATGCCATTTTACTTCAATTCTTTTTCTCCAATGCAACAACTTATATCTGCTGCATGGACACCTTATCTTATCAAAGTCAACATGTGAAGGATGCGGGTAAGCGAAGTCGAGAAATTCGTCAACGCGATCCTCAAAATCGTCAGCATTCTTCCTTTTCATCCAGCTTTGATCGACCGACATGATGACTGAATTATCATACTATATACCACCTTCAATTATGACCAATCATTAGGCAGGGCTGATGTAAATATGAATGCATGAATATGACAACATGTCTATATATTTTTTCTCCATTCTCTAATAGGTAGTGGTCCTACCCCATTCAGAAAAACACATATTTATAAAACATTGAAGAACTCATGCTTAGTCCAAGTGCTGCGGGAAATTCGGCAGCACCTCCCCTCATTTTTCCAAGTACACGACATCGATTAAGTGTTCTAACATTCATCTAACCTTGCCTTGCAAGGTTTGACGGATGTTAGAACACCAGATCTGTATGAACCCGGAAAAATACATAAGAACGTGTACTAAATATCCACGACATAGAACACAGAGCATGAGTCGAAACACTATTTTATAAACACGTAGCTTTTTCAAATTGTCCAAACTGGACATCCAAAGATTCATTACAAAGCATTACTTTGTAATGACTACCTTTGAATGGGAACTAAGGGGTTTTATGCAAGCATGCGTTCAGAAACTGATAATATATGCAAGAATCTTTTCAAAATATCAAAACTGTCGAAAGATCGTTGTATATGTTACCAATTTCACTTTAAATAGAATTCGTTGACATCGAGTTGAACGATCTTGTTGCCAATGGACTTCGCAAAACAACAACGAATATAAAGAATGTAAGATTTATAAACAACGAGTAATTGAACCATCTCTGGGCTAAATGGTGTTAATGAGGATTACCTTGGGCTAATTATAGCTAATTAGGGTTGATTAGTACTAATTAGGGTTATTTTAAGCTAATAGCTGGGTTTTACTGTGCGGCGTCGTGTTGACTAGTCCTAATTAGGGCTAATTAGGCTGAATTGGGTTATGTTAAGACTAATTAGTGTTAATGAGGATTACCCTGGATTAATTATAGCTAATTAGGGTTATTTGTGCTAATTAGGGTTTAATTGTGCGGGGTAGTGTTGATTAGTCCTAATTAGGGCTAAATAGGCTTAATTGGGTTATGTTAGGGCTAATTAATGTTAATGAGTATTATCTTGGGCTAATTATAGCTAATTAGGGTTGATTATGATTAATTTGCATTATTTTGAGCTAATTAGGGTTTAATTATGCGGAGTAGTGTTGATTAGTCCCAATTAGACTTAATTGGATTGTTAGGCTTAATTACAATTAATTAGGCGCGTAATCAGAGTTTAGTTAGGTTTTAGGGTTTAGGGTTCAGGGTTTAATTAATTTAATCACGGGTCTACAAGATATGAGTAATTAGGGCTAATAGGGTTTAATTTGGACTGATTGGTGTTAATTATGATCAATTTGGGGTAATTATAGCTAATTTAATTTTCATTGGGTTCTTAGGGTTAATTAAAACTAATTAGGCTCATTAGAGGTAATTAGGGTTAATTGAGTTCATTAGGGTTAATCGGGACTAATTAGGGCTAATTATAGCCAGTGCTGGAGCGACGATTAGATTCTGAGAGGTGCTAAAAATATCACGTTAACCTAATTAACCTAAATTCAACAACCAATCATTCAACTAATTCACAGATATCTCAATCCAATTGGGTCCCATCCTCCATCAACAATCTCAATTCTCAAATTCTCAATGTACAGTCAGCAATCTCAATTCCCAATACCTCATATAGGGTGTCGGTATGGTGTTCAACACCTCTGGACACGTCCGAAGACATTGATTTATTTTTTAAATGTTGGACGCCGTGTCCATCACCCCTTGAAGAGGTGTCAGACACCCCTTGAAGAAGTGCCCACAAGTATAAAGCCAAAATGTGACATTTCGGTGTTGGTGTCGATCGGACGCGGTGTTCGTGATTTACCAACACCTCAACACCGCATCGACACATCCGGACACCTCCGAAAATGTGTCCAACACATCTCAGTGGTGTCTGAAGACATTGATTTATTTTTTAATTGTCAGACACCCATTGAAGAGGTGTCCACAAGTATAAAGCCAAAATACGACATTTCAATGTCGGCGTTGATCAGACGTGATGTCCGTGCTACCTAACAAGTATCTCAATCTAATTAGGTCCCATCCTCCGTCAACAATCTCAATTCTCAAATGCTCAGTGCAATAAAAATTAATAAAAATCACACTATAAATCCAATTGGGTCCCATCCTCCGTCAACAATCTCAATTCTCAATTGTCAAATGCTCAATGTAATAAAAATTAATAAAAATCACACATTCAATCCAATTGGGTCCCATCCTCCATCAACAATCACAATGTCTTAAATGCTCAATGCACAATTAACAATCTAAAATTATCAATTAACAACCTAAAATCATCAATTAATAATCTCAATTCTCAAATGCACAACTAACAACCTAAAATCATCAAAGACTAACAAATGATGGATGTACTCAGGTTTTATTAGGCTAATTCGAATGTAATTCGAGTAATTTGGATGTACTTAGATTAATTATGCTTTATTAGGATAATTAGGATTTATCCGGGCTAATTATGCTTTAATTATAGTTTATGGTTTAAGGTTAACTGGTTCAAATAGGTTTAATCGGGGCTAATTATGATTAATTAGTTTAATTAGGATTAATTATGGCTAATTAGGGTTTATTGGTTCAATTAGGGTAAATTGGGATTAATTAGGGTTAATTGGTTCAATTAGGTTGAATCGGGGTTCATTATAATTAATTGGTTCAGTTAGGATTAATCAGGTTTAATTGGGGTTAATTCATTCAATTAGGGTTCCCGGGGTTAATTACTGCTAATTGGTACGATTAGGGATAATTAGGATTTGATTAGGGTTAATTGGAAACAAATTAAGAATAATTAGGGTTTATTCGGGCTAATTATGCTTTAATTAGGGTTTAGGGATTAAGGCTAACTGGTTCAAATAGGTTTAATTGGGGCTAATTACGCTTAATTGGTTCAATTAGGATAATCAGGGCTAATTAGGGTTTATTGGTTCAATTAGGGTTAATTGAGATTAATTAGGGTTAATTGGTTCAATTAGGTTGAAAAAAGGTTAATTATAATTAATTGGTTCAGTTAAGGTTAATCGGGTTTAATTGGGGTTAATTCGTTCAATTAGGGTTATGCGGGGTTAATTACTATTAATTGGTTAGATTAGCAATAATATAGATTTAATTAGAGTTAATTTAGTTCAATTAGGGTTACTTGGGAACAAATTAGGAATAATTAGGGTTTAATTGTTACAATTACATTACAACAAATTAAATTCAATTACATTATAATAAATCAAATGCAATTACATTACAACAGATTAAATACAATTACAGTATAACAATAGATTCAATACGATAAATAATTTCTAACATACTATAATTTCTAGCATATTAGAACAGATTCAATATGATAAATAATTTCTAACCAGGAAAAAAAGTCAGTTCGGGCAGTGGTGGTGCGAGGCGGACGACGACAGTGGTGCACGGAAGGCAGCAGCAACGGCCGTGGCGCGGGAAAGGCGGCAGAGTGTGGTGGTGCGGCGGAGGGGGGAGATGTCACGACCCGAACCCACGGGCAGGCCCGCGAGCTAGGCACGTGACCGGCCGCAGACCTTATAGACTCCAACCGAGGGCTCTGCCAGGCCTTACTCGCTAAAACAATATACAATCTGCAACGGAAATTAAAACTTATATAAACTTAAATTACATTTTCATATTTTTATTTGAATACAATACTCATGCTACAACTCCTCATAACTCTAATTTATCAACAACTAAAACTAAACCAACAATCTAAATCTTTAGCGACTCAACCAATACAGTCTCCGGAGCTCAGTGCCAAATTGTTCCTTCCTATGCTCGTCACCATCACCTTACTTTCAAACCTGAAATGATAAGTAAGGGATGAGCTTCCACGTGCTCAGTAAGTAACCAATGATTCAACTAGGTGGACCATAGCATGTCAGAAAATAACTCACTTTATATAGTAGCATAATTGAGATATCTAAAAATCATAGATTTGATAATCATTGGGTAAAAACAAAACAGAGTACATGAAACCAAAAACTGAAGTATATAATGATTATCGCAAAACTTTATAACAACCAGTTCAAATCCCAACATTAGCTCAAACGATATGCTGCGGTCAGCGTACGAGCCCCCTTACCTAGGGCCCGAAATCCCTCCTACACCCAGGATAAAATAATCATGTGGACGCAAGGGCGCACCACCAGCCACAGTACTGTGCATCAACGTACAAGCCCCGTTGACCAAGGCCCGAAATCCAACTTTCCCCCGTGGATATGGGGCACAGCAATCGAATAAACAAAAAGACAACCTTTTGGTTCATCGTAAACACAACCACTTTCGATAGCTTTCAACATGTTCAATATTCGCAAATAAGTCAAATGCCAAAATATTTCAAATCTGAGTTTCTTTGCATTCTCTAAGTAAACTGTCAGTTACATGCTGGTCCGGTTTTTTAACGAGAAATAAACCATTAAAACTTCGTTTGGCAAATCAAGTTAGAGCAATTAAACATAAATAAAAAAGAAACGTCAATGATGATAAACGTCACTTTTTAACAGTAGATAAGCATGCACATTTTATGTAAAAGCACTAGTTGAATCGAGGATCACTTACCTGTCGCAGACACATTTCCTCGATCCAAAATCTAGCCCGATGATCAGTTGTTACCTTTGACCAATAAAATTGTTAATGCCATTCCTTTCATCTCCATAGCCCCGACTTCGTTGTAACCGAAGGGTATCATTGATGAAAATGCAGAATTCCTATCGGATATTTTCTCAAACAACTCAGACGCCGCATTCAACCGCAACCACACCTGCACAATATACACGCTTGCCTAAGCGCATGCAACACGTACACCTACCGGTGCGCGCACACAAACCACCCAGGTACCACAATCACACAGTCACACACATTCCACCAGCTATTCCATCCCAGTATAATTGCCACACCCATCAACTATTGTGACCAAGAGGTTCCCTCATCTATCAACAAGGTCTTAAGTTTTATCACCCGCCGCCATATACACCCCACCACGGTTACCCCAGTCCAGTCACCTAGAGCACCACCGTTAAACCATAACCGTTAACTACAACAATATCAAACTCGTACCGTCGAACCCCCGTTTCATAGTCAATACTACCAAAACCCAACATATCGGCAACTAGCTTCCACAACCAATCTACCACTAAGATGCCACCTTCCAACAACCCACAACCATTTGACCACCATGATTGTTACTATTCTACACACAAGTCAATTTCACACTACACCAATATACACATCCAACACGCAGCATCATGTATACACGATATCTCCATACACATCCTGTTACACACCATCGACCAATAACAATCACACCTACAAACATGCCTAAATACATGCACCGTACACCCACTGTTGTACACACACAAACCTACCTCATTTATTTCATTTCATCCACTGCCAACACTCTCGCTAAATCACCACCACTGCACAGTCATCAAAATCACAACATCACCATCAACCCCGCTTCACAGTCAATCTCATAAAACCAATTCTATGCCAGTCATGTACTCCCCGGTGGCTAGAGGTGTCAAATGGGCCGGGCTTGGGCCGGCCCGGCCCAAGCCCATCGGGCCTCGAGCAAAACGGGCCGGGCCCGGGCCAAGGGGACTGCCAATCGGGCCGGGCCGGGCCTGGCTCTGGGGATATCTGGGCCCGGTCCAAGCCCAGGCCCTAGGCCCAACATTTAGGGCCGGGCTTGGGCCAGGCCCGGGCCTATTTTTTTTAAATTTTTTTTTGGGCATTTTCTTGTTATTCAATATTTAGTGGCTACTTTCAAAAGATCCAGCGAATTAAATCGCAAACTTCATATGTTAAGTATGATATCCACACACAAATACACACAGATACCGGGAGAGAGACAGAGAGAAATGGACCTCAGGGCCACCAACTTCATGAACCCTAATGGCCTTGACCATTTTTGTTGCTGTTGATACAGAGAGTGCTCTCACTAATGACTTGGTATTACAGTAGTTGTTGCAGCAAACTTGTTGAAAAAGGGGTGAGTTTTTGTGATGAAGGCCAGTCACAAATGGGTTCAAGAGCAAAGTGTGGAAGTGATGAAGAAGTCTCAATCTTGACCCACCCACAAGTCAAGTTAGCTTAATCCCCATGTTGCGATTAGAAATGGTCAAACGCGTCACTTTATTTCTTTACCTCTTTTTTTTTCATTTTTTATTCGTACACGGGCTTGTCGTTGGAAGAAGAAAAGAAAAAACAGTTCTCTGGCCACTTTGACCCGGGCCAGAACTGGGCCAAACCCGGGCCGGGCCTGACCCGGGCCAAGCCCGGGCTTTTTTCGGGCCGTTATCGGGCCGGGCCAAGCCCGGGCTTTTTCGGGCCGGGCCGGGCCCGGGCTTTTTTCAGAAAAATCCAGGCCTGGCCCAGGCCCTGGCCCTAAGCCCAAAATGGCCGGGCCAGCACTGTTCATGTATGGGCCGGGCCAAAAAGGGGCCGGGCCGGGCTGGGCCGCGGGCCGCCCGGCCCATTTGACAACTCTACCGGTGGCGACAGAAATCAAACTGCCGTTGTGGTTGATCTGAGGACTTACAAGGACCTCTCCGGTGCCCATGACTCAGTGGCTTACCGTTCGACAGGTGATCGTCCCCCTATAATTGTGGCCGTGTTTTTGGGCAGTGGGCTGAGGGTTCGTAGTCGTGCAGTCTTGGGCCTTTTCCCTGGTGGTTGCAAATTCAGGTGGTAAAGTGCTGAAAATTGGTGCCTACTTCCATGGGTCACCGTAACACTACAGTGCGGCATCGTAGTAATCCACGGCTGGTGCAACCAGAATTATGGCTGGCCAGTGGTGAAACCGTGAGGTGGTGGCAGTAGCGTGTTGGCTCCGGCAGTATGGAGAGTTGTAACCGATGTGTGGCGGTGATGGATAAAGGCGATGGGCGGTCCATTAGGCGAAGACGACGATCGGAGCTGATTGTCGGTCATGGCTGGTCGATGCCCATCGACGGTGAAGGACGACGGTGCTGCCTTCGCAGATCTGCTGACGTTGTGCGACGGCAAACCTTGGATCGAGGAAATCCGATAGTGGGAATTTCTGGAGATGGTGGTCGCAAAATTGTTGTGCGGTGGTAGTCAGCGCTGGCGGCCGGAGTTGCTCGCCGGTGGCCGAAGGCATCGCCGGCAGCAGCGATTGCACGGCAGAGAGGAGTGGTTGACTGACCGGTGATGGTCCATGGCCGGTTGTGCATGCAATCTGGCAGGGCGGCCGTTAGGCGATGGCGTCCGGCGAAGGGGTTTCGCCAGAGTTGCTCTTCGGTGACTGCGGTGTGGCCGGAAATGGCTGCCTCGATCTAGCAAGCAGAGGCACCGCCCGTTCTAGGGTCGGCTGCCTTCCTTGTTTCTCTCTACCGATTTTTCTTTCTCTTTTCTCACTCTCTCTCTCTCTCTCTCTCTCTTTTTGCTTATTTATAAACGTATATTCTTTTCATTGTTACCAAAGCCTCCTCCTTTATATCCCCCAATCTCTCTCTTCCATTTTAAAATAGCAAGTTACTAGATAAGATCTTTATACAATAAACCCTAATTAATTATAACTTCTTTAGAGTGATCAAGCTTCATTTATTTCTCTAGTGCGTTCACTTGTTATTCGTAACTGCCAGTGTTATAAGTTGTCGCTGATAATATCACTCAAGTCAATCGTCGCTAGAGTAATAATAACTGGGTAAACCTAAGTTCGGGACATCACAGGAGAACTGTGGTAATTGTGGTACGACTGTTATGTGGCTGTGGAGTGGTGGCACGATTGTGGGGTGGTTGTGGCAGTATTAGGGTAGCTGCGGGGTGCGGGTGGCTATGGGGACGGCAGATGTGAGGGGAGAAGGAAGGGCAGTGTGGTGGGTGGCGGGGACCTGTCGCTGGCGTGGAGGTTGGTGGGGAGGAACGGAGGCGGGGGCCTTTTGCCGGTGTGGTGATGGGGAGGAACGTCGCCGGAGGTGGGTCACCGTGAGGGGGGATCGCCGGTGGGTGGAAACGGCGACAAAGAGAGAAACGAGGGACAAAGAGAGAAACGGGGAGAGAGAAAGAAGCATCTGTGTGGATTAAAGGACTTTTAGCAACCGAATTATACGATCGCTAAAAGTCCGTAGGTAAAAATGTTTTTTAACATTTTAACCAACGGATATTTTTAGCGATGGTAGCATTCTGTTGCTTAAAAATTTTTAAAAAATCTCTAAACAAAATTATAAATTCCCTAAAAATATTTAGTAACGGGTTATACATCGTTAAAAGCCTGTTGGTAAAAGTCTGTCGGCAATGTTTTTACCGACGAAAAAATCTGTCAGTAAAAAGACGGACTTCTAGCGATTGTTAATTCTGTCGTTGAAAGCACCTGTAGCGATGGAATTCCTTCCGTCACTAAAAGTCCATTGCTAAAGACATCTTTTCTTGTAGTGTGTATCCTCATAACCAGCCCACTCCTTTTACCCATTGCACGCACTCAGCACTTTACACTACACCACCTACATATATAAGTACACAACACACTATACGCACACACTACACTCAGAAAATGCACTTCAGTCACGGCTGCCATTACCGTGACTCCATAACCACCTCCTCACACACAGCCCAAAACACACCAACCCGCAGCCCCCCTCCCTCTCTCTCTCTGCAGGGCAGTATCAAATCAACACCTCAATTATTTTAATTTTTGTTAATATTCAACCATAGTTTTCGAGATAACCAGTCAAAACATCATATAATTAAACAAAGTAGCATGATCTAATCCCAAAAATTACAACAATGGGTGCTAAATCTTGACATATGTACCATGCCAAACCAAAGAAAGTGGACAGTGGGTGACTTACCTTCTAAGTGCGGCTGACGAGTAGTGGTTGTCGGCGGCAATGGAGGGCGGCGGTGTTGGTGGCGAGGCGGTAGTGGAGGGCTGCACTGGTGCGGCGACAATGGAGGTATATATTGGCCTACTGGCGTCGGGGGGAGGATGTGGTGTCGCTGGAGGTGGGGCACCATGTAGGTGAAAGTAGCCGGAAGATTTTATTTTTCCAGATTTTCGAAGAGAGAAACGGGGAGAGAGAAAAAACAGATCTTGTTGTTTTACACGATGGCTTTTAGCGATGGAATTATCCTGTCGCTAAAAGTTCGTCGGTAAAAGTGGTACTTTTACCAACGGAATTATTAGCGACGGGGTCATTTCGTCACTTACAATTTTTTTTATTAAACCCTCCAAAAATAAAATAAAAACTAAAAAGCTTTTAGCTACGGAAATTCCGTCGCTAAAAGACCCCCGAAAAAGCCCGTCGTGAAAAACCTTTTTCGACGGATTATTCTGTCGCTAATAATATTTAACGACATAATTTTGTCGACGGTTATTTCCGTCGGTAAATGCCCATTTAGCGACGGAATCCAGTCCGTGGCAAAATACCTCTTTTCTTGTAGTGATAACAGAGCTATAACGCAACAACATCGTTAATGACTTACGATTTGAAACTTGGGAATACGAATTTTAGTAATTTAGAATTCCCATCAATTTCTCTTAACTTCAGATGCAAATTCTAGTTTCTTTCAAACTCATTTGAGTAGAAGAGACATATAAAACAGAGACTTTCAAAGGCTCAATCTAATCAAAATACAGGAACTTTGAACCAAGTTCAAAACTTTACTTCCAAGAGTGAAGTTCCATAGTGCTTCGGGTTTATCGTTATGTTAATGAAAGGATTATTATAAGTCCTTTTGATTTGTTGAAAACTCATGTCAATTTACCTTCTCACAATACCAGCTAATCACTTTTTAAATCTTACACGAAACATCATTTCTATAAGACCTCAAAACTGTTATGATCCTCAATTTTTGGAAAGAAATTCAACCGAGGCAACATTAATCAAAAGCTTAATTATGCACTAATAGGAAAAAGTATTAGAGGGGCATTCTTGTTTCTTTTAAATAAGGAAAATGCAATTTTTAAAAAAGTAACTCATGAAATACTATTGACACAGAACCCCTCACATAGTATACCATAGAAACCCGTAGCACCATATTTACAAAGCAAGGCCAAATAGCTAACCTTAAAGACTTCAGACCTAAAGGCAATCCAAATATTTTTAAACCCACTTTACGCTAAACGAAGGTTAGCTACCAAAAGAAAATAACATTTCGTTAAGCTTTTGTTTCACACTAAGAAGGTTGAGGTGCTAAACAATAGCAATGAAATGAGAATAGTACGTGATAAACAAGCATTATATTTTATTTAGCATCAAATAGACCCTCAAAGCATTTTCAAATGTTACACGAATATCGTGCCATAGTAACTATGTAAGCACTAGCACCTTAATTTCCCTTCCTATAATTTTATTGCAACCTGCTTCACCATTATCAACACCTTCCATGTAGCAATCCCACAAGCCACTCCATTTGCATAATGGTTGTATAGAGGCTTTGGTTTCTTGTTGCTCATAAAACTCCTTATCCTTCCTTTATGCTTGGGGTTTGGATCACCTCCAAGAACTACCAACCGCTTTTGAGCTAGCCGATTGTTTCTCAACTCCTTGTAGTTCTTTACTATATGGTGCCAAGTGCCAAATCTATATATTTAACGCCCAAATCAAGCATTTAAATAGCTCACATAAATATCATTTATCCTTTGTGCCCCCACTATTCTAGCACATCAATTTGATGCTCAAATTTTCTTTCTGCGCAAATCATACAGGCTAAATTTTAATTTGCAAACTGCTACTCATATATGAAAGTTGTAGCTTAAGACTTACCGTTATAAAATTGTAATTATGCCCTTACGACTTTGACCATAGATTTGGTAGCACCCATATTTCAACACTATTCATTCGTACTAATTGTTATATACATACCTTGAGTGGTATGAAAATATCGCAATAGCTCATATCCGTATTTGATATTGCAATTGTTTGAGCTTCTCATAATCTGCATAGAGTGGCTCTTTGCACCACGTGCCACCGTAAAAAGTTTCATTCAAAGTCTTTTTACCACGAACAGTTTGCTCGCAACAAAATTGTAAAATAAACATTAGAGAACCGCACCGTCTTAAAATTGTTGGAAGCAATATTCAACAATTAATTGCAATATATTAGCAAGCTTACAAAAGAAATGAAATCAAAGAAGAATACATGAGCACGTGCCTCCTCTGGTTGTGAGTATGAAAACATTTACCTCAATGTTGTTCAACAATATTAGCATTGTTCTTACTAAATGTAGTGCGATAAGGGTTCAAGGAATCTGTCTTAAACATTTTAGAAAACAAGTTATGTTGACACTGGATTGAGATACGGACTAGGTCGCTCTCTTTAAGACGGTTCCCACCTCTACGGAATGTTCCGATGCAATAAGTTATAGCACACCGCCTTCAGGATACAACAACCTAGCAATTTTGCTGTAACTTTTTTTAGCTTGCACTACTAGAGAAGCAGAAACTCCAAACAACACCTACCTTTACCCAAAAAAATGCATTACTAGGATATAAAATAAATTGAAATTTCAGAAGCGATGTTGTCAACCGAGACAAGTTTTGGCCTTCGGCAAAACTAAGCTAGTGCTACTTCAGCACCTCCTTGGCTGTTTCTGGAAGGAAATGACTCTCTCGAAACCTTGCCAGCCTTAAGGTGTGAGATGAGTAGGCATGGTTGTTGTATTGCCGCTGTGGCCAAGCTGAACCTGAAAATGCTCATGAACCTTGTGTTTTCCAACTCCGCAACCGGCACAACATGGTGGCTTTTGGCCTTATTGATTCAAAGCTAACAAAGCAGCCTGCAGGCTCATCAGTAGCAAAATAGGGTGATGAGCAGGACTGGATGTTAGAAGGAATGTGGGCTAGAAAAACATGGTCGGTGGTCGTGAAGTTTCATTCATCCAACTCGATCTTAGGCTACTTATGCCTATTCACGACCTTAGTAGCATCAGAACTACTTTTGATCAAACTTGGAGCCATTGATGCAGGTAAAATAAAAGGCTTAAAGAAAAAAAAATATATGAGAGTCTATGTCTGAAGAAGGCAAAGAGAGGCAGAAGTAGACCATTTATGTTTGATCTTAACCTATGGCTACTATACGCACAATTTCTAATGGCTAATGTTAGTTTATGAGAAAATAATAACGCTCCAAAGGCTAATTAGTTCTCTTTAATGTTAGTTTATGAGGGAAGTAAATTTTGGGCAACACCCATAATAATTCTTAATGAATATTTTTATTAAAATACTCCAACACAAGATTAAAAGTACAAATCAGCTTCGATCCCCTTTCGCACCAAATTGGACCTAACTTAAAGTCTACAAATGAAGGAGTTCAGGTGATACAAATATGACTTTGACCTTTTCATGCCGATTGTTGTCTACCTAATTCCTAATTTTAGCATCGTCTTCCAAACTAAAATAGTATACAATGCACAATGCTTGTGTTTTTTTTCATGCCAAAGGGATGTATTATGTACACTTTCAGCTTGAAACCTCTTCTTATTCTTTCAGGTCTTTCCTGTTTCATGGGTACATGTTTCAAAGAGTTGAACTACAACAAAAACGACAGATTTGAAGGTGCTGTGTCAAAGCGCTGACCTGCCTGGAGAGAAGCATAAATGAGAAAGTTTGGCATTCAAGAGTGTCAGAAAGAGTGGGAACGCCAAATAACCAATCACTGCAATGACAATTTCTGTCGGCTAGAGATGTAACAAATGTTTTAAACTGTGGTTCTATATTCTGTAACGGGAAGCATAGGGTATATATATATATATATATATATATATATATATATATATATATATATATATCCTTGCTTATGTGAAATGTTTTTGAAGAATGACTAGAGGTCAGCAATACGAGATTGATGGACAAAATTGAACAGCAAGTATAAATTGTTGGGAACATTTAGAAATTCGAAGATTATTCAATAATTATGAATGTTATTTTAACAAATCTGATCTGGTACTTTTGTTCAGCATCAATATACAGCATATGAGGATATTTGTTGACTTCACTATATCTTCACGTGTACCTGATGGACTAGCTTTCTTCAAATATATATCTTCTTCTATTTTTGATAGTGTTTAATTAATCTCAGGCTTAATCCCAAAACTATACCATCAACTTTACGCCCAGTATAACTTTAGTACTCAAATTTGAAGGTGGTCCAAAGAAGTACACAACTTTAATATATTGTAATAAATCAGTACATAAGCTGACGGACGACGGATACCGTTAGAAATTCAGAAGCGTAAGACTGTAGTTATGAAAAAAAGGATATAAAGTCTGTCCATGTGGCCACGTGGGCCCTCTTTTTGACTCTCTCTCTCTCTCTCTCTCTCTCTCTTCTTCTTCTTCTTCTTCTTTAGTTCACACACAACCCACACACACACAAATCACACCTATGAAGTCCTACCATTATAATTTCCAGTAGTTATCATATATCATAGAATCTTTATTAATAACCTTTTATAAGATGTGAAACCGAATTACATGTTGCCAAATTTAAGTTAACGTTTTATTGCTTTCAAACCCATTGATTTGAAAACCAAATCTCACAAAAACCCACCTGCAGTATCCTACAAAAACCAAGAATGGCGCCAAACATCCGAATGCTTTCAACAAAAGCAGTGATCATCGCGACTGCTTCCGTGACAACGCCCTTGCTCATACGCACGGCTTTTGTTCGACAAAATCTTCAACTTCCTTGCAACATTCACAAACCAAGTCACCGTAGTCATAAAAAAATTTGATGGCCTTGATCCAAACAAACTATTCGAGGCCGCCGAAGCCCACTTTTGCACCCTAACTAAGTTGCAAGAATTACATTGTCGCCGGAGATGCATCGCCACCATGGGTAGTCGCGGTTTTCGCAGTGGCTACTAGTTCACTGATCTGATCATCAGCATGGCCTTCTCTTCGCCGATGGTAGAGATATCTGATTTTCCTTAGCGTGCTTCACCCCCCTGTTATGCCGGTGAGCGTTGGGGCCTCTATTTTAGCTTAGTTAACGGCCATTTTTATCTGTGGCCAGGGATATAGAGAGGGATCAGGGGGTGGAGGATGGAGGGTTGCGGTGGCATGATGGTTAGCGGGGTATGAAGAGGGAGATGATGAAGAACAGGGAGAAGAGAGAGAGAGAGAGAGAGAGAGAGATTTTCCTGTTTAAATTAAGAAAGAGTGAGGAAATTGAACAGTGGTGATTGTGCCACGTGTCTTCAAAATTTTCTTTTCTATTATTGACACATTTGTCTTTGATAAAATTTAACGACCGTTGAAGTCCGTTAGCCGAGGTACTGACTTGAGTCTTTTTTTCAAACTTAGGTACTTCTTTGCCGCACCTTCAAAGTTAGGTACTAAAGCTGTAATGGGGGCAAAGTTGAGGGTATAGTTTTGGGATTAAGCCTTAATATCATCTTTGTAGTCATTTATAATTAGATAATTATTGAGCTTCATTATTTCTTAGAGTTTATTATTAAGGGTTAAGCTTGATTAAATGACTTAGTTAATTTGGTCCAAGTTTTGAGTCCAATTTGGTCTAGTCCAGTCCAATTGTCCGGTCAGGAAATAGGCTCAGTCCATTCAATTATGTCAGGACAGTCCATATCTAGATTGTGATTTTTCTAAATGATTTAAGGAATTATATGTGAATTATTCCATGTACAAAAGATTAAATCATATATTTATGTGAAATGTGAAGATAATTGCCGAATCTAACACATTGTAACTGATAAATCAAAGGAAATTACCGATTTCGGGTCAAATATGGTCAAAAAATTTGTAAAAGAATATTATAACTTATGAGATGAACCAAAAATTGGCCGGTTAGTTGACTTTTGTCAATCTGTGACTTTATCAAATATTCTGGCTTATCATTAGATTGTAGATTGATATGGTCATCCTTATCATTTTTTACGTCCTAGAGAAATTAAAAACTGCGTAATCACTTCAAAAGAATTCTTAGTATCTTGCATTGTGAGTCCTTCTCAGAATATTCTTGAGTCGTTGATAAGCAGCAAACTCATGAGGTATATTTATTAGCTTTCTAGTTTAATTTAGTAGTCTATTATTGTCTTCCATCTTCTACAATCACATTTCATTTCTAGTACAATAATCATAAAAAGAGTCATTTTAATTTGTTAGTCTACGCCTAAGACCGAAGTGTTGGCCGCCTCCCGTAGGATCATAATCGAATTACGATGGTTTCGATTCCGATTTTTCCAATCGAATATGTAGGATATTCGACCCATGTTGTCAAGTCCAAGCCAATAATGCATAAGTAAATTCGTGTACAGTATCTTATGCAGAAGCCAATAATGTAGAAGTAAACTCCGGGTACAATATCTTATGCATGTTTATGTGTTATGGGTAAAAAGAAATGCCAAAAATCAATAGAAATAAAGTAGCAATCGAAACGATACGCCGAGTGCCAACACTTTGTCGCCGTAAACGTAGTCCCCATTTCCATGTAGTCAATAGATTGATTGTCTTTTGGACATTTTTAGAATTATTTCCAATTTTTTCTTATTTTCCTATGTTTTAATTAGATAGGACAGCAAACCCGAAAATCCTTCCGATGATTTATTTTGAGGTGGTTCGCTACAATAGTGACTCCATTTGGGACCAAAAACTAAGAAGTCTAGACTTGAAAAATTTTCTCGTATATACCCTAGATAGTTCAACTATACCAAACTACACACAATACAACACTCCAAAAATCTCGTATGTATCCCAGACAATTCAACTACATCAGATTCAACACTTTAAAATCCCTCATAGTGAGCTGTGTTAAACCTCTCATATGTTATGTATTCATGACTCACATCGAAACAAATCGACAAAGTCGCCCGGGTTATGAATCACATGATATGGTGTAATATTGGATTTTCTTTTCAAAGGCCTAGATCATGTCATTCCAATTAGGTATTCATACTATTATTTCAAGGTGGTCGCTTGAGGAGTCATGTGCCGCTAGTGAACTAGTGACAAAGGGGTCTCAACTTTTTATTTATTTGGTAATAAAAGAATTGCATTGCTAATGGTGGATAGTACGGGCCGAGGGCTTTACGAAATAAATGTTACAAATTAGACAGACATGAATATAAGATTGGGAAGCACAATGCATAATCTATGTGATTCCATCAAATCAAACGAGGCCTAAAACACTTAGATTATCAAGCAACCAGTCCTGATTAATAGTTGTTCTGACTTGACATGCAAAGGTAGTTAAGGATCTTGTCTCCTTCAAAATGTGAGAAGCATTCAAATCAATACTATAATGTTTGAAATCATTAATTAAGTTGCAAAAGTCATAGATAAAGGGTGACACTGTATATAATATATCCTCAAATCACGATATCTAGTTAAGAAGAAAAGGAGAGAGATATAGTACTTAGAATAAAAAAAAAATCTATTTCAAAGCCTGTGTAGATGCAAGTAGTAGGTAATGTGATAACGCAGGTATATCTATCCTCATTTGTAAGTGTCAACTAAAGAAGACAAAATGAGGAACCTTGGGAGCATGCTGTGTTTGCTTAGACATTGTACCTTTTAGGAGATTAGTTAAAGCGGGAAGCTGCGTTTATGACCTTTGGGACTCCACGTACCAGCAAAAGGGTGAACACTGCAGTGTTGGTAGTTTAGGGTTGTCATATGTCTCGGCTTCGTACAAAATAGGTAGTAGAGTCTTACATCTCCCGATTCTAGCCGCCTTACTGCTTTTCTCCTCAAATTTCAGGAAGCCTCATCCTCGAGGTGTTGAAGATGAATCCACATCGTTACCTACGCGCAGTCACGCCTTGACCCTTCTGGAATGGTCAGATGGAGGTCAAGGGTTGATAATCTAGAACTAGTGCCACCCTGGGGCTATTGCCAATTGAGGGATAATCTTGTTTAAGTGTTAGCTCTCTCTTTCCTTGGTCTCAGTGAGAGCTTTCTTTCTTCAACTGTTGTCCTAACATGTGGCACGTTAGCCTTACAAAGATTTCTCTTTAAATGAATAAAAACACGCCTGCAAAAACAATCGCTTGACAATGTAAATATTGAATCTATAACTTTGCTTTCAATAACTAATTCAAATGGCTCTTCAAAATGACGAAGTTTCAATATATTTTGTAACGTGATGACTCAAAAATATTAGATAAAACATTAGCTAATTTCTACAATAAGTAAATTAATGAATTACATTTCTTATTCTCTATTAAGATCCTTATTCATACTTAGTGCAGTAACACTTCTTTTATTCCAATAAAAAATAGATCTTCAATGTTTTCAATTTCACAAATTCACAGCCATGATTAATGTTTACATTGTGAGAGTGAGTGGGTGTTAATAAGATAATAAAAACACAATATAAAAAGATTTTACAGCTAATGTCAAAATACGAACGTCCTGTCCCAAGCGAGTTTTTTCCCTAATTAATACTGTTTTAAAACTTAATTACTAATATACTCCATTTTGAAACTTATTTACCCACATATAATACTTTTGAAAATCTTTGTTTGTTAGCTCCTTAACCCACTACTCCGCATCAGCTCAATGCTTCCAATTCTGCCATCTATGGTGGCGTCAACTTCGGCAGGAACCATGACGTTGTGGGGTGTCGATTAAGATTTGACGGCGGATAGGATGATGGTGGTACTGGTGTGAGGAGGAATTGTTTGTGGTGGTGTAGTTAGTTTCATGGTGGTGGTGGTGTTTATGGTAGTGGTGGTTGGAGGTGTCCAGTTGAAGGGAAGAAAAATAAAAAATGAAAATATTATAATAGAAAAATTCCAAAACTTTTAACCAAACACATTATTTTGTTTTGTCAAAAATTAAACTAAAATAGGGTTTAGTTATTAGTTCTTTAAAAACTAGGAACTAATACCACAAGGGTTTCGAAGACAGCCCTCAAGTCGTCGAACGCTAAATGTAAGGAAATTTTGCCACTATTTTTCTTATGTCTCTATCCTTCTTTGCTTTTTGATGAGATTGGACGTTGGAACTTTCAGAGAAATCTATCAGGTTAAGCTGATAGAAGTTATTTGTCTCAGTTTTTGGAGAGTTTATACAGCTGATGATGCAAGAAAAACAGACTGCATGAGCTGAATATGGAGCGAGTTTATGCAACAGTTGATTTGGATTTGCTGGTCGTTGCTACGGTGGCACTAGTGACCGATGGTGAAGGAAAAGATGATGACTTTGATGTGCAAGCCTGGATCGAATTTTGAAGTAAGGACTTACCACTGATGATATCGGTTCTGCATATGCTGCTGTTTTCCCATGTGACCATACAAAATTTAAATGCTGAGAAATTCTCTGATGGTTGTTGTGTTGTTTTTGTGGAGTTTGGCAGTGGTTTGTGATAAAACTAGTATTTCTTGTTTATTTTGTGGTCAAACTTTTATTACTGTGACAGTGTGGGATTATATAAATGAATAGCAGAAGAGTCTCTTTCCTCTCCGAGAGAGGCAAATAGGAGAACCCCTCCCCTCCCCTCCCCTCCCCTCCATTCAACCTTCTCTCTCCTCCTCTTCCTGTGTCTGTTTCCGTTTCCGTTTCCGTTTCCGTCACCACCGCTGGCGTTCCCGACGTGTGGTGATGTGGTAATTAATTAGTTGTTTCGATTTGGGTTTGTGCGAGATTCGGGTGTAAGGGTGTTGGGTGTTCCTGTTGTAGCTAATGGTCCAATTTAAAGATCCGTTGCAATTCTTGCGCTGGAGATAGTTTGAGGCTTCGATGGAAGAGTAAGCTATCTGATTCCTTGGGCTACATCTTGATTGGCTTACGGTGGGTTATGGTTTGGGTGATTTTGCCGTTCGTATGTTGCGCTGCCACGGATTGGAGAAGGCAGGGGAGTCTAGGTGTAGGTCCTTTCTTGTAGGGTTTATTTCCCGCCTTCCCCCAAGTTGATCCCCCCCTTCCCCAGATCTAGAAAGGTGTGTTGGTTGTGTTGTTGTTCTGCGTCTTCCTTTTCCGTTTGATTAAGCTTGATTTAGCCGTTACAGAGTCCCGGTGATGCAGCTTTGGGGCGAGTTTGTATACCGATTGTAACAGGTTGTGGGAGATCACGGTTTACCGTTGGTGAGGGTGGTATTTCTGCATTGTCAAGGTGATCGCCGATGGTTAAGGGGATATCATCAGTCTTTAGCTCCGGTTTCTTGTTGGATGGGAAGGATTTCTGTTTGGTTTTGGTTAATGTTCCCTTGGATCGGCGGCGGCGTGTTGGTCGGAGACAGTGGTTTCCCCGAGTCTGTGCGGGTCACGGAGTTCGAGGGCACGTGGCATTGGCGGAGACACATGTCTGGAACTGGGAATGCAGCTGGTAGTTTGTTGGAGTCTTTTAATTGGTTTTCTTTCTTTTTTTTCTTCCCGTTATTATCTAGTTCTTATGCGTTATTATCTTCTTTAGGTTATGTAATTAGTCTTTATCTTGTATTTAGCTGCTTTTATTTATCTACTTTTGTGCACATCCTAATATATATATATATATATATATATGGGACAATGCCTATCGGATGGGATGTTCTCCGAATGTCTTTTACTTGGCTTTTGACATGTTTTGTAACCCACACATCCTCCACCCCCACCCCGCGCCCAAAAGAAAAAATATATCTCTACTTTTCACTCAAAAAAAAAAAAAAGAATACACCCGAGAATCGTTATAACCAATCAATGTGAGTAGTTTCTTTAGAAATAGTTTGACAGCAAATGCATTTTCTCTGAAAAAGGCAAAAGTAGTTCTGAAAATGAATATAATCTGCAGTTGCCTAAGGGGAGAAAGGTTGACAGGGTTGATTTTCATATGTATGACCAATTTACAAATTAGAGCACCGCTACGGATTACCGTGAAATGCCTATCCAGAGAAATGTTTATGTAGGGGGCTTCATCAAAGATAAATGAGTACAGCGGGATGCCAGAATACGAGAGCCAGCTCACCGATCCATTTCAGGCGTGCGTTGGTGCGGATCGACATGGCAGCAGCACGCGCATTGTGTCTTGCATGGTGTGCACATTTCGTGGCGCAATAGAACGACCGTTAGGTTTTATGGCACTCACACCACACTTGCAAACCGTGTCATGAAATGCCAAAGAGGTTGATCAAGTGAGGAGAATATTCAGAGCTTGCCGGCTTTTCGACACTTTGTCCACATTCTGAGCGTCATAGATATATCTGTTAGAAAATAAACTTGATTTAGTTTTTAAAGTGGTGATTAGTGCAACATATTAGTGGGTTATTAAGTTATGTGCTTGATTTAGTTTTTAAAGTGGTGATTAGTGCAACATATTAGTGGGTTATTAAGTTATGTGTTAGTGAGGTGTTAATAATATGTTAGTGGTGCATATGTGTGATATCCCAAACGTATCGAAAAAAATTATTTAACACTAAGTTGATTAATTAACTGAAATTATTTTATTGAGTAGCGTCATTTTGGCGTTAATTTTTTTTTTTTTTTGGTAATAGGAGAATTGCATTGATAGAGATAAAGATACAGGCAATGAAGTTAGCAGCCTTAAGGCTTTACAGAACCATTTCTGAGCATGAAGAACCGCCAGAATAAAAGTAGTAATAAATAGTAGCAAAAGGATATAAGCAAAGAAACTACCCACAAGGGACTCTACAAAATTACTCCATCATATCTGAAGATCCTCAGCAGCGCAAGGCGTCACTTACCCAATCTTGGTAAACAGGTATGCGAGCCTGACAGGCAAAAAGAGCTAAGGATCGTGCTTATGTCTGGGCGTGTGGTCCAGCCCTATGGATACTAAACTGA
Source organism: Escallonia herrerae (assembly GCA_033070095.1). Taxonomy (NCBI): domain Eukaryota; kingdom Viridiplantae; phylum Streptophyta; class Magnoliopsida; order Escalloniales; family Escalloniaceae; genus Escallonia; species Escallonia herrerae. Next base: position 399,876 of record JAVXUP010000574.1, read on the forward strand.
TGAAATTGAGTCAAAAGGTGGCAAAAGTCATAGTGGATAGGTGCCACCGTATCCAGTATGTCATCAGATTCCGACATCTAAGTAGCAGGAAGTGGGAAGAGGTGTCAGGGTAGCTTTGGAGTCAAAGTAAAATTTTCCTAAACTAGAGGGACAAAAAGGTAATTTTGGAAAACTTTGGGGGTCAATTCATAAATTATGAAAATATGCCCGGATGCCAAGTGTTAAAAGGAATTTTTGTTACTTGTTGCCAGCTCATGCTAGGGTGGTGACTAAGTTAATTTAAATATTTAATAATTTAGGGGTAGAAATTCGGGTGAACAAAAGAAGGGGGAAAAACAAAAAAACAAAACAACAAAACAGAGAAGAGCAACACAGAAACAAAGAAGAGAAGAAACAGAGGGAAAAAGAAAAAGCTCGGGGAGAGGAAAGAAGAGAGAAACAGAGAGGAAAGAAGAGAAAATTTGACAAGGCCTCAAGGTAATCTCTCTCTCTATATGTATAATTGAACTGGATAAAACTATGTAGTCGAGTGGGTGTTTTTGGTTAGGGGTGAGCAATGTGTGTTGTGTGTGAGTGCACTGTGTGTGCCTGAGTAGGTGCTGCGTAAAGGAATGAGGGGAAGGGGGAAGCAGCCGTGGGGAGGACAGCTGGCGTGCATGGTGAAAGGGCTAGTGCCCTACTGATGTTTGGAAGGAGGAAGGGGCGAGGAAAAGGGATAGGACAGCAGCTGGTGCTGCTGCCGTGTGGGTGCAGGGGGGCTCGGTGATGGAGGAAAAAGGAGGGGGAAGGTAGCGTAGGGGAGGGGAGGGGAAGGTGTAGGTTATGGTTGTGCGTGGGTGTGCGCTCATGGCAGTGAGAGAGAAGTGGTGGGTGTGCATGTATTAGTGTGTGTTTCAGTGAGTGTGTGAGGTTCGGGTGTGTGTATAAGTGTGTGATTTTGTGTGTTTTAGATGTGTTACGACATGTAATTTAGGTAGCACAAGGGATTGGGAACATATTGGTGTGGATTTGGAGGGGTGGTAGAATGCACAGGTGAGTGGTGTGAGTGTATGTGTGTGGCAGTGAAGTGGGGAAGACAAGTGTGTGTGGGCTGAGGTGTTTTAGTGTGTGTTGTAATTCAAATAGTGACTGTTTTTGTCACTAAAAGTAGAAAATTAATTTAGGCAGATTGCCTCAAATTTTAAAAAATAGTTAGGGTCAGATTCAAACAAAGTGAAAAAAAAAAAGGAGACCCTAGTTATTTTTAGGAGACATGTATCGTGGGAAATTTTCATATTTTTTTGAGTTTGGGAAGGGGGTGAACGGACGCGAGAAGTTTGGAACTTTACTTTTTAAGCAAAAATTTTATGAGTACTCTAGTAGCATCTACATAATACCAGTACACTGCCTAAATTCCGCACCGAAAGTTATGTTCCAAGAATATTCAGATGTTACAGTACCCATTCAAGTCATATCACGAGTTCAAATCTCTGGGACTGTCACTTATGCTTTAACGTTCGTAGAACATCAAGGTCGACGGCTGTGAAGTTTGAGACTTAGTTGTCTTTCCAATGTACTTAAAACTCCCAAACCTCCTTTACTACCAAACATTTATCTCTATCTCTTGGTTTTGCAACGCCAACAAAGTTGTGGCACTTCCTACCAAATAATGTTCATATTATGACAATTTTTCGAAGAAATTAAACTGGTGAGTTTTCTAGTCACCCTGGCCACCATATCTACTATAAGCTAGAAATACATTATAGAATAAACAGGGGAATGTATTGAGCACATCAACTTAATTATAGCCAATGACTTACCGTAGATCCATATATTTGAGCACAACCTAGTTTTTAACATCAAAAAAGCCCACGACTCATATCACTTTAGGATTCAGTATAACACGCCTAACTTGAGCGACGATTGCTAATATGCCTTTATTCCATTAATGTGATACACATGTCAACATTTACCTAATATAATTCTAAGTGTTCAATCCAAAAGGGTGTGCAAAAAGATTATATATACGGCTGAGGTCCGAAAATCATATCTCGGTCTTCAATGAATTAGCGTGTTGAAAGATATATCTAACTTAACCTTCACGATAATGCAACCCTATCTCCATTTATATCGTTAATTGTCCTAAACGATTGAGTTTCACCAAACATGCGATGGTCACTAATATTCAAGAAATTGCAAATTAACCGCAAACCCAATATGAGATCCGGGGCATTACATTCCCCTCAAGTTAAACGAAATTTGGCCACAAATTTCACAATACTTACAACATCCACACACTAGGCCTTTGCTACGTAACTCCCATACAAACAACATAATAGCGAGCAGTGGTCCGTACCAAAATGTATCAGACGGATATTAAGCGTTATAATTCCCATTTCAAACCTTAATGCTAAGCTCAGAGGTCATCATTTATGCCCTAACACCTGCAGAACTTCAAAAAGATCACACAACCTTCTAAAAACTTCCAAAATCTCAACACTCTAATGTACCGACCACAGGCTTACAAGAGCTCTGTCTAACTATCGTGCTACATGTTATCCGACAACCTTAGTTAGCCTTTTGGCCAACTATAATCACATTTCTCCTTACCGTCTTAAGCCTGCTCCACCCATACATTAGAAGTTCTCGTGATTTTATATATAATTGTCCAAAATATTTGTCATAAACGCAAAATTGCAATTTAGCAACTTCAAATGTTTCTCTCTCTACACTATCGGATTCTGATTATAACTTAGGTTTTCGGAACCCGATCAGCCAAATCATTACTTAAGCTCTAAGTACCCAGGACCCAACCTTGTCATATACGCTCCTGCATTAAAAGTCGGGCTGCTATCAAAGTTCTTAAACTAACATATTAACCCACCATATCACTAGTAACACCACGTATAGACAGTGCATCTAAATCCATAAAAACAAAAGTAGACCACAATTGAAAAGATCTCATTCTCTTAATAATCCTCTTCAGGAAAAAGAAAAAATAATTCAAACGTAGCGATTAAAACAATTAGACAAACCTAGTCAATTCAAATCACCCACATACGGGTAAAGTTCTAGAAAAATAAAACTTTAAAGTTCAACTATATTAATTATAAAGAACTCTCAGAACTCAAATGCTGCCTAAATAACATGCATAACTTCAAGCCACCTTACGGATAAATCAGGCGAGCTAGCAACAGGTTGTCTAGACCATGTAAACTAATGAATTGTATACACCTCGTGGCCCGCAGCTCATAGAAAAAAAGGTCACCCATGAGTTATGCAAAGTTCGTATAGCAGAACCTTACGGATAATTATGAAACAACTCAAACGTCCCATAATTTTGGAAACTTGTAACATGCATTAGTATATCGAGCAGAATAGAAGAGAACGTAATTATTGAGAGTGACATCAGCCAAATCAGAAATTTTACAAACGGATCACGACTAAATAAGGAACGCACAACGTAAACACGAATAATGAGATTATCCATGTAAACAGCTGCTTCAAGGGAGTGACAGAATTTCTGTCTAAACTTGATAGAGTTATATTGTGCGATAGAGAAAAAGTAGACAGTCATGAGACATGTATGCACATGATATAAGAACCCATGCGTGACATTAACATGGAGATTTCAGAATTGTACACAGCTTATGTTCAATGATTGAAGTATACTGATGACACAGTAACAGGGCACGTGAGGAGGCCTTGATTCTCACGCCCAACGAATTCAGCAAAACAGCAGATCAAAATGCAAAGTCAGCCGCTAGGGAAAAAGGCTGACAGCAAAATCGCACAGAAATTGGGGCCAAATTTTGAGGCTACGTGGAACGACTTAACAAGAAGACAGAAAAAGAAAAATCATGACGAACCCATTAATCCAGTCTGCAAGTCGGTTTCGCGATTTTAATTCACAAATGTCTGAAAGAAAATTATAGATCATACGCGAAAAGAAGACATTCACAAATATAGGTTTGATAGGTCCAACGCTGATTCATGTTTTTAAAATAATAAACCCTTACCTTCAATTGTGCAAATCAACCCAAAACCTTGATCTTCTAAATCGATTAAATCAAAATCCCTAAAAATCAATATGGCCAAAAGTTATAATTAGGGTTCCAACGTTCGCAAGGATTCCAACTACAAATCTCAATTTGATGCCCGAAAATAAATTTTTACCTCGAAGTAATGATCAAACTCAGAATAGGCTCTTCCTAGGGATTCACTGCAGACTTTTCTGAACTTTGGTGTGCTCCTATGAATGTACGTAACTATCAGACACCTGAAAGATTTATATTTATATTCCTAAAACAATTAGAATTTCAAAATACCCATTACGCCCCAAACTCTCTAATTTTTTACTTTCTTATTTTTCTTTTCTCCTTTTGTAAGCATTTAAATATGAGGGGTCTTACATCCTCCCTCCCCCCCCCCCCCCCCCAAAAAAAAAAAATTCCGTCCTCGAAATCAAAATGTACCCGAGGTGCCAAAAAGGTGCGGATAAGTACGTCGCATATATTCTTCAGATTCCCATGTAGCCTCCTCAATTTCATGTTTCTGCCATAAAAACCTTAATTACGGGAATGACTTTCGGCCTTAACACCGGATCGCGACGGTTAAGAATCTCAACCGGTTGCTCTTTGTAGGAAAGGTCCTCCTGTACTGATAAAGGCTCGTACGACACAATGTGCGTCGGATCATAAACGTACTTCCTCAGATTCGATACATGGAAAACATTATGAATGTGTGAAAGCTCCGGCGGCAACGCAACTCTGTAAGCCACGGGACCGATCCTCTCTAAGACCTCGAATGGCCTAACAAACCTAGGGTTGAGCTTGCCTTTCTTACCGAAACGCATCACCCCCTTCCAAGGTGAAACTCTTAAAAACACATGATCACCTACCTCAAACTCAAGTTCGCGACGACGGTGAGATGTATAACTACCCTCTGTCCTGAGCTGCTTTAAGACGTTCCCGAATTACGTCAACGTTTTGAGTAGTCAACAATACTAACTCTGGTCCCAACTACCGTCTCTCTCCTACCCCATCCCAGCACAATGGAGTCCTGCACCTCCGTCCACACAATGCCTCCAATATCAATACTCTTAAATCACAAGATCTACTAACTACACTGTAAACTCCATCTCTACAATTTACCTTTTCTCCATTTGTGCCATTAAACCGTCGCTAAAGTCCAAGTAATCTCAATTTCGTAACGGGATATTACATTCTTCTCCCGTTAAAACTCGTCTTCAAATTTCCCAGCATTAATAATGTCCAACGCTTCACTACGTAACTCTAGTAGCATCTACATAATACCAGTACACTGCCTAAATTCCGCACCGAAAGTTATGTTCCAAGAATATTCAGATGTTACAGTACCCATTCAAGTCATATCACGAGTTCAAATCTCTGGGACTGTCACTTATGCTTTAACGTTCGTAGAACATCAAGGTCGACGGCTGTGAAGTTTGAGACTTAGTTGTCTTTCCAATGTACTTAAAACTCCCAAACCTCCTTTACTACCAAACATTTATCTCTATCTCTTGGTTTTGCAACGCCAACAAAGTTGTGGCACTTCCTACCAAATAATGTTCATATTATGACAATTTTTCGAAGAAATTAAACTGGTGAGTTTTCTAGTCACCCTGGCCACCATATCTACTATAAGCTAGAAATACATTATAGAATAAACAGGGGAATGTATTGAGCACATCAACTTAAATATAGCCAATGACTTACCGTAGATCCATATATTTGAGCACAACCTAGTTTTTAACATCAAAAAAGCCCACGACTCATATCACTTTAGGATTCAGTATAACACGCCTAACTTGAGCGACGATTGCTAATATGCCTTTATTCCATTAATGTGATACACATGTCAACATTTACCTAATATAATTCTAAGTGTTCAATCCAAAAGGGTGTGCAAAAAGATTATATATACGGCTGAGGTCCGAAAATCATATCTCGGTCTTCAATGAATTAGCGTGTTGAAAGATATATCTAACTTAACCTTCACGATAATGCAACCCTATCTCCATTTATATCGTTAATTGTCCTAAACGATTGAGTTTCACCAAACATGCGATGGTCACTAATATTCAAGAAATTGCAAATTAACCGCAAACCCAATATGAGATCCGGGGCATTACATTCCCCTCAAGTTAAACGAAATTTGGCCACAAATTTCACAATACTTACAACATCCACACACTAGGCCTTTGCTACGTAACTCCCATACAAACAACATAATAGCGAGCAGTGGTCCGTACCAAAATGTATCAGACGGATATTAAGCGTCATAATTCCCATTTCAAACCTTAATGCTAAGCTCAGAGGTCATCATTTATGCCCTAACACCTGCAGAACTTCAAAAAGATCACACAACCTTCTAAAAACTTCCAAAATCTCAACACTCTAATGTACCGACCACAGGCTTACAAGAGCTCTGTCTAACTATCGTGCTACATGTTATCCGACAACCTTAGTTAGCCTTTTGGCCAACTATAATCACATTTCTCCTTACCGTCTTAAGCCTGCTCCACCCATACATTAGAAGTTCTTGTGATTTTATATATAATTGTCCAAAATATTTGTCATAAACGCAAAATTGCAATTTAGCAACTTCAAATGTTTCTCTCTCTACACTATCGGATTCTGATTATAACTTAGGTTTTCGGAACCCGATCAGCCAAATCATTACTTAAGCTCTAAGTACCCAGGACCCAACCTTGTCATATACGCTCCTGCATTAAAAGTCGGGCTGCTATCAAAGTTCTTAAACTAACATATTAACCCACCATATCACTAGTAACACCACGTATAGACAGTGCATCTAAATCCATAAAAACAAAAGTGGACCACAATTGAAAAGATCTCATTCTCTTAATAATCCTCTTCAGGAAAAAGAAAAAATAATTCAAACGTAGCGATTAAAACAATTAGACAAACCTAGTCAATTCAAATCACCCACATACGGGTAAAGTTCTAGAAAAATAAAACTTTAAAGTTCAACTATATTAATTATAAAGAACTCTCAGAACTCAAATGCTGCCTAAATAACATGCATAACTTCAAGCCACCTTACGGATAAATCAGGCGAGATAGCAACAGGTTGTCTAGACCATGTAAACTAATGAATTGTATACACCTCGTGGCCCGCAGCTCATAGAAAAAAAGGTCACCCATGAGTTATGCAAAGTTCGTATAGCAGAACCTTACGGATAATTATGAAACAACTCAAACGTCCCATAACTTTGGAAACTTGTAACATGCATTAGTATATCGAGCAGAATAGAAGAGAACGTAATTATTGAGAGTGACATCAGCCAAATTAGAAATTTTACAAACGGATCACGACTAAATAAGGAACGCACAACGTAAACACGAATAATGAGATTATCCATGTAAACAGCTGCTTCAAGGGAGTGACAGAATTTCTGTCTAAACTTGATAGAGTTATATTGTGCGATAGAGAAAAAGTAGACAGTCATGAGACATGTATGCACATGATATAAGAACCCATGCGTGACATTAACATGGAGATTTCAGAATTGTACACAGCTTATGTTCAATGATTGAAGTATACTGATGACACAGTAACAGGGCACGTGAGGAGGCCTTGATTCTCACGCCCAACGAATTCAGCAAAACAGCAGATCAAAATGCAAAGTCAGCCGCTAGGGAAAAAGGCTGACAGCAAAATCGCACAGAAATTGGGGCCAAATTTTGAGGCTACGTGGAACGACTTAACAAGAAGACAGAAAAAGAAAAATCATGACGAACCCATTAATCCAGTCTGCAAGTCGGTTTCGCGATTTTAATTCACAAATGTCTGAAAGAAAATTATAGATCATACGCGAAAAGAAGACATTCACAAATATAGGTTTGATAGGTCCAACGCTGATTCATGTTTTTAAAATAATAAACCCTTACCTTCAATTGTGCAAATCAACCCAAAACCTTGATCTTCTAAATCGATTAAATCAAAATCCCTAAAAATCAATATGGCCAAAAGTTATAATTAGGGTTCCAACGTTCGCAAGGATTCCAACTACAAATCTCAATTTGATGCCCGAAAATAAATTTTTACCTCGAAGTAATGATCAAACTCAGAATAGGCTCTTCCTAGGGATTCACTGCAGACTTTTCTGAACTTTGGTGTGCTCCTATGAATGTACGTAACTATCAGACACCTGAAAGATTTATATTTATATTCCTAAAACAATTAGAATTTCAAAATACCCATTACGCCCCAAACTCTCTAATTTTTTACTTTCTTATTTTTCTTTTCTCCTTTTGTAAGCATTTAAATATGAGGGGTCTTACATCCTCCCTCCCCCCCCCCCCCCGAAAAAAAAAAAATTCCGTCCTCGAAATCAAAATGTACCCGAGGTGCCAAAAAGGTGCGGATAAGTACGTCGCATATATTCTTCAGATTCCCATGTAGCCTCCTCAATTTCATGTTTCTGCCATAAAAACCTTAATTACGGGAATGACTTTCGGCCTTAACACCGGATCGCGACGGTTAAGAATCTCAACCGGTTGCTCTTTGTAGGAAAGGTCCTCCTGTACTGATAAAGGCTCGTACGACACAATGTGCGTCGGATCATAAACGTACTTCCTCAGATTCGATACATGGAAAACATTATGAATGTGTGAAAGCTCCGGCGGCAACGCAACTCTGTAAGCCACGGGACCGATCCTCTCTAAGACCTCGAATGGCCTAACAAACCTAGGGTTGAGCTTGCCTTTCTTACCGAAACGCATCACCCCCTTCCAAGGTGAAACTCTTAAAAACACATGATCACCTACCTCAAACTCAAGTTCGCGACGACGGTGAGATGTATAACTACCCTCTGTCCTGAGCTGCTTTAAGACGTTCCCGAATTACGTCAACGTTTTGAGTAGTCAACAATACTAACTCTGGTCCCAACTACCGTCTCTCTCCTACCCCATCCCAGCACAATGGAGTCCTGCACCTCCGTCCACACAATGCCTCCAATATCAATACTCTTAAATCACAAGATCTACTAACTACACTGTAAACTCCATCTCTACAATTTACCTTTTCTCCATTTGTGCCATTAAACCGTCGCTAAAGTCCAAGTAATCTCAATTTCGTAACGGGATATTACATTCTTCTCCCGTTAAAACTCGTCTTCAAATTTCCCAGCATTAATAATGTCCAACGCTTCACTACGTAACTCTAGTAGCATCTACATAATACCAGTACACTGCCTAAATTCCGCACCGAAAGTTATGTTCCAAGAATATTCAGATGTTACAGTACCCATTCAAGTCATATCACGAGTTCAAATCTCTGGGACTGTCACTTATGCTTTAACGTTCGTAGAACATCAAGGTCGACGGCTGTGAAGTTTGAGACTTAGTTGTCTTTCCAATGTACTTAAAACTCCCAAACCTCCTTTACTACCAAACATTTATCTCTATCTCTTGGTTTTGCAACGCCAACAAAGTTGTGGCACTTCCTACCAAATAATGTTCATATTATGACAATTTTTCGAAGAAATTAAACTGGTGAGTTTTCTAGTCACCCTGGCCACCATATCTACTATAAGCTAGAAATACATTATAGAATAAACAGGGGAATGTATTGAGCACATCAACTTAAATATAGCCAATGACTTACCGTAGATCCATATATTTGAGCACAACCTAGTTTTTAACATCAAAAAAGCCCACGACTCATATCACTTTAGGATTCAGTATAACACGCCTAACTTGAGCGACGATTGCTAATATGCCTTTATTCCATTAATGTGATACACATGTCAACATTTACCTAATATAATTCTAAGTGTTCAATCCAAAAGGGTGTGCAAAAAGATTATATATACGGCTGAGGTCCGAAAATCATATCTCGGTCTTCAATGAATTAGCGTGTTGAAAGATATATCTAACTTAACCTTCACGATAATGCAACCCTATCTCCATTTATATCGTTAATTGTCCTAAACGATTGAGTTTCACCAAACATGCGATGGTCACTAATATTCAAGAAATTGCAAATTAACCGCAAACCCAATATGAGATCCGGGGCATTACATTCCCCTCAAGTTAAACGAAATTTGGCCACAAATTTCACAATACTTACAACATCCACACACTAGGCCTTTGCTACGTAACTCCCATACAAACAACATAATAGCGAGCAGTGGTCCGTACCAAAATGTATCAGACGGATATTAAGCGTCATAATTCCCATTTCAAACCTTAATGCTAAGCTCAGAGGTCATCATTTATGCCCTAACACCTGCAGAACTTCAAAAAGATCACACAACCTTCTAAAAACTTCCAAAATCTCAACACTCTAATGTACCGACCACAGGCTTACAAGAGCTCTGTCTAACTATCGTGCTACATGTTATCCGACAACCTTAGTTAGCCTTTTGGCCAACTATAATCACATTTCTCCTTACCGTCTTAAGCCTGCTCCACCCATACATTAGAAGTTCTCGTGATTTTATATATAATTGTCCAAAATATTTGTCATAAACGCAAAATTGCAATTTAGCAACTTCAAATGTTTCTCTCTCTACACTATCGGATTCTGATTATAACTTAGGTTTTCGGAACCCGATCAGCCAAATCATTACTTAAGCTCTAAGTACCCAGGACCCAACCTTGTCATATACGCTCCTGCATTAAAAGTCGGGCTGCTATCAAAGTTCTTAAACTAACATATTAACCCACCATATCACTAGTAACACCACGTATAGACAGTGCATCTAAATCCATAAAAACAAAAGTAGACCACAATTGAAAAGATCTCATTCTCTTAATAATCCTCTTCAGGAAAAAGAAAAAATAATTCAAACGTAGCGATTAAAACAATTAGACAAACCTAGTCAATTCAAATCACCCACATACGGGTAAAGTTCTAGAAAAATAAAACTTTAAAGTTCAACTATATTAATTATAAAGAACTCTCAGAACTCAAATGCTGCCTAAATAACATGCATAACTTCAAGCCACCTTACGGATAAATCAGGCGAGATAGCAACAGGTTGTCTAGACCATGTAAACTAATGAATTGTATACACCTCGTGGCCCGCAGCTCATAGAAAAAAAGGTCACCCATGAGTTATGCAAAGTTCGTATAGCAGAACCTTACGGATAATTATGAAACAACTCAAACGTCCCATAACTTTGGAAACTTGTAACATGCATTAGTATATCGAGCAGAATAGAAGAGAACGTAATTATTGAGAGTGACATCAGCCAAATTAGAAATTTTACAAACGGATCACGACTAAATAAGGAACGCACAACGTAAACACGAATAATGAGATTATCCATGTAAACAGCTGCTTCAAGGGAGTGACAGAATTTCTGTCTAAACTTGATAGAGTTATATTGTGCGATAGAGAAAAAGTAGACAGTCATGAGACATGTATGCACATGATATAAGAACCCATGCGTGACATTAACATGGAGATTTCAGAATTGTACACAGCTTATGTTCAATGATTGAAGTATACTGATGACACAGTAACAGGGCACGTGAGGAGGCCTTGATTCTCACGCCCAACGAATTCAGCAAAACAGCAGATCAAAATGCAAAGTCAGCCGCTAGGGAAAAAGGCTGACAGCAAAATCGCACAGAAATTGGGGCCAAATTTTGAGGCTACGTGGAACGACTTAACAAGAAGACAGAAAAAGAAAAATCATGACGAACCCATTAATCCAGTCTGCAAGTCGGTTTCGCGATTTTAATTCACAAATGTCTGAAAGAAAATTATAGATCATACGCGAAAAGAAGACATTCACAAATATAGGTTTGATAGGTCCAACGCTGATTCATGTTTTTAAAATAATAAACCCTTACCTTCAATTGTGCAAATCAACCCAAAACCTTGATCTTCTAAATCGATTAAATCAAAATCCCTAAAAATCAATATGCCCAAAAGTTATAATTAGGGTTCCAACGTTCGCAAGGATTCCAACTACAAATCTCAATTTGATGCCCGAAAATAAATTTTTACCTCGAAGTAATGATCAAACTCAGAATAGGCTCTTCCTAGGGATTCACTGCAGACTTTTCTGAACTTTGGTGTGCTCCTATGAATGTACGTAACTATCAGACACCTGAAAGATTTATATTTATATTCCTAAAACAATTAGAATTTCAAAATACCCATTACGCCCCAAACTCTCTAATTTTTTACTTTCTTATTTTTCTTTTCTCCTTTTGTAAGCATTTAAATATGAGGGGTCTTACATCCCTCCCCCCCCCCCCCCCCCGAAAAAAAAAAATTCCGTCCTCGAAATCAAAATGTACCCGAGGTGCCAAAAAGGTGCGGATAAGTACGTCGCATATATTCTTCAGATTCCCATGTAGCCTCCTCAATTTCATGTTTCTGCCATAAAAACCTTAATTACGGGAATGACTTTCGGCCTTAACACCGGATCGCGACGGTTAAGAATCTCAACCGGTTGCTCTTTGTAGGAAAGGTCCTCCTGTACTGAAGGCTCGTACGACACAATGTGCGTCGGATCATAAACGTACTTCCTCAGATTCGATACATGGAAAACATTATGAATGTGTGAAAG